>CM046854.1:23150008-23678268 GCA_025617745.1 Heliocidaris erythrogramma | reverse complement strand
AAATGCTTGATGAAACACTCCCCTGTTGTAATGTTACCACTACAGAAGTTGCCTGATTTGTTTTCCTGCTTGTTTTCTGTCACATAACTTTTTGATGGAAGGAACATTAAGAAATTATATTGCTGTTGGGTGTATTTCCTCTGGTGGGAAATGGGAACTGCAGTTATCAATTTGAATGAGAAGTTTGATATGAAATTTCCTGAATAATAATGACAACAATTCTGTTTTTTGTATGTAGCCTTTCCATTTACAAGTAAACTATCCTTCAAAGCACTAATCAAAACACATTTTGGCTATTAAATACAAGGTGTATGTCTCTTTTTTTTTTAATGGGAGCTCTTTTGTATACATGTATGCTCTAAGAATGGAATTCCCTTATATTTTTGTTGTATTTTACATTTTTAACCCAGAGCTCATTTTGGGTTTTACAGTTTTTAAAAATTGTTCCAAAGTCAGGAATTCAAAAATTGAAATAAGCTTAAAATTCTTAAATTGGCAATATTTTGAGAGTTTTGAAATCATTGCTTTTGTACACAAAGTGGCAATGTTTTGAACTTTAATAATTTTTGAGGTGGACACATGGCTTATTAGAAAAAATGTAGCAATAACAAAATAATAAGCAGTGTTGCCAATTTGAAAAAGAAAAGTTGATAAATCCTATCCTGAAATCACTCAATTCTCCTGTGTGAATGGGGTCTTTCTGGCTGGTGAGGATAAACATGATTTTGAGTCAGATAATTCATAGACAAACAAAGGATGTGTCCTCATACAGGGTCACTTCACCACAGCAATGCTATTTTGCAATTTAGGAGGGGATACATGTAGGTAGAAAAGAGAGTGAAAGAAAGAGAATAGAAAGGGGTGAGGGGGAGGAGAAGGAGTGGTGTGTATAAGAGGGAAGAGAGAGAGGTAGAGAGAAAGAGGGGAATGGGAGACAGGGAGAGAGGAATGGGCAAGGAGAGCTGGATAAAGAAGAATAAGTGGTCTCAGTCCTAACAATAGAAAAGTTTGTTTACAAACATGCAGAAATTACCGACACAAGCTATGTTCGTACGGGACTCGTGGTTTCAAAACTGTAAGTTAGCGAAAAAAGTTAATGAAACCACAAGTCCCTAACCATAGCGAGGGTTCACACGAGCCTGAAACAACGAGCTCAAACAACAAGAAGAGTGTGCTTCATGGTTATCCCAGTAGTAGATACTGCTGATTGTGTGTACAGTAACATATGTGTTAATAATTCCGCATGAAGGGTATGACCAGGAAATTTAACATGAACAGCGAAGTCATTCCTAACCACAAGTTTGCGAAACTTAAAAGTTTATTATGTTCACATGGGCCAAGACTTCGATGGAGGACCCCCCCCCCCCCCCCCATATGGTGAGCTTAACCACGAGCTTCCTTAATGTTCTCGGAGTAAATTTCCAAACCACAAGTCCGTTCATACTGTCCTAAACTTCAAGTTCAACTTAAAGTTTTGAAACGACAAGCGAAACTTAAATTTTAGCGCCCATCGTGTGAACGAGACTACAGTAGTAGTAGCAATGTCATGTTGACATCTTGATCAAGCTGTTAAAACAATGAGTTTCATGATGACATCACTGTACTATCATACATATATTTCAAAACTCCTCTCGATCATACACCATCTGAGAAGGGAAGTTATTAATGAGAGCATTTGTGATTCACTATTAAATCAATAGAGTGAAAAGCTGTCAAATGATTGAAACTTAATTGTAAAGTACCAGTAACATTTCTCACTTCCTTGTTTTTATTTTGATGCATAAAAGAAACAATGTTTTAATCCTTTTGGGACAGGAATTTTGTAAGGGCCAAATCAATCACATTTATTCTTCAAATTGGAAACAATTGTATTTTTCTTTTATTGCTGCATAATTTCTAATAAAAAGTTATGTACCTGAAAAAAAATATACATGTAATGGTTATGAACTACTGTATGTTGAAAAGTTAATTTTGTCAATTTTATGAAAAAAAACCTGTTATTTTGAACTTCTCAAGATGTTGCCAATTAAAAATTTTAATAGTTTACTGTATTTTCATTTTTAGAATTTGGCCTGCGTCATATAAAATATGGTCACGCTGCTCATGCAACAAAAATGGAGACAGCTTGTGTACAAAAATTTTTGCCCTTTCTACTCTTGTTCATCCGGTATATATTTTTATGCCTCCGCCAACTGAAGGCAATCTTGAAAAAGTTTACAATACAGTGCCAAGTTTGATGATAATTGCTTAGAATTTTGTTAGTTGCTTTTTCCAATAATAAGAAATACATGTATGTCAATGTATGGTGTAGATTAAATGTGATTAAATAACAAAGAAAAATGGATTCTCATACTGGACATGATTAAAGTTTATCATTTTCCCCTTGCAGTTTGCAAAGTTTTTTGAAATTGTACTTTTGCTGCTACACTGTTCCAGCTAAAAAGCCTCTTATCTGATATGATTGTTAACAGGCTTTATTAAGTAAATGTTTTTCTTTCAAATTGGCAAAAATTATGTTTTGCTTTTGCTTGGTACATGTGTACATGTACACTATTTCATCAAAAACAATATGCTGTACATACATGCATGTGAAATGAAACTAGTCCTTTAATACATATTGATATTTAAGTGCTTGTTCGTATAAAGTACAGGGTCTGAACTGTAAGAGTATGCATCTACAGTACATGTAGAGTCATTTTACAATGCTTGGTAGTGAAAGTGTGACATTATACATGAAATGAATTCCTAAGCAAAAACATTTAAACACATTTAAACTTAATATCAACTATAAACCCTTGTTAAATGCTTTACTTATGCTTAACCCTTTCAGGACAGGAATTATTTAAGGGCTAAGTTGATCACATTTCATTCTTTGAATTGGCAACAATATTTTTTTTTAGTGCTACATGGGTCTAATAGGGTGTAATGTATTTGAGAACAACGTGTATATGTATGTACATGGTTAGAAATTTTGTCAGAAAGTTGAAAAAATTGCCAATTTTGATGAAAAACAATGATTTTGAACTTCTCAATGTGTTGCCAATATAAGGATTTCAAAGCTTGTCGTTTTTAAGTTCCTGGCATCAAACGCAATATGGTCATCAATAAAAATGGTCATAGTTTGTGCAGAAATTTTTGCTCCTTCTACTCATGCATCTGGTATATTTTTTAGAGCACTGAATCAAAAGTTATTGAGCCAAACCACAAAATGTGTTCAGTTGTATCGAAAGGATTAACCCAACAGTCGGAGATAGTCCGTAAAGTTTGAACTTCAATTCACTCCTTGTTATTGTACAGTGTATGGATATCTGTAGGCATCACGTGCGGTGTCCACAGTATTCATGTATATGAAATTTTGGATATCATTTTTTTCTTGAAGCAGGTGAGGCAGATGCTGTTTTGTGTGTGTTAAATCACACATAGGTCCTATTGGCTTCTTGAAAATATGGTTTATGGGCTCACATGAGCAATATTTGTTATCTATCATTATTAAAGAGGGAATGATAAGGGGTGGTTTTGTTGCCTAGTAGCTGAAAGTTATCAACAGGTTTGAAGTATTATGAAATGTCCAGCATTATAACATTAAATTTATGTTTGCATGACCCCTGCATTTGTTTGATCTGAGAAGGGTGCCGTAAAGGCTTTTTACAGTTGATTTTTTTAACCCTGGAATATTCTTTTTGCTGTTCTCATTTGCAGTTTTAGTCCCATACTGTCTCCCTAGCAAGAGCCAGAACACTAAAATAGCCTCACCCTTTTTTCCAGGGCTAAAATTGTGGAGTTAGCCCACTTTGGTAAAATGCAATGTGAACAGAAAGTGGGCTATTAAAGCTTAGTAGTCCTCTACCATCGGTGGGGCTAAATCCTCGTTTAGCCCCACTGTTAGTACGGGACTAAGCAAAGTTTTGCAAGTGTAAAAAGTCATTATTTTGATACTTTGAGAATAGAAGCCGTGGAAATGCACGTGTATATATGTACAGGTCTGTATGCAAAGTTTTTGCAAACTTTAGTATTTTTAAGTATTTGTGATATAGAAATATTGAATTGATAACAGCACTGGGTTCACAGTGAGCCTGTAGATTATGGAAGTGAGTCACTCACACCCACTACCAGTTGACCACATTCTAATCATGTAACTGTGAAAGAAATGACAGAGAGAGATAGAGAGAGAGAGAGAGATTGAAAAAAGAGAGAAAGAGTGAGCGAAAGAGAGAGAGGGTGAGTGAGTGAGAGAGAGAAAGCTTGTTTTATGAGTTTCCCACTCAATAAAACTGTTGACTTATACATGTACATGTAGGTCTGGGATTATCAAGACTATGGTTCTTTTTGTGCTCTCATTGGCTGACTAGAGGGCTAGTCTTGATAGTTCCAGACTCAAGCTTGTAAACTGGACTGAGAGAGGAGAATATGTTTTTGACAAAAATTGGCTTGAGGATTTTGTCTAGTAGAAGAGACTGACATTAATGGGCTCACATTTAGGGCTTGAAGAGTCTAAATCTTTATTAAGTGATACAGTGTACCAGTGGTGGATCCAGGGGGGGGGGGCACAGCCGGCCCGTGCCCCCCCCCCTTTTGGAAGAGAAGCATGATTTTTTACCATATCTCGATTGTGCCCCTCGTTAAAAGTGAGGACTTTTTTTTTTTTTTTTTTTTTTTTTTTGCTTGTCAGGGAATTATGGAGGGAAACTGGACCCCATAACCCCTTACTAAGCGATTTTTGAAGGTTTGGCGAAATTTTTTTTTTTTGTCCCTAACCCCCCACTGAGCGACTTTTCGAGAAGCTGGCGAGACCAAAAAAATACAGGTCTACCTTTTCACAAACTTTCATTTTTGTGCCCCCTCTTTTACTCAATCCTGGATCCGCCCCTGCTGTGGCACAGCAATTAATGAATCATAAACAACTATCCCCCAATCAATTCTAATACTTTTATATGCCCTGCCTGATAGGGTGAAATCTGGACTCGGTTTGTACAGAAAAGTTACAATATCAGTATCATTTCACTCAGCCTTGTGGCCAAACTTCTTAACTTCTTGGCCCTGTCCCGCACCATAATCAGAATTCAACAGTGAATATTAAAAAGGAATTTTGTTTAAAAAGCTGTTTTGATACATTAGTCACACTTGGTTTAAAGCTCAATGGCAGAGCCAAGGCAGGGGGGGGGGGGGGGGGGTGATGGGGTGGTTGCCTCCCAGGCAAAAGTTAATTACAAATCAAATATTAGAGAATAATGTGCCCTCAAATTTTGCCCTGCAGCAATTTTAGCCCCCAGAAGATACTTTTAAGAAAGTGATGATTAAACAAAAATATATATTATATATATTATATATATATATAAATATTTTTTTTTTTTTGGGGGGGGTCACAATTCATTTTTCTTAATAGCAGATAATCCTAGATCCAGCACTGATGTTATTTGGTTGTATACATGTATGTGTGCATATACACGGAAATGAAACATAAGTACCATGTAATTTATAACAAGCATGCTGCGGAGTATTAGAAGTAACTTTAGAAGTATTCTCTTTATACATGTAATTGTGGATCACACGTCTGATGAAAGATGTTTTGGGGTCCTACTCGTATTCTACTCTTTGAAGTTAGCTGCTTGTAAGAAATAATCTTGATCAACATAATTTTGTCTTACAGTAGAAATTTCTTTTGGTACCATTGTTTCAAATGCTCATTTTAGTGTAAATTTTAGAGTTTAATATGCGAGCATGCATTTAAAACTGAATTGTGACAAAATTTGTGTGATTGTAGAGTTTTTGATAAAAATATCCATCTTGGTACTCTTGTCTATGGGTAAGAAAAATGAGTTTAATTTACCCTTTGTAATGAACATGAAAATTGGAATGATTGTGACCAAAAGTTTTTAAGTAAAAAAAAGTCAAAAACAGGATTTGAATAAAGAGAAGTTCTTAACACACTGGTTTTCAGAAAATATCAATTATTTATTGCATAACTTTGGAGTTTATGTGCTCTGGTGAATACTAGGTAATATATTGTAAAAAGGTGATAACAGAATATTACATTAACTTTCTTGCAAGCTCTGATCAATCAACTGTTGAAAGAACAGACTATGAACCAAATAATAATTTCCTTATTTTCATCCTCACTCTTTTTCTCATTACTTTTTGCAGGTCACAAAATGAACAACAAGAAGGACCGTAGCAGGCGAAGCAAGAAATCAGAGTCTACTGCCACATCAGACTCTAACTCAGGAAGAACGCGAAGAACCAAACTCCCAAAAGAGGAGGACACAACAGATGACTTAGTGAGACACAAAAAGCTAAGGAATACAAACAGAAATGGAAACAAAATGCCAGTGTCTAGTGACTCCGGGACAAGCGAACCTTCGTCCTCTGGGGCAAGCACGCCGAGGCCTGGGTCGCTCGAAACCCCGACGACGAGAGAAACGAGTATTGAATCATCGCCAGTGGAAGGTGTCGCTCGTTTGCGGCAAGGGACCAAACAGTCAGGGCCAAAGAGGTTGGTATTGAGTGATACAAGTAATGGTAGGACTAAAGAATCGGGCAGCAAGGAAGAACCGGTTGGTGAAGCAAAGAGTGCAACAGAGGTCATTCAGGACAGTGAAGACGATGAAGAAACTGATAGCGCCCTCTCTGGTGATGATGAAGCAATGCATGCAATGAATGAGCCAGTATCTGCCTTGACCCCTATTCGAACTGGTGTGAAGAGGCCAGGAGAGTTCCCGGAGTCTGCCACACCCCAGAAGAAGCTAGCTGTTGATTCTAATGAACTGAAAGGCCAGAGAGTGTTGGCTCGAAGGGGTGAGGCATTCTCCCCTGGAATAATCAAACATGCTAAAAAGAGGAGTGTTGGGGTGTTGTTTGAAGGGGACAAGGAAATCACAATGTTTCATGATGTTATTGAATCGGACCAGATTTGCATCGTCAGTGATAAAGTGCCTCCAGTGAACACTCTTAGCATAGGGTCCAAGGTGTGTGTCCAGAGAGATGGCAAAGGACAGTATTATGAGGCCTTTGTTAGGGATATGAGACCAAATTCTCAGTATCAGATCATCATCGCTTCGCAGATACGGGAGGGATCTAGTAGCAGCATGGAGGATATGATGGTTCCTCTTTGGAAACTTAGGATGTTGCGGCCTCCCTGGCAGAACCCTGTGACTGGGCCTGTGCAAACTCCTGGAGCAATTGCCAGGCAGCTGACATATAGTCCCATTGAACCTAAACACGAATCCCATTCTATTCCACTGCCTAACCTGCATCATGACATGCATAAAGTGACTCCTCCTGAACAGAAAACACTTTCCGATCGGCTCGTCCAAGACCGGGGTGTCTTTATCCGTGACAGACACCTAAGTGGTGAAAGGAGAGTCCAATTGCCTCTAGAAGACATCGGCTCTGACGATGAGCTCAAGAATTTTGACAGGCCGCTGGAATTTCGTGGCCGGCCAACTCTTACTCCAGGGACAACTGGCACATCCACCCCTGGGTCCCTCTACTCTCCTTTTGAGAGCAACCTGGCTCGGTTACCTGCCAGTTATACCAACCGCAAGAGACACATCAGCAGTGCTAGCAACGCTTCTACCATCTCCATCGGTAGCACCCATTCCCTGACACCTCCCCCCAAGTACAAGAAGGGTGAAGTCATTTGCAATGCCAATGGAGTACGCAAAAAGTTCAACGGCAAGCAGTGGCGACGTCTTTGCTCCCGCGAAGGATGCAACAAGGAGTCCCAGAGGCGTGGCTACTGCTCGAGGCATCTCTCCATGCAGGGAAAAGACATGGCTGGAGAGGCATCCTCTGGGCAGGAGCAGGACTGGGACAGCGACTCCAGGTGCTCTAGTGCCAGGACTGTCCGCACAGGTAAGATTCCAGATTTTTTAATAAAAAAATCTTATTTCCATTGAAATCTTATTTCTATCAAAATCAAAATCTGATTCAAATTCACTGACATCTTGGTTAAAAAGAATGTTATGATAATTCTGAAATGCCATCTATCTTCATATCATAGAAATCTCCAACAACATCAATATTGGTTAATGCCCTTCTGGCTTTTGGCAAACAATACACATAATATAGAAGTGATTGAAATGATTACTAGGTGAGTGAAAGAGTGGGTGGGTAGAAAATCCATGTTGCAAGTATGTACGATGTGTAGTTTTACTTCCGTGTACATAAGTATCATTCAAACTACAAGCTATTCCAAAAGTTTGGTCTAACATGCATCCCACAAAATATTGTTCTCCTTTCTGGACTACGCATTTTTCTTTAGACTTGCTCCCCCCTTCTTTTCCTATACATGTACATGTAGATTGCTAGTAACTTTTCAAACTTCAATTTGAAAGGCTGGTCTTGTTTGAAAAAGGAAGCTTGCTGACTCGCGACTTCCTTCTTCTGTACGCTACATTGAAGGGCTGGTCGGCAAGACGCTTCATGATATACCGGTACTGGCTTTAAAAAAAGGATTGCATCATTATCGATAAGTTTCTGTGAAAAAACAATACCACATTCAAACAATAGCATATGAGAGATAAAGAGAGATAGTGAAAGAGAGAGAGAGATAGAGAGAGAGAGAGAGAGAGAGAGAGAGATAGAGAGAGAGAGAGAGAGAGAGAGAGAGAGAGAGAGAGAGATAGAGAGAGAGATATAGAGATTTGAGATAGAGCGAGAGACACTGAAACAGAAACAGAAAAAGGCAAGAATGGAGTGAAAGAAAGGACGACTGAGGGAGAGAGAGAGAGATGGATACATGTACAATAAATATGTACAAGTACAGTCAGTATTAGAGAGAGAGAGAGAGAGAGAGAGAGGCAGTTTCCATGAATGAGACATACATGTAGTCACATTGTAAATGGTGCTCTTCTCTCTATCTCTCATTTCTTTTGTTGACAGGATATCATTGATTATGTAATTGCCCAAGTACAATACACAGCTGTGAAGAGTATTGTAAAGTCTATCATACCAGACCCTATTACCCATTGTAGGCCCAACATGTAATTGTACACCATGTATGTTCAATATGTACATGTATGTACATGTAGGTGTACATACAAACTTTATATGATTGATCAAAAGATTGTATTAAATTAGTCTAGAACTGAAACAGTATGAATTTAATTCTAATCACATCAACTAGACCTACATTTGTACACCAAACAGACAACATACTGAACAAAAACTTAATATACCACCCCAGATGGCTGAAAATTGGTTGGTTTGGGTTCAGTTTTGAGTCAGTTTGGTGGTGCGACTACTTGGTACATGTATGTACATGTATGTAGATTTTAGATTCTATTTGAAGAAAGTTTTGTTTTTATTTCTCGAAATTGTTTTTCAAATTGATGGCTTAAATATTTTTAATCAGATTTCAGCTTTTTGACACTGTACATACATGTGTAAGTCCTGAAAAGCTACTGGTGTGTATTCATTCAGAATACATCACCACCAAATCTGTTTTCCATTCCCGATTTAGGCAATTTCATCATGAATTATTCATGATGCTAGAAAACAAAAATGTGAGTAATTAATAGGTGCAATGCACATTGAATTTGAACATCTTGAATTGCAATGTGACTCTCAGTGTTTAATTTCACAGTAAAACGTCCTTTCAAACGATCCTGTTTTCATAACCGAACAATGCAGAGGACATGCTCTCCCTATTGCTGAGTCACTGTAGCAAAGACCTTTCTTCTTGGTAGTAGTGAGCATTCAGCCATGAAGCAAAGGTCATTGATGACGACATACATGTTCAGATGTGTGTAGCTTTAAAGGGATACTCTACCGCAGGTAGTGGACGTTTTTATGCCGCGAGAGGGCACCGTGATGGTTACCTGATCACGCCGTTGCCCCGCGGGGGGAAACGTCGGATAGACTGGTCGCTGTGCAACATGCACGCTCCGCCTGAGCTCGAGCTCTCGTGAGAGATTCGGTCGGCTTCTTGCAGTCCGAAATGTAATCCCAGCAGTCCGACGGACGCGTTCAACGCACCAACTTCGTGTACGAATGAATGGGGCCTGGTGGCGTATCCCTTTAATAGACTACCAGAAAGTGGGATGTTTTTTCTCCGTAAAAGGTTAAGATTTTCAGACTGCCATGCAATGGATCCAGTAGACTCTCAGGTGGCAAATTGTGATCCGGGTTCGATTTAATTTGATTTGATTTGCAAAGTATGGTTAATTTAATAAACATAAGAAATTTATCATTGAATTGAAAAGTAACTAAACAGTGAACCTTGACAGGTGAACCCTTGATTTTTTTCCAGTCTCAAAACTCAGGTCAATATTTCTGAAATCATTTGGATTCTGAAGATGTGCTCTATAACTAAGGGCAAGGCCTTTTTTTTTTTAAATTCTGAAAGACAATGGTCCTGTATTATATACAAAACTTTACAGAACTTTGACTGCATTTTGATAATCATCAGAGAAATCAATAATTCATTCATGATGTTTCCCTTGGCAGAACTACATTGAGAAGTACAGTTGAAACATTGAACTAAAATGTGGTGAGGGCATGCTCTTAGATTATTTTTTTTAAAAACCAACTTCTGAAAGGCCCCCCTGCCACAAAAAACATACACAGAAACAAAGCCAAAGAGGGATAGATACATGTACATGTAGATAGATAGAAAGAGAGAGAAAGAGAGAGAAAGTCACATTTCTACATACAGGGTCTGCTCTCCTTGATAGAAACTGAAGGTGTCAATCATTAGAAGTCACATAAAAAAAAACCCATTTGATTCTTTCAGCAAGAAATTATCCGATCTGCTCTTTTAGAGAAATAGAGTTGTAGAATTTGTGTTTGCACTTTCATGATGGTGTCAATCAAAATGTGCTGAGAGTATTAATCCAGTAGAATTTCAATTGCAGTCAAAGACACTCAGGCTTTCAATGGACAACATGTAGTATGTTAAAGGACCAGTCACTTTCAGTATCACTGATAAATCTAGAATGATAATTGGTCTACAAATGTATCATTACATACATGTAGGAAAGGTATTTGATCTTTATGAAGCCAGGCTTATTCACATTTTTCTTTGAGCAACATCGATATCCTATTACCTTCTCTAGATGTATGTACACCAATTTGGGATTTACGTACAGAGTATCGTTATCGATCGGTAATATGTGATTGCCCCTTCAGGCATTATGACTTGATGCTAATTGAAGTTTATGGCTTGCCGCTTGCACTGTACAGGCATGGCGCTGTAAGACACAAAGCAAAGCTAGAGTTAATTTTTGGAAAAGTGGTTCTTTATACTCAAAGGCTATCGTTTTCTAGGCATTGGGCAGCATGCTTTGCTTGCACAGGCATTAGAAAAAATGTTCTTGTTAGTTGGTATGGAAGCTTACTACTAATAGGGGATTCCCTTCTAGTATTACTCATTCATGTGCGATCATGTTTCGTTGGCGTGGCTCGTGGTTTGGGATAACAAAACTCTTGGCTTAGTTCCGCGTTTCCCTGTCTGATTTTAAGCAGAGAGCCGAGCTTTTTGTGAAGATGAATTTGTGAGGTATTGCTTTCGAAAATATATTGCTTTCATTAATTTTACATTAGACTAATGAACGTACATGTACGTTGATACATGCTGTAAAAATTTTTTTTCTTCTTCTCTCTTAAACCCTTCTTTGCCGTGAGCTGGTAAATTCATCCCGAAAATATCATTGATGTACAGTGTACCACCGTACATACATGTAGGCCTATACATTAAGTTTGGACTATTAAAGCTATTTCATTCCTTGAAGATAAACAGGTTCATGCATTGTGAAAATATATTTAAAGCTCTTTTTGACAATTAACACTGAATCACATTACATTTTGGACAACTGTAAACTTTGTGGCATAGTAGGGGTTACTGCACACTATACATGTACATGTAGAGTTATATAGCCATTTAAGCCATCAGTTGCAATGGATTAGTTTTCTGTACCAGCAAAATGACCCCCTCACCCATCAAAACCAATCTAGAGGTTTAATCACCCTACACTGTTGTAGTCCACACCTCACATAATCCATAATCCATTTTTGTAGCAGCAGCAAAGGCTTGAATGAAAGCTGAATATGATTTAATGTGGACCTTGTCATACATGTATGTAGTCTGGAAACGCAGACTCTATTTTGATGCTAAAAGAGAATTCAATGAATCCTTGAGCCGAGTCTAACTTGGTAAGTCCCTGGCTATAATAGGAGCAGCTACCTGTGCAGTACAAGGCCTATGGACTTAAGTCTCTATAGTCTCACATTTCATACCCTCTCTTACGCACAACTGATAAGGGTTTGTGCCTGCAAACTAGCCTTTTCAAGGCATGGATCGTCTAGCTTCATGAGCAGCTTCTACAATAACGAGTCATTCACAACTCTGCAAGTCATGTCTGAGCTCAGTGGTAGTGAAAGAAAGAAAAAAGTGGCATGGGAGCGGTGAGCGATTTAGCTCTGGAAACTGAAAATAAAAAAAGTCTGGTAAAAAAAAAAAACATGAAGAAATAAATGGCTACACTAGGCCTTCAACAAAAGACTTCAAATGTGATCTTTTCTTGTTTAAATATATAGATTTTTTCCCCTTTTTTTTGGCAGGGGGGGGGGGGGATCACAAACTGATGTAGTGATGGAAAGCTTTCACAAAGAAAACAGATAGAACTTTGTGAAGAAGAAAAGAAAACCTCACAGGTCTACATGTAGCATTCACAGCTACATGTACACATGTACAGTACTGTATAGTAAATTATCTGTTTATCATGCTTATTGAAAAATGTTGATAAAATAATGAGTTTTGTTTTGGTAAAAGTAAATGAAGAAAATTCCTTTTGAATGCAGAAGTATATGTATGTAAATGTTCATTGATTTAAAGTGTAGAAGTAGACATTCAATGTACATGTACACAGGTTACTTTTTTCATTTGCTGCTTATTGTATATTTACGGTACATGCATTTGTACAGTAGCGCTAAAAATACATATACTGTAGATGTAGGCCTAGGAAAGAGATTGCATGTATTTGCCAAGTTCATTCACTCCCACCACCATTGATTTCATCATTTTATAATGGCATTTCACAACAAACAATCCACTTTAGGCCAAGCTAGAAAAATTTGTCTGATTTTTTTGGCAAAATAGAGTGAGTAACAGGAAATTAATGTTTTGCTTAAACTGCTGAAAAGAGGAGAATGGAGGGTAGGGATAGGAAGAAAAGTTGAAGCAGATGGTATGAATTGGAAAGAGAGAGAGAGGGAGGGGATGGAGGGAACGAGGGGAGGAGAGAGGGAGGGAGGGAGAGAGAGAGAAAAAATAAGAATGAAAGATACTGTACATGTTGAAAGAGTGAGAAAGAAGAGTAAATTAAAGAGAGAGGGAGAGGGAAAGAGAGAGTGAGAGTGAGGAGAAAGAAATGAGGTAAGGAAGGGGATCGGGTTATGAATAGGGAAGAAATGAGAGGATAGGAAAGGAAGGGAAAGAAAAAGAGAACAACAAAAGGGAAACAAATATGGGAGAGTGATTGACTGCAATTAATATTGAACAAAATTAAAGTTTAATATGTGAAAGAAGAGAAAAAAAAAGAGGAAAAAAGAGATTAGAATTCTGAGAAAAGAGATAAGAGTTGATAATCCATGTTCATATTTAATGTTTAAGTTTCTCCAGGCAAGATTAGTGTGGGAAGCAGGGGAAAACCTTGTATTAAGATTGGCATGCATAATTTCCATTTCAAAGAATGATTTTCATACAATCTGATAACCCGTGAGTACCTCTATGATGTGTAGGAAGAGAGGACATTATATATCACTTGATAGGCTATTGAATGATACAGCTGATGACCTACTTACACTTGGCCTTATTCAAGTCTCAAATAGTTTTTTTTTCTGGCATTTATATTATGATGAAGAGGGAGAGAGAAATTACGGAAGAGAAGAAGGGAAGAGAAAAAAAGAAAGAAGAAAAAAGAAGAGAGAATATGTACTTAGAGCCAACAACTCACTTATAATGCTTTGTTCCAGTCCCAACTTTGTTCATTATTTTTATTCATTTACATTTACTGAAGAAGGAGGAAAATAAAAAAAGGGGAGGGGGGGGGGGGGGGGGAGGAGAGGAATAGGGAAAATACAATATACATGTACATGTAAGTAGTTACACAATGCAAAAGAAGTAGATAAATATTTTATAAGAAGAAGTTACCAACCACCTTTAATATTCAGTCTGACATTTCAAATGTCACGGCTCGGAAAAGACCTCATACCCCTGGAGTAAGGCTACTACCATGTCCCTGTCAAACCGGATTTTGACATTTCTTTGGTTTCCAGAAAACTTTGAAAGAGTTCAAGGGCTGGAAAAAAGAATACAGAATGGAAGAGAGAACTTTGATCTATGGTAGTCTTCTAAATCATACCGTTATTCACCGGCACGTATCATTGCATGTAATGTTGGACCTACATGTACGTGTTATGTATCGTAAAACCAGCAACTTTCATGAGCATAAAGGGATAGTTCACCCTGACAATAAGTTGGTTTTAATAAAAACAGAAAAATAAGAGAAAAATATTGGTGAAGGTTTAACAAAAATCCATCAAGGAATAGAGTTATGGGTGTTTTAAGGTTTAAATTTGTGACGTCATATACATGTATGCGAGTAGCTACCCCATACGTCATGTAATATAAATTCTATCAATTCCGATTTTTCAATGGTTCATGATGACTGAAGATATTTTTCTTAGAGGAGCGGGTATGAAATGATGTTTAAGATGTTATATTGAATGCACAAGTAACACCATTTCCATTTTTCTGAGAAAATGTCATTTTCTGGAATTTATATCACATGATACATGGGGAAGCTGCTCGCATGTGACGTCACAAAATCAAAATTTTAAAAATCCATAACTCCATAATTCTTTAACGGATTTTCGCCAAACCTTCACTGATATACATGTGTCTTTTGTTTCTCTGCATTTATTAAAACCAACTTATTGTCAGGGTGAACTATCCCTTTAATGTGTGTGAATTTTGTGAGTGGTTCAGACTCGCAATTTAGTTTCTTGCAGCAAAATTATTGAATTACAACTTCAAGGATGTAACATTGAATTTATGGAATTCACAAAAGTTTTATGTCGCAAAAATTTCTGGTTACGGTGTACATTCAGCATAATGGTTTTCAGCAAAATACTGTGGATTTGATGAAGGGTACATTATTTTTAATATTGGGAATTCAGTACATACATGTAATGAATGGGCAAAATGCTGCTACATGTACATAATTATATACGTCATATAATTTATGTTCGTGTATACATGTATGTATATCTATGTGAATGCACGGTATTTGACTAGAATACATATTCACTGCAGGTATTGCAGTATTGAAAATGGTTGGGAACAGAAGGAAAGATTTGGTTACTGTATTTACCCATCAAATGC
Organism: Heliocidaris erythrogramma; assembly: GCA_025617745.1. Taxonomy (NCBI): domain Eukaryota; kingdom Metazoa; phylum Echinodermata; class Echinoidea; order Camarodonta; family Echinometridae; genus Heliocidaris; species Heliocidaris erythrogramma. The sequence continues at coordinate 23,662,886 of CM046854.1, read as the reverse complement.
TATTAAGCTGGAGATAACTTGACTACAGTCTGTTGGAAAATGCATTTTATAATGAAAGAAAATCATAGAACTTTCAGAGGCTAATACATTGTACCAGTTTTTAGTTCCTTGGTTGTGACCCTTTCAAAGATATGTGCAATGATTATTCTTGGATAGTTGGTCTTGCAGCATGAATCTAATGATACATGTATGTTGTGGAGACCAGTTGAGAATGATTTATTCCAATAGTTATCGGTGAAATGGTGACTGGCCCTTTAAAGATGTTTTTGTCTGGAGGCTGAAAATCTTGTCCTGCGCCAGAAAACAGTCCTAGAAGAGGTATTGTGTGTCTCATTGTAAACTGCCTACTACTATACTATATGAATGCTTTGTATATTACATGTAGGGTCTTCATGCGGTCTATCCAACCCACATGTCTGGACTTGAATTTCCTTCATGGTCGCTATTTCCCTCCATACATTCCAACAAGTTGTATCGTACAAATAATTATAACGAAAGCAAAAAGCTTTGAGGAAGAAGAACAAAATTAGTCATACATGTAGCCCATTGCTGATGAGTGTACCGGTAGTATAATTTTTTTTTATAGTTTTGGATATAAATGACGTATACGTATAAGTCACAACCTATTTCTCATATTTATTGAAAAGTTACATTCAAAGCATTATCAGAGTGCCATATATGAGGAGGCGCGACGGCTCGGTTGTTGAGCAGTGGTCTCGTAACCGGGGGATCCCGGGTTCGAAACCTTGATGATGCACTAGTGCCCATTGGTAGGTACATGTACATATAATCCTCATTACCAAATCCCTCGGATAGGCCTTAAAGCTGTAGTCCCCCCTGGTTGCTTACATTCTACAAGCATACTATGTAGCTTACTTTTCTAGCAGTTGGATAAAGCAAACTATTACCATCACCATCGCTATATATTCATCAATGGTCACTTGGAGTGATTCATCATTTTTTTGAGGAAAATTTTGCATGTTAAATATATTGTATGGAATATCTGTGTCTCCCAGGACTACATACACTGTACATGTACCATGTATGATTAATTTGTATAATTTATTTCACATAAAAAATGAAAATGACTAAACCCCTCTTTAATTCCTCATGCCATTGGCTGTACTTAAAGCAGGTTTTAGTTTCGAACTATGGTTCACAAAAGAACCCCTCCCTCTTCTCTGATCTTATGGGGTACACACATGGGTGAGGGATGGGAGTGAGATAGTCTGCAAATACAGACGCTAGTTTCACATTTAGACAATGTTTGGACATTAATTTAGACTTTGCCAACCCTTGATTTCATGGGTCTTTATGTCATGGATAAATATACCCGTTGAGAGCCAGAAGGGCATTAACTCTGTGTGAAAGGACGTCTCATTTTAATAAAGCTAGCCAAGGAACTTACTGCACCTGTACAATGTAGCTCTTTGGAAACTTAACAGATATTCTTCTTTTAATGCAAGGGGTTCTTTAATAATAGAGTTTCAGGGGCAACTTTTTCTCAGTTCAAGTTGTTTAAAACCAACAAATCTGCAGAATGTAGCCTAAATATAACAGTTTTGTGGTCTTGCATGCTAGCTACATGTAATTTCACTGAACTTAATACATAAGTTCCCATCGATGCATAATTAAAAACAGTTTTGTTTTGGCCTCCAGAGCAGACTACCTGTAGCTTTTGATGTGGCATAACAATAGCTTGACATCCATTGATGGATTTTCAATAATGGGCGAGTCCCTCCATCTGACATTGTATGCATGAGTGTGGTGGAAAGGTGTGTTTTTTTGGACTTCAGTCATGTACACAGGGGCTATTAAAGGTGTACCTGGTCGGCTAGTCTACACTTTACAGACACTGATATTAAGATGATGTAACATTTTGGACTGATACCCCAGGAAGTGCAGTAGTCTGCAAGCACAGACCCTAGTCTGAAACTTTATGAGAAAATATTGTGTGTTGAGAGAAGCTTGACGTACATGTACCCAGGTTGTCAATGGTTGTGTCATGAAGAGACAGCTACATGTACGTCATGTATGCATCAATCTCTACCAGTGGATAAAGCAACGCCCTCTGTTTCATGCGACCGGTCGCCATGTTTGGGCTTGCAGAAAAACACCGCTGCTGTACTGTTTCAATACAATTTCATGCATTTTTAGAATCAGCACTGTGAAGTCTGTTCCATGAATTAACTGCAAAATCAGGCAAAACAAGTGTACCCTTATAAATTCTAAAGGTGATTTGATTTAATGTGACTATCGGTATAATGTCTTTTTAAAATAAAAAATCAAATCTTGTTCTTTCGAATAGAAGTACACTTGAATTGTACACAGCAGATGATGTCCCACGCTACATGTATGTCCCTCGTGGTCCCATGTACTGTTTTTTAGTGTAGGGCTCCTAATTTCGGTGGTGCGGCCGCATCAACTGCTCGCATCAATCCGTGCGTACGATATATCTACGTAAGGTAGAGATCATGCATGTATGGTACAGGGCCTACATTGTGTGATAGTCTAATACAGTTCAGGCACTCTGTCACATGTTTCAACTGGCAAGGGTTTGTGCAGGCCTACAAACTCCATGTACATGTAGGAGTGCAGCCAGGCTTGTTATAAATACTCATGAATCTCAGTATATGGCTGGTCCCATATCACCGATGATGATAACAGATAACTATAAGTTTTATTTGAAAAGATATCAAAATTCTTGAAATATGTGATTGATTAAAAGAAAAAATGCTGATGGCTTACATGTACATGTATGAGCACTGAGCTTGGACTTGCAAAAGTGATACCCCCTTTTTTTTTTACATAACCTCAGGAGACTGATTATACATGTACGTACAGTTTAATACAGTCATCATCGTCAATTAACAGTGATATTGCCCTAATTACATTGTAACACCATTAAAGAGATATTGAAGTTAATTTCATAATGCATGGAATGGAATAATAAATAGTTATTAGAGGTTGCAATTCTCCAGATTCATTCAAAAGAAGTCTGAAAACTTGTTTTATGCTGTCCATTGATTATTCTCTTATTCCCTTTAATACTTCTTTATCATACACTGCGCCTAGAGCACTCTACAGAGTGGATTTGGCACATTATACATCATGTGTATTATTATTATTATTACTACATTTACTTTCACATTCAGCAACCTTTGCAAAAATTAAAACAAAATTGACTGACTTCAGTGGATATTACATGGAGGTCATTAGTTAATGAAAGTTGCTTCATTAATTCATAGCTTTTCACAGCATGTTTATGGGAGACAGTGGGGGAAAGCGTTGAGTGATTGCAATCTTTCTGCTATTAAAATAAGTTCAAAATACTGTAGTCTGCTTAAAAAGACCTTATAGTACACAGGAAATGTTCAGCCATGTACATGTGTATGTACATGTCGGTGTGAAAAGTGCTCCTGTACTTTTCCCAGTTACCTAAGGAATTAGTGCTCGTAAAATTTGGACGTTTTCACTGGGGAAGTTCAACGGGGAAACTGGTTTGAAAGGGGTATCAGACTAAAAAAGCCAGACTTGTGTGCATGTGCATGTATGTATACTGTATGTATACATTGTAGTCTAGAAACACATACATTTTTTTCAGGACAAACACTGTAATATTATTATTAAAGGAGAATCAACCCCTAATTACAAATTTACTTATTTTGGAAGGTGTAATATATTCCTACTTATTGGCCTAAATCATTTTCTAATAAGATATCAGAAAAGGGTATAAATAAAGATATTCCAACACCCGGTATCGTCTCCTACTCATTTCCATGGGGGCTGCCATTTTCTTGCTGATTTGGAGTTGTACATGAACCATTGAGAAATGTTCCAGTCAAGAAGATATTTTGAATCCAAGACCTAAATTGCTTTTCTTCATTACCTAAAATCCCATATGTGACGAAAAATATAAAGTGGGTGTTTACATGTATTATAAAAATTAAATCTTTATAATGATATTTTTAAAATGTCTGGTTTTGCCTAACAAAAATCTATTTTCTTGGATTTGCCAAACAGAGCAGAACATAATATATGCAGCATGCATTCTGACTTTTCAAGTCCATTATCCGAAAGCAGGTGAATGCATAGTTTGCCGCTATAGATGCTCAGGGAAGAAGCATCCATAAATTTGAATTAATTTGCTCCGTCCCATACGTCACAGTATCGAGAAAATAGATTTCTATTAAGCGAATATCGATTTTCAACAGAAATATATTTAAGGAAATCTTCAGTTTAAAAATAAATTGACATATCTATTCTATATTTTTAATCTCAAACGGGTTTTTAATTATGAAAAAGGCAATTGGGCATTTGGATTAAGAAAATCTTAATGTACACATAAAAAAAATGGCAGCCCCCATGTACTGCTAGCAGACGATACATATTGCGAGCAGATGATAAATTTTGCTCAGAAAATCTTCATTCGTATCGACCTCGTATATTTTGACGCGAAGCCATATAGTCTAACAAGAAGGAATAAATAACACCTTTGAACACTATCGTCTGTATTTTTGAGGTTAATTCCCCTTTAAAATGAACATCCATGGACTGTTAATGCACTTTATATTTATAGAGTTTGAACGAGGAGACTACTGTGTGTAAATACAATCATACAGCTGAATGCAATGCTGCATAACCATTAGGGGATGGGCGGGACAGGGTAGTTTCCCTGTAACTTGACGAACAAGAAGATTCAAAATAATGTAGTGTGGAAAAAAAGAAAGCGGAGAAAGAGAGAGAGAGAAAAAGAGAGAGAGAGAGAAATACATGTATGTGTTTCTAATTGATATTCAATTGACTGAACTACCGTACCTCCGCAGAAATTACATACGTAGAAATCCCATTTCCACCTGTTCATTTCACCTCATCAGCTCAACCATGGCCCTTTTATGATTCAGTATGTTATACAGTTTTAAGAATTAAGAGAAGGTTGAGTTGTGGGATATGCGGAAATTAATTTATAAAGCTTTCTCATTCCTATTTACATGTATGTCAGAACATCATAGAAGAAATGTCCCCTGAAAAACATTGCTCCTTAATTTCCCTTATATTCAAAATATGACAAGAAATTTTTGGGCCGACCATATATTTACATGTACATGCCACGTGTGTGTGTGTGCAGTCCCATATACCCATTTCTGTGTGAAGTGCTTGTGCTTTTCAACGAGATTTGATCAATTTCTTATCATTTTGATGATTCTAAAACCTGACGAAATATACACCAATTCTTATTCAGACATGTGATCAACCTTTCACAATTGTTTTGGGACAATATTGCATGGTCACAACTCAACTTTATCTTCAAAACTGATATTTTGAATATAATTGATACCAGCAAAGAAACCCAAATAAAAAATGATACATTTACAGAGCAAATCAATTTTTTGATTAGTTTTTAACTGAATTAGTTAATAATAAATTGAACCTGTTTACATTATGTAGAAGCAATTAATTTTGCAAGGATTTTTTTTTAGCAACTTCTTGTAGGATACTTGTGCTATCGTGTATTGTAAGTATTATCAAGATAACAACAACTTGCAAAAATCACAAATATTTTGGCTTCTCCAGTACAAGCTACATGTACATACATGTACACGATGTCAGATCATCTGTCTGATGTGTTTGAGCGAAGCCAAATCATTATGTAGACTCTACTTTAGAGCTGTTGTGGTCTATAATACATGTACATACATTTACATGTAAGTCCCTGGCCCAGCACTAGTGTCCTTTGGCATGGCATTAAGCTACATTTGCCACCCTCGACCCAGGTGAGGTATTACCTGGCAGGAATTAATTCCTTGAAATGCTAGAGCGCCTGCCCGTATAAGAGCAGTCATGCTATTAAAAAGCTGGGGTAATAATTGTGGAGCACCAGGAGTGTCAAGTTTGACAGATACATGTATGTGCGCTAATATACAAGAACCTACTATTATTACTGGTATTACTATTCTGGATTACTGAGATAACCTAACCCAACAGTGTATTGGAAATTGCGACACAGGTACATGTACACAACATGGAGGGACATCCCCATGAAACAATTTTGCAATAACTGTTTGTCACCGTTGTCGATTTAGTGAATTGTCAACTTCTCTGTTTTAATTTTAATCATTTCCATTCAAAGGCACATAAAAGAAACAGACACACATACTTTGACTCTTTTTCTATTTTTTTATTTTTTCTATTCTTTTTGAGAGGTATATACAGTCAAACCTGCTTTAGCGACCACCTGTCTATAAAGACCACAATTTTTGTTTCCCTTGAAAAGTGTTTCTCATTGAAACATGTTTTAAAGGAACCTGTACATAAAGACCACCTGCTCATATAGACCGCTTGTCTCCCTTGAGCGGTCTTTATAGACAGGTTTCACTGTATTTCAGTGAGAAGGTAAACAATTCATTCTGCCTTGAAGCAAGTCTAGTCCAATACAGGTAATTACTTGAGCCATTACTCTTTACATTACTTCTGGTCCATGTACTACATGTATGTGACATTATTTATTTATGACCTTTTAGCTTACTTTGACTGCCATGCATATTTCAAAACCACTTCTAATTTAAATTGCAAAAATCAATACCGAGGCCATCATTGTCTGGTTCTGTATTTCTTTCAGAGAGTTTCTCAGAATTGCTACATGTAGGTGTCGGCTTTTCTTTCTGATATTTTCAAATTGTATTAAGACCTCCATTTTGAGATAAAAGCAATATCTTTCACTCTTTACAATTACAGTCTGTCATAGGAGACTACATGTACATGTAGGCAGCACCTCCTTTTTGCCTGATATGAAATACTATGCAAGCTTGTTGTGTTGTTGTTGCGGATTGGTTTTAACTTGCCTAGTACCCCCCTTGTCCTGGATTAAGCCATTGTCTAAACCACCATTTATGGATGGCCAAAGGGATTGAGGAAAAAAAAAAAGGTCAAAGCATTGGCAAAAACAAAGTCATGACTTTTTATTCTCGATTTAAAACTATAAACGATTATTTTGAATTTTTTTTGGGGGAGGCGCTTTAACTGCTCGCAGCAAATTGATGGTTTAAACAGTAGTTTATGTTTAAAGCTCTGTATTGAATGTCGCTATGTTCATGCTTCTGTTTGATAAACTTCCATATAAACACATCAAATAATTTATCATGTCTCGTAAACATTTGATAGGGTCTTTATGCCGAGACTATTCATATCCAGCAGCAAAGGTCATGATTGACAGCCAAAATGTAATTTATTCTCCCTTCCAGGTGCTGTTCTTTAATTTGCCCCAACCCATATTTGACGCAAAGGCCATGCACATGTACTAGTATCTTTTATTTACCAGTAAGGGTCCTGATGATACACACATGAATATACAGGTACATTGTTGTTTGTAGGCCTGCCAGAACCCTTCAGTCGAAATGCTTAAGATAGTGTCTGAATTGTAAGACTACCATAGCCTGTGTACTATCTGACCAAGAATCACCTTGATCTGACACAGATAGAGAAAGTAGGGTATGTGTCTACAGACTAGCACAAACCCTTGTCTGTCTGTATAACATAGGGTTTTAAATGGAAGACTATGGCAAAAATCTTAGCAGCTGCTTAATAGAATAGTGTCTTCCTAGTGTCTTCTTTTGCTTTAATATCGTATTACATGTAGCTTTCAAGGCATTTAATCTATTGTGCAAGTTTCCTGCGATTGTTGCATATATAGGCCTATGCAATGTTTCATTTCTTTCTACCAGAAATAGTTTGAAGAACAAATTTGTACCCATCCAAAGTACTGTACTCATACATGTACCTTTGTCTACAAGGTTTTCATTACTGTCTGAATTACATTATAACAGCAGTAATGGATGCAACATCCATAACTAGTAGCAATACCGGTACATGTAGATACCATAGGGTGTGTTTATATTCCCATTTTTCAGGCCAGGATGAGTCTTTTGTGATGCGTTTAGTTTAAAACACGGTTGCATCCGCAGTTTTTTTTCATATAATTTTTTCTTTTTAAATCGCTATTTAAAAGGTGCGTTTTGAATCAGCGTTTCTCCAAAAACGGTTTGCAGGGAAACATACATTGGAAATATTGGAAATGCATTTTTTATAACGTCATATAAACGCGTAGCATGTGCAGTGAGGTTTGTGAAACCAGCTGCAGAGCCCGAAATCGCCAGGAGAAAAAAGAAGTATAAATTACCCCGTGAAACTTTGATGAGCGTTTCAAAACGCTCATTCTGCCTTCGCAGAGAAAGTATAAACGCGCCCATAGAGAGACTGAATAAAGAATGAGACATCATAATGAATGTCTACATAAGTAAGGGTAGCAGTAACCTAATTTCCAGGAAGATTTGTACATACAGTATATTTCACTCTAAACTAAAAATATAATGAACTGACCTACATTACTCTGACCTTCTACACTCTGAAAGATAGGGTGTTAGATAGTCTAGATCCTCCAGACATTGTTGATTTCAACTCTTTAGAGAAGAAAACAAAAATGTATTGCATTGAAACCAGGCTATGGTACAGTACATCAGTTCTGGAGGGGAGCGAGTTGGTCTTGTGGTAATGTCCGCAGTTAGCTCTCTGTCTTTGCCTACAAACTGACTCTGGTGAAGTAAAAGGTCTGTCCCAGACGTATGAATAATCATATCTGATTGATACACGTCTGTAAAAACCCAATTACACACATGGATGTGAGTTGGTCTAGTGGTTAGGCTCTACGTGCATGCAATGATTTTAGGGTTCAATGCTGAGTTAGCTCACATGGAGAGGTATGAATAATATCTGATTGATACACTTCTGTAAAAACCCAATTTACACTTGGATGTGAGTTGGTCTAGTGGTTTAATATAGGCTCTACATGCATAGGGTTCAATGCTGAGTTACCTCACATGGAGACATGCAAGAACAGTCTTGACATTTCTTTGCATAACGAAACTTGAGTAAATATGGGAAATTCAAGGATACATGCAATCACTATATTGTGTTTTTATTGTGCCATTCCTGTGGTATATTATTTGAGAATCCTGCTAGAAAGGATAGGATAATAATTCGCTTAATGTTGTGATATATTGAAGGGAGTCCATCTCCCATCCCAGGCCTAGCTGGCTCTCTCAGTAAATAGACTTACTATCAGCCTTTCGCTGTTGTTTGTATAGACGGGTTGAAAAGAAAATGCAGATTAGCAGCAGTCCTTCAAAATCTAGTGTGGACTGATAGTAGGCCCGTTTTCATCAGCCCAGTTTTCAAAATAGCTTGCTGATTCTGATAGGGGAGGGGGGGGGGAACCCCAAAATGGGGGTCTAAGGAACTGACTAGAAGCGAAAAACATAGGGTCTTTGGAACGGTGGAACTATACCCAGCTAAGCGAAAAAACATGGTCTGAGGAACTCGGGCACTTTGTGGGGATTCTATTGTGCATGCAGATATATATGCATTTGCGCACGCAAGTGAACGTACGTAAGCAAGAGCTAGGGAACGGGGCGCACTTTTGTTCCGGCCGGGTATCATGAGAACGTGTGAGAATGGCAGTTTCTGGAAATTTGGCTATCTTGGGAACGGCAATTAGAAGCCCAAAAAGGTGGTCTTCAAAGCGGCACGTCCCCGTACTACAATATACTCAGTGGGGGGGGGGGGGGGGGATTTAGCCTGCTCAAGCTATTTAGGTGTGAAGATGCAAATACAGGGCTATTTCACAATATTGCACTTTTAATTTTAACTTTGTCATGTATTGTCCCAAGCAAAGCAGTTAGTCTGCAAGCACAGACCCTAATTTGACACGTTATCAGAAAATCATTGTCTTGAGAGAAGCCTAAGCCAGCTACCTAAGACATGTAGTCTTACATTGCCGACACTCTTTTACGACTGACCAGGGTTTGTGCCTGCAAACTACAAAGCAGTGTGTGTTGTCGAAGATGCACTTGTGCTACAAACGCTCTCTAGCTCAGGCTAATTCGTCAAGTGAGCGGCATTGCTGACTTTGGGTGAAATGTGGATGGGGAACTTCAAACTATTTTCTGGAAGTGAGCGCTGGGGAGCGTTTCATCAAGCGTTTTGTCAGTGACTTTTACCGACAACTTTGCTCTCAGCCAGTCAGATGCAAGGATTTCAGTAGCTGTCGGTTGTCAGTAAAATCACTGAAAAAACGCTTGATGAAATGGTCCCCTTGATCTCTGTAAAGCCTGGCTCACACTTCGCATTTTTTTTGCTGACATTAAGACCGCATCAGTGACTTGTATGGTCTTTTTGCCCGATGTGAAAGAGTGATACCATTCAGAAAGTGATTTGGTTGATCAGCAGCAAACATACTGACACAATCCAAATGATGCTTCTTGTGAACCAAGCTTATTGTCTCAAGCTCACTCTTGCTGGGGCTAATGGTGAAGTGCCTCTTGTGGCATGGAACAATGTGTGCAAATTATTATGCAGGAGCAGCTCTGATTGTAGGCGGCAATTTTTTTTTTTTTTTTGAGGGGTGAAATAAGTGGGTCAGGTAGTAATAAATCCTTTTCAGCATTCAAAAAGTAAATGTATATATCATACCATTATTTGGAAGTACATGTATATAGTGCAGTTTATTATATGAATTTACTTATGACTATTTTAAAACAAATTTGTTTGCTGAAGTGAGCCAAGACTGCTATTCCAGCTTGAATAGTTCTATGTAGGCCCATATCAGGATAAGCTGCAAAATAATTTTTGTGCAGTCTATGAAGATATAGGCTAAATATTTTGGGTGTGGCATGTTAATTGGTTTGTGCGTGCATATGAGCTTCACTACCAAGTCACAAACGGGAAATTTTGATTTCCATACATATGCATTGATTTCTGAAGGCCATTTAGCTCATTATGTAATTATAGGAACATGGTTAAGCATCAAATGTATATATCCAGAGTCTGATTTTTTTTAAAATTTTAGTCTTTTGCAATAGAGTGTGAATCAGTTAAATATTTTGTGAATCAGCCAAATTTTTCAGAGGAAGAATATTCACAGGGAAACGAATCTAATTAGAAAGAGAAAGGTGGGTTGGAGCAATGGTTATAGTCGGTGACATTGATGAAATATACATGTAATAAGCAACAAAAAAAAAAAAAAAAAAAAGGTCACCTCACTCACCTCGTTTATTTACATGTACAGCAATACTTCAATAGCATTAAATCTGCTTGCACAGAACTGAACAGATTCCATTCTGCTTTATGTACATAGAAAAATTAAGTATGATACGGAATGAGCAAAAAATGGAACTAGGAACAGATAAGTTATGAAAGAGCTATGGAAAAGTCTAAAACAGCTGTGATAATTAGAAAAAATGTAATGATAAAAATCATAGATACATTAAAGGGCAATCCAACCTTTGTAAAAAAAAGTCGATTTGTGTGAAAGGAGAAAAATAAGAGAAACAGGATGGTGAAAGTTTGAAAGAAGTCGGACAAAGAATGAGTAAGTTATGAATGTTTGAAAATTGAGATCGCTACATCTATGCGAATCTCAAATTGGCCATTTGATGAATCGATGGTCACATACTATTCACAGTCAACTCTCCCATTTGTCGTACACCAAAATTTCTTCTATCATTATTCTGTTTTTCTTCCAAATGCATTTTCACTTTGGGCAGTACTCAAAATATAATGTAGATGTCATATTGTTATACATCCTCCAAAAATGATAAAATCCTGAGTTATACATTTTTAAAAATTGACACTTTTTAAAAAGTCATTTGGTCTGTTAGAGCGAATGAGAAAGTTGACCACTGCTACATGGCAGTGACCATGCCAATACGGCCAATTTGAAATTCCCACATGTATAGTGATTACAACTTTTTTATTGCTTGTCCGTATTTGTTCATTGCTTGTCCGTATTTGTTCATTCTGCTTCTCTGATTTTTCTGCTTTCACACAGATGAAATTATTACAAAGGATGGATTGCCCTTTAAATGATAGAAAATGATTTATTTCACTTATTTGAATAAATATTTCATCAGTATTGTTGCTGAGATATCTCACTTGTACTCCTAATGTTACACTTAACAGAGTCCTAGGCTTAGCAAAACAAAGAGCAATTTTTTAGTCGCTGTTTGAAATTAGAAACGTACTTTATATTCCAATGTGAACACGTTTCACTCCTTGACCCCCCTCCACTCCACTGAGCCAAGCCAAGGCAGAGCTCTTTCCTCCAGACACCCTCCTCCATTCTCCCATCAATCATCACTTGAAAGCAGTGTTCATTCCAGGAGCTTGGCAAGATTTTTATCAAGTGTCATTTTATGTGTAACCACCAATTTATCACACTGTGACTGTTGTAAAAATAGAGGGATATTTTCCATGTCAGGCAATTATAGACACCTAATCTGTAATATGTATGTAAATGTGAGGGAAGAAAGAGTATTTAGAAATTGCTGGATATTCTGATATATCTGTAATATGGCAATAATGTCTCAAAATAATGCAGAATCTATTTCATGGGAGGAAATTGTGGAACTCCCTAATCTGTAATAATAATATTGATGGAAATTTGAGGGAGGTTACTATATTTGCAGATTGTTGGATATTCTGAGATTAATGAAGTAATAATGCCTCGATATATGATATACACAGGAGTGAAATTGCCATCTTTTTCTAAATGGACGAGTTCAAATTTAATAGTGGATTGTTTAGTCATTATCCAGGGAAGTGCGAGAGACAGAGAGAGAGAGAGTGTGTGTGTGTGTGTGTGTGTGTGAGAGAGAGAGAGAGAGAGAGAGAGAGGTGTGTGTGTGAGAGAGAGAGGGTGAGAGAGGGAGAGATTTCACGGAGTATTTCAACCCAATATCTTCCTCAAGTCAACAGCTAACACACTAAATAGCATGAAAAGACTGGTAGGGAGACTAGTAGTTGGGTGGCTACTCCAGATCTCAGCATCAGCAGCTCCTCATAAACATGCGTGGGTGTCAATACTGAATGACTGCCAGCTTCCCAGGGTAACGCCACCATGCAAATCAGATGGTAATCACATGCAAATCACATGCAAATCAGTCAAGCGGCAAACCTGGTTAGTCGGCTCCTGCCAGCCAGTGGTGTTGACATCAGCAGTGCCCAGCCAATGGGGAAGAAGTAAACTGAGGTCACTGCACGCCCCCTTATGGCAACCGCCCCCTGATTGGCTGGGTAGGCGATGATGTCATCAGACTTCCCTGGGTCAATGAAAGCCCCGCCCACCCTTCACAAGCCCTCTACTCTGGATTACTAGGACTCGGGTGCATGACTAAAGTCTGCCTTCCTTGCTCTGTCGCTCTCTCTACTCTTATGCAAAGCCTATGAAACGCCAAGGCAAGGTCACAGGACTACTACAATTGTAAACGTTCGCTCTAGCCTGGACTACGCTCTTTAAACTGCTCTGCAAAGTTAACTGCGCCAACTCTGCAGCACAGTGGCGTTGTTGTGTCGTTGATAAAAAGAAAAAACACGGGGATACTCCAGTGAGCAATTGTTTGCCCTTAGACTTACTGCCACAACATGGATTGCATTATGTCGCCCGTAAGCTGACTTTTATTCTTGTTTTTCTCAAAGTGTTAAGAAAAGTAGATGTTGCCTGCTGTCTGCTTGTGCTAATTAATTATTTTCTGTGAAAATTAAGTATATGATTGCTGCTTTGTGATCTGTCTTGTTATGTTGCTGTCTTTTTCCCTTTAATTTCAACTTAACCTTTATCAAGTTCATTGATATATTCCATGATTAGCATGGATGGAAAATCAAGGTCCACAACATTCAACTTGCTGCAGTTATTTACTTTAAGCAATTGTGCAAAATAGATTTATTTATCACTAATTATAATCCTTTATTTTTACTATTTACTTGTAATTATGTAGTAAATAGTATTATGGTGAAAGAAATAGTATTAGATAGTCTGAGACCTTGACCCTGCCATTAGATGAAAGACTGAAAGTAGGTCACTTCCTTTGATAGGTCATAGTCCACACAGCCAGTAAATGCTTGTCTAAACGGAAGTCATAACAATGGATTAGCAAATCTGATCCTTCATCATATTACTATTCATTTAAATATCATTTTCATGGTCAATCTTTTTAGATCAACTTAATTGTACAAAACTGCCTTTTGAATCTTCACAAAGCTTATCCATCTGTTCACATTGCATTTTTACACTTCATACTGTCAAATTCATTTCCTTTTTGTTTTGTTTTTGTTACTGCCGTCATTTCAAGTTATTTTCCAACTATTCATTTTTTAAGCCTTTAAAAATCTTGAATTAGGAATTGCCCTCTATTCATATCTTCATTGTTTAAAGGATATTTAGCATCTTGTCTTGCTGATGTGCTACAAAAATGTAAGTATGATCCTCTCTACAATTTGTTATTTTAATGTGAGAGAGAGAGAAAGTGAAAGAACAAAAGAGAGATAGAGCAGGCAGGGGAGATACAAGAAAATAGAGAAAGAAATAGAGGCAGAGAGAAGATAGAGGGAGAAAGACACAGATAGAAAGATTGAAATAAAGATGGAGAGAGAGAGAAAGAGAAAGAGCGAGAGTGAGGGGAGAGAGAGTGAAAGATAGAAAGAGGGAGAGAGAGAGAGAGAGAGAGAGAGAGGGACAGATAGAAAGCATAATGTAAGAGAATGTCAATGTATATTTAGAAATCTTAATTTGGAAGACCAGATCTGACTCAAAAGACTGAAGAGTCTTTCTTGGAATTTAAAAGGAAGATGAAATTAAACAGAAAAAACAACAACATCCTTTCATGAGCTTATTTCAGCTTTTGTTATTTCATTAGTGAGAAAGTAGATAAATCTTCATGACATGGCCAAACTGAATCCATTATATTCCTTGTATACATTTACAGATGAAAAGGAAATGAGAAATATAAATTTATGACGACATATAAATCATACTGTCAAAAACATGTCTGACGTTTTGTAGATTCCTTAGTTGTTTTTTTGTTCCCACTTTACAAGTTTGATGATACTGAAGTAAGTAATCCTTATGAAATATGTATGGGCATATATCATATTCTGTATAGAATTCTAGGAAATACCATAAGGCTTGAATTAAACATATATATATATATATATATATAGATAAACACATATTGCTAAAGGTGTTTTTCACAAGATTGCAAAGCCCTGTGTAATAATAATAGTTAAAAAACGGTAAATTCCATTCATTTTTCTTTTAGATTTCAATTTATCTATTTCATGAAAAGATTATGTAGTGAAAAAAAAAAGATTTCTTTCATCAGAATACATTCATTTCATTTGCAATATTTGGAATGTATAGTCTAGTAAATATTTACTTTTTAAAAATACAGTCAAAGCTGTCTATTAAGGCCACCCAAGGAAAACAGAAAAAGTGGCCACTGTAGACAGGTGGCCTTTATAGACAGGTTCTCTTTATAGACAGGTTCTAAGACACATATTTCTTGCTACAGGGAGGCAATATAAGTGAGCACTATAGACAGGTGACCGCTATAGACAGGTGACCACTAAGGCAGGTGACCGCTATAGACAGGTGAGCACTATAGACAGGTGACCGCTATAGACAGGTGGCCACTAAGGCAGGTTTGACTGTACAATTATTTTATGTTGCAAAAATCCTCCTACAGGTGTACATGAACATGGATTTCTGCTTTTAAAAAGTGCACCGAAAAGCTTTTCATAGCTTTGCAAAGTTTTCTAGATTAATTTTAATGAATGTCACATGTTTCAAAAGACTACATTAGATTTTTTTATAAAGAATTCATGAAGAACTATATTATAGTTTCAGGCAATGTCTCGAAATAGAAGATTTGAAAAAAAAATACATAGAAAGAAGAGGATTGAAAATAGAGAATAAAATTACATGTACATGTATTAGAAAGAAAAGTGGAGAGAGAGAGAGAGAGAACTTTCAAATCAAATACTCGCAAGAAAAAGAAGAATTTGAAAAATCATTGCAGTTCTATCAACTACTGTAATCAGCAACTTGAATAAGAATCAATTTTCTCATTGAATAATCTAAAAAGCTGTAAAAAATGGAAAAACTGTAGCTTTAATATCTGATCAGAATTTATAGGAGACATAGAGAAAATATTTTGAATGATTAAACCTTTAAAAAGATGTAAAAGTTAATACAACATTAAATAAAACCTCTTGACAGAGCATTAGAAACCTGTTTGAAAAGAATGCAAAGAGAGGCAAAATATTGAAATCTCAAGCCTTGATGAATATCCTGAATATACATATACATGTACAGTATATTTTCATTATGATATTTAATTCCTTTCTCATATATTGTGATTATTAAAATAAAGAAAGAATACAAACAAGTGAAAGAAAAACAGTTTGCACTCAAAATAATTGTTATGTATTGATAAGATATGTACTTTCTCATAAGTATTTTATTTGTAGTTTTGTCCAGATATCTTGAATATCCAAGGATTCGAAACTGACAATTGAGTAGATCTTTGTTCTGTTATTTTTTTTTTAGCTACATGTAATTCAACTATTTTTTGTTGATATATCACTTGACTAATAGTTATTTTCGAAACTCTTTAATGATAGTAATTTTTGCTGCTCGAAAAAACATTGCAAGTTGCAAGTTTTATGGGCTTTAATCATTTTGAATCATGATTCTCTGCTTGATGTTTTTTGGGGTTGCAATTTACAACCACTCACATACATGTAACACAATTTTGACAGTTGATGTGAAAATGTTTGGTTTTACAGTAATGCTTAGTCAATTCAAAGTATTAAAAAAAAAATACTTGTGGACTATAGTAATATATAAGGGATTAGGGAAATTACTGATCAGTTTTTTCTATATTTAAGTAAAACAAGAAGTCTTCTATGTCACTAAGATAAGATATGCATTTTTGATACATGACATAGATTGTGAAAATGAAAAAAGGGTTGAGATATATGTTGAAATAGTTAACTAAATAACTACTTTCTAAAAGATTTGGAGCTTCAGGTTTATTATATTTTTAGGATAAGAGATTATTGAACGTTTATTTAAAGACAAATCAATGAGGAAAATAATTCCATTTTAACCAAGTGGCTTTTTCGCTAAAGGTGACTTAGAATACCTGTGACTATAAATGTCATTACTCAACAAAATATTGATTAAGTGAGAGGGGCGAATATTTAACATTAAAAATGATATTCATATGTCATTGAACACCATTGAAGTCAATATCAATAATGATTATTAGGTAAAAAATATTTCCCTTATAGATATTGTTATATATAAAGTTCATCCTTTTAAAGATATGTTTTATTATAAAGAGTGAGCGTTGTCTTTAGGAAGTAAAAAACAAAATCTTCACTTAATGTGATATTGTTTTTATTAAAGGTCCTGTAAAATATCTTCGTCAAAATAAAATTTTATAGCAAAACTCTTTCCCAACAACAGAGCGTTTACTTACAATTGCAGACATTCTTCTCCATCCCCTGAAATTGTACAAACAACAATTAGGAGGATAGTTGATGTAGGAGGGAAGAGAAAAAGGAGGAAAAGTAATGCCTGGAGAAGCGCGCTTGTTTTTCAATCAGTGAAACATAATGCACTAATTGATTGCGAAGACTTGCAAGTTCTCGGCCAAAAAACAATGCGCAGAATTTGCCAGCGCTATTGGACTCTTGCCCACCGTCTAACACATTGGAGTCTGTCCAGGCTTGTCTGAGAGAGAAATGTTCTTCACGTAGCATGTTGTCTTCAGAGCATCCCTACCCATCCTCCGCGCCATACATGCTTTCTCTTTTGACATTATGAATTATATCGTAAAGGGAACAAATATGAAAATGCAGGCGCAGAAAAGCTTGTACGTCCTATTACCGCTCTGTATGTATATATATACACATATATATACACTGCGTATGTGATGATATCAGGTGCGTAGACTTTTGCCCAGCCCCCTTGAACTCGGATCGGTTTGGTCTGAATGTCGAGTTGTATGGTGGAAAGGTGGAGACACCCTGGGAGGGAGACTAGCTGTGAATGTTGTGGGGTGAGACCACATAGAGGTCACATGACAGGAGGCGGTCCGTCTTGACGGCTGACCGTTAAGTGCCTAATGGACACGCGGGCTTAGCAAACAAAATGAGGGATTGGGCTGGGGTTGAGGCTAGATCAGATAGTGTCATGGAAAGTTCATGCTCAAGTCTTCTTAATAAGCAATGTGTTTTATTCATATCTGTATCCATTGCTCTACCGATGGGCACAAAAATTCTCCTTGTGCGTCATCGGGAGGCAGGCGAATTAATGTTTTTGTTTTGGACGGATGGTTTTCTCTTTCCGCCCATAACCTCCCTGTGGTCTTTAACATCATGTTCAAGAATGCCAAGGCTATTGTAGTTAGCTGTCTGAGGAGTGAAAAGAGTCTGTAAAATTGATTGGGAGATCTACTGGTCAGAATAATTGACCACTCGCCTCCTTAATCAATCCATTTTCTTGACTCGAATAAGATTTACTCCGTCGCAGACAGATCTGTTGTATTTCCTGACAAAAGAAAATAAAGCAATCATTTTCTCTTTGTCTCCCACCTGTAGGAAAATCTTTTATTTTCTTTTTACATTTTATATCAAATAGAATTAATAGTCATACAGGATAATACACAAATCAATATTTGTAGTTTAAACACACAATGAGCATTGTATGTATTGAATTCAATTTTTTTCTCATCTTTTCATGATAGTTTTCTTATTTCCGGATAAGTCTTTGTATATTTTTTCTTTTCTCAAAAAAGAGGGGAGAAAAAGATTTACAGACAAGTTGATTGTTTGTTAGATGTGATTGGAAAGCTGCCAGAAAACAATATTTTCAGTGAAAAAGTTGCCAAAACAAGATATTCAATTTTCTTTTCTCATCATTTCTTTCATCTGTAAAATTTTGTAGCTTTGTGTAATGAATCTTCACAATTATATGTTACACAATGTAATTGGATGAGGATAACTTGTTTTTCATGCATTAAAAATTTCAGATACTAGCTTCATCTTTTTATCAAGTCTGGCCCATTTCCCAACCAGGGGATGTGAAAATAGTTCAGGTTTGCTTCATTTAATATAGGAGAGATATTTCATCATATGACATAAGTTGTGTCAATCACAGCCAATACTTTGCTTTCTTTCCTTTTCATATGTCTCTTCTCATTCCTTTCTATTTTCACCTGTAGTTTATTTTTTATCCTGTCAAGAATAGACTGCTTATTTGTCTTGTACAATACTGGTTTCTATTGAATGTAATCATCTGTTTCACTTGTATTGGATTTTATTAATGTTCCTTCAGAAAAGCATTTTTGTCAAATTCTACATTCCTATTCTGATTGATATCAGTGAAAGCAAAATGGCATAAAAATCTTAGCCTTTATTGATAAGGTAATGCTCCCAAGAGTTCCTAATTCAATAAATGGTCTCATTTTCATCAGATGCAAAAAAGCAATATCATTTGAAAATAAATCATTCAAACTGTTGCTGTCACAAAGGGAATTTCAAATTATCAGGCAAAAAAATTCTGAAGATAAACCATGTGAAAAATGTATCCACAAAACAAGTGATTCATCTTTTAGGGTGATTTATCATGCATATCTTGTTCAGCTCATACATAAGATATCCCCATGACATTTCTAATAATATTGAATTTACATTTATATGTATTTGTACTTTTATACATGTTCTTGTGATGAATGACAGATTGTAGTGACCGTTTACAGGTGCAGTTCAGAGCTTCTTAAAGTCTAAATTAATCAGCTTTCCTTCCTCAAATTGGCATCAATTCTTATTTTGCACACCTACATATACATAGTTTTGAAAAAAAGTATATTTTTACTTGAACTAATGTGAATGAAAATTAACAAATTTACCAGAAAAAAAACCCAATTTGCACATGAAAATAGTAATTATGTTTTACACTGCATTGCCAATTTAGAGAGTTTAATGATTAGTTAGAATTAAATCACTCTTAGTCATAAATGGTAAAATGTACTGCATTAGAAATAGACTAAACATTTTCTGTGATATTTGCTCTTCCTGCTCTTGTTTAATGTGTAATTTCTATAGCATAAAAGATAAAGCAAAAACATCACTAAAAGAGGCACTGTACTGCTATAGATGTAGATGACCTCTTACTTTGTGTGGACCTTACTCTCTCTTTTTTTAATAACTCTATTTCAGCCCATGTCCTTAAGGAACTCTTGACTTTTTGTTGTGTAATTACATTTCCAATCCTTTAGACAATGCATACATGTAGGTGTTTCCCCGTTTTCAGCCAGTTTGGAAAGAAAATGAGTTTCTTGAGACTTAAAAAAAAAAAAAAGGTGTAATTCACCATTTAGTTTGAAACAAAATTCCCCCGTCATATACATGTAGGCACTAAGTTTGGAACTTCATGCGATTCCAAGATGCCACAAAATTTCAGTGAAACATTTTCATGAGTGCAGTGAGTGATTTCGTTCTGGAAAGCTATATGTACTAAAGACCTTTCAGAAATCTCAAAGAAGCCCCAGAAAAAAAATGAAGAAATTTGAAATATCATCCTTAAGGAAAATCTATAAAATTTCAAAAAAATACAAGAGTGATCTTTCATTGAAAAAAAATTGTTTCACACTTAAATACAAATGTACCAAACTGGGCATGTACTCAATTTCCCAAATGTTGGAGAAGAATTAAAAATAAATGCAGCTTAAATTGCATCAATATGTGTACATTTTCTTGGTGATGATAAGTTTTAATTTACTTGCCTGGGTCTAGATTTCATATTTTATATTTTCATATTTTTGTTTGTCAAGGACAGCGGACAAGTAGGGTTTCTGGATCTTGCAATACTCTTAACCTTTTGATTACCAAATTTACTCATTCCTCAAGCCTTACTACAGGATTCACTCAGCTCCATAAGCAATGGGTTAAAACACATTAAACAACATCCTCAGAATACTTATCCAGAATTTTTCCTTTTACCCCTCAAGTCCTTAAAGATAAGGTTGTGTTCTAGGAAAGGGGGAAAAATAATTTGTGAGCTTTCTCATTCCCGTTATGTCAGCTCTGAGGAACATTGTATATAGTAAAAGTGTCCCCTGAAAAGGATTGCTCTTCAAATGCGGTCCCTTCAAATGCCCTCATATTCAAAATATGATTTTAGAAATAGCTGGTCGATTTCATATCATTTAAATGGTTCTGAAACCTCACAGTATACATCATTTCTTTTGTAGACATGATCAACCTTTCCCAACTGCTTTAATAATAATAATAATAATTTACAATATTTATATAGCGCTTATCACATAAAAATGTCTCTAAGCGCTTAAGAAAAGGAAAGAGGAGAAAGAAAGGAACAGTTTCAGACGTACAAAATATATTAGTAAAAGGTTGAGAGAGCTGGATATGCTAATTAGGCATACAACTATTTGATGAACAGATAAGCTTTTAACATGGATTTGAATCTTTCAGTTGAGTCTGCTTGTTTTATGCATTGAGGTAGATTGTTCCAGAGCTTTGAGACCATTTCTTTCACAATGTTACTGCATGACCAGTACTTGACTTTATCTTTAAAACACATTGAAACAATCCTCGGAATACTTTTCCAGATTTTTCCCTCTACCCCTCTCGAGACCTTAATTTTGGAAGCCTACGTAACCCCCTCGCTGGCCGGGGGATGACCAGGCAGTGGAAAATGTCGCCGGTTTCCAGCCTTAATGGAATTTAGAGTAACCTTTTGAAAAATGACAGACTTATTTTCTTGTGGAATTATTCATATCAGTATGCCTACATTGGCGAAGGTTGTTACACAGAACTAAGTTCAACCTACTCTTCTTCTTAATGGACGGGTTCACATGACAGATTCTCTGTCTTCTCGAACATTAACTTCTGAACAATTATCTTCTGGTATAATTATTTTCTGAAACTATTTTCTTGGAATAATTATCTCCTTTCTGGAACAGTTATCACCTGAAACAGTTATCCGGAACAGTTACATGTATCTCCTGATCATCATCTGGAAACAACTTCTGGAAGAATTATTTTCTTAATTATATTCAGGAATATCTATCTTTTAGAACAATAATCTTCTGGATCAGTTATCTTTCTGGATGATGCAACTGCAGAATGATCTTCATTGTTTAAACCATTGAAAAATATTAAGTGTTGATTAATTGGGCAATTTGCCCTTCTAACTCCAAAAAATAGAGACAGTAAGTGAAAAAATGAGTCGCTGTTAATGAAAATTGTGTCAATTTAGTATAAAATCTGTAAATGTGCGAGTCTGTTTTGAAAAGTAGCCCATGGTATTAGTTTTGGTAGATTTAGTAGTATCCCTGCGGAATGTTTCAGAGAATTTGAAAATTTCACCTCTTTGTGTGGGAAAAGTCAATGATGCTGTAATTATAGAGTATCCATTTATCTCTAAGAAACCACAAGAACTTCATATCATATGTTAGGAGCCAGAAGTATATGAGTAAATGCTCTTATGGCTCCAAAGAGACAATATTCTTGATTTGATAGTGGCATTTTTCTGTTCTTATTTCATTCAATCTTCTAGAACTTGGTTTTGTAAAACTTGGCCGTAACTTGAACTCGGCCATTGGTTATTTCATCATCCTCCCCTTCTTGGTCGGAGCGAACCTTGATGAGAATTGTCAAGAAATGAATGAGCCGAAAATCAAAGTTATCCCTGGACTTCAAACATAAAGTGACATTTATGTTCGGAGATAGGGTATGTCCGAGGAACCTACTTAAAGGAGAATCAAATTCCTTTTGTTTGTTTTTTATCAATTTGAGGTAGTCATCAGCGTGAGTGATTGAATATAAGACCGAAATTTAGAAACGGGACGAAAGTGAGTTAGCGATGGGGATAGCAAAGGAAAAGAAAGGGATTGATGGATTTTTTTCTTTCTTTATATTCATCAATCTGTGAGTCAGAAATTTAGAAAAGGAAGAAAGGGAGACAGTGAGAGAGAGAGAGAGAGAGAGAGAGGCTGGAGGGGGGGGGGGGGGGGAGAAAAAGATGAGACTGTTTTTCTTGGTGTGTAATTATAAGCATTCATGATGGAATCTTAGGCAGAAACTTAAAAAAGAATGAGATAGGAAGGGTGATAGACATAAAAGAAAAAGTGATTGATGCTTTGTGTTTTCTTTATCCCGTATATTTATCAATGTGGATTAGAAATTTAGAAAGGGAAGAGACAGCGGGGAGAGAGAGAGAGAGGGTGGGGGGGGGGGGGGGGGAGGTTGGATAAGGAAAAGAAAGATAAATACATGTATTTTTTAATGTTTGCAATAGAATCCAAATTAATAATTTAGAGTTGGAAAAAAGTGAGACAGGGAAGGGATAGTAAAGGCAAAGAAAGAGAGATAGATGATTTGTAATCTGAATTGAAGTGTAGAAAAAGCAAGAGGTGGGGTGCAAAGTTTGAGGTTACTTTCTTTTTTAAAGTGAGTTTATAATTTTTGGAGGGATTGAATTAAGACATGGGGATGGGCTGCAAGTACTTGTAAGACAGGAAGCTTGATGCTCGAAGTGTATGATTAGTTTTAGTTTATCATTAAGAGTGATTTATTAAGTATATTATCACTTGTATACATGTATCAAAGAAGGAAGATTGAGGAAAAACTTGGAAGAGAAACAATGAACGGAACTTCATAACTTGCATAACATTTTCATCAAAATGTGCTGAAAAGTAATACATGTCTTGGATGCGCCTTTAATGGATGTAACTTTTCTATAAAAAAAAGATAAGATCTTTTTTTTTTCTTTTAAAACTTAAATGAGAATGGATGATTGTAATGTATTACGGAACAAATTGTTAAGACAATAGTTGTAGGAAGAACATGGGAACCTGTCCGGCAGGCAGAGAGCAGTTTAGGCCCAGAAGCCAAGGTCTCCGTGACCGGTGTTTCAGTTTTTAAAATGGAATGTTTTTCCAGATATCCGACTTCCTCTCACACCGAGTACACAGATGACTTATATCCAGTTCCAAAGTGACAGTACATGTACTTTAAACCAGATGTGTGGAAGCATTGTTCTTTTTATAGCTGAATGAAAGGTGGTTTGTCACATGCTTCGGTAACATTTAATCCAGACTTTATGTGTATTTTGTCAAGAAGTTGATTCCAGAATATGCTCTGTTTAATATCGTGTGTTGAGAGCCTAAAGGGCGTTAACTCAGTGTTAAGCCATATGAGTTAACGCCCTAGTGGCTCTCAACACACGATTTGTTTCAGGCTTTATTTCATCAAAAAATAAGGTGATCTGACATACATGTATATACTCTGGGGACATTCACTCTAACTTGAAGCTTTGTTTCACAAGAAGATATAATGATCCGACATATGCTTCGTCCGGGAGTAAAGTTAGGAATTGGACTAAAGTAGGTTATTTATGTCGAAGCGATTGTCGCAGAAGCACGTGTCATACAATCGGAAGAAATTTGCTTGAACGGCAGAAGGACATGAATGCTTAGTAACTCTCGTTGTTTTCCTACCATTTAGTTGGTGTTCTCCTGTTTGGAGAAATGGTTACAGGTGTGGAAATGCCCTCATTGTCATGGCCAAACTTTGTCAGAGGCTCACCTAACTTTGCAGTCTCTATGTTCAAACCATGCATACTCGTACCGTAACCATACTCGATATTGAAATTGCACTTGCAACAGACAGGTAGATCTATGCCTTCAGATAAATAAAGCTTAACACCCACCCAGTACCAGTTAAAGAAGAATATCTGAATAATTTACCTTTATCTGAAAAAAAGGAGCGATATGTTTTGCTATTCCGATGTCTGTGAGCCCGTCACAGAGCTGTACATCACCATTTGACAACAAACAATATGTCTGACCCATTTAATTAGTCGGTAGCTAAGTTCTATAGATGCCTGGCTGCGTCTGCTAGCTGGCCACCAGCCAAGGGAATTTCTGTTATCAGATCTGCCTGTATGAGAATGATTTCAAAACACATTGATTCATTTGCATTTAAAGTAATCGAAGCATCAAAATGACAATTTATTTTCCTCACCGCACTTTTTGCATGGTTCTATTAAGTACACATATGACCGAATGTAGGGCAAAGTTCATGGCTTTATAGTGAGAGGCCCTTGGGATGGGGTTGGGAAATGTCTCTCTTCCACCTCCGTTTCCAACCAACTCCCTTCTGTTTTACAATGCTCCCAAAGTTATTTCTGTATCATTTTGCTTATTGAGAGCTAGAAGGGTGTATATGCCATGTTAACCTGTTAACTACTGAATTCTCTTAATCCCATAGGCTTAATACAGGGACCACTCGGTTCCCGTGGACAATGGGTTAAGTGATATGAGTTAATGCCTTTCTGGCCCTCACCAGAGTGTTTATTATGTAGTGAATGTTATATATACAGTCAAACCTACGTAATAGTGACGACCTGTATAGAAAAACCACCTTTCTATTAAGACCACTATTTTTGTTTCCCTTGAAAAGTGTTTCTCATATATATGTATTAAAGGCATTCAGTAACTTTGTGGAAGCTTGATTTAAAAAATTGTTGAATTTTGATATCTGTCTTGTATAATGATGTTCAGAAGGATAAATAAATAGCCAGGCATAGAAAGGTTTTCAAATATATAATGCTATTATTAAGATATCTGTGACTGAATACTCATATTTACGAAAGCGTATGGCCATACGCTTTAGTCTAACACTGAGTCAATGGGGAAAATGTGTCTGGCATTTCCGGTCATTTGCATATGTTTACTTTTGTGAAGCACATGGTGATTTTGAAGTGCTTTTTTTCCGCATGGGCTTCATTTTTACACCATATTACATACACTGATAGCATGTAAGACCAGAGAGCTCAGATTTTATCAAGCCTCCACAAAGTTACTGAATGCCTTTAAGGAACCTGTACATGACCACCTGCTCATAAAGACCGCTTTTCTTGTCTCCCTTGAGTGGTTTTTATAGACAGGTTTCACTGTATATGATATGAACACTTGTTTACAGGCTTTTGCAAGACTTGAATGAGAAAGGGGGACTGCAAGCTGTTATGATGCTAGAAACATATCATCTCTTTAGAGCCAGAACTGAAGGGAATTAAATCTGTAATGCCCCTCTCTGCTTGCAGCAGATGATATTTTACTTTTGCATGTTGTACTTTTTGTTAAAGTTAATTAGCAGGAGTTTTGCTGCAACTCCCAGTAAATTTTGGTTTGTCATGACTTGTAATGTATGTAATTGTATTAATGTTTACCTGATGATTGTATCGATTGTGAAGGAGGATGTAAGTTTTGGATGCATGTGAAGAGGGCGCTACATATAAAACGTGATAGGGTGATGGCATTGCACGTTTAGCAATGTGGATCAGAGCCTGTATGACATGGAGGGGGTGGGGTTTAGAAAGTAACAGGAAATGAAGTCAGTTAAATCGTCTTCGTGAAGGAAAAGGAAAAGAAGTAGAAATATCGTTTTTTTGAGCCCCGAAAGCAAGGATTCCCAGGTACACAGTGTACTCTTGAATGAGGATGGCATGTTTGCACTCCCACCATTGTGTGTCATTCGCTTTGCACCATTTTAGTCATCAATTGAATGAGTTGATTCAATGAGTTTGTTATTGACTCACAGCCCTGATTTCAGCGAACTTTGTTGAAAGACAGACAGAGAGAGAGAGAGAGACATAGAGAGATATCGGAAGAAAAGAGCTAAAATTTATATTTTTTAACTTAAAAGTCAGTCAACTTTCTTGCCTTGCCATTAAATATAAGAATTTGATTTAAACCTAAATGATTTACACAAATTTATTTTTCAGGGTTAGAGTTTGATTTATAACTTTGGAAAGATATTTACAGATGGAATTCAGTAGTATGTGATGCATACTCGGTGAAGGAACTCTTGACTTGCCCCCTGAATAATGTTTACATGCATAATTCATTTTACTGCCAAAAAATTAGGGACTTTTCCAGGAATCCATGTTTGACGTGACCAATCATACACCCTGGCTTTAATTCCGAAAAACTTGGCATTAATCCACCTCCCATTTATTCACCTTGAAGCAGAGACCCTGGATTTAAGCTTGACCCCCACCCTGGGGGTTGCGAGAGGGAGCCGGGGACAGACAGACAGGCCGGATGGTAAGCAGATAAATTAAGCTTGGACTTGAGCCAAGGCGGTGGTGGCGTTTTTTGCATGGACCCTGGATCTCTCACCAACCAGTATGTCTGCTTGTTCGCCTGCCCAGCTGGCGTGGTTGAGGTGGTTTGCAGGCACCAAAGCTTGTCAGTCGAAATGTGTAACAGAGTGTCTGAGCTGAAAGACTACCATACACAGCCAGAGGCTGGCAAAGTTTAGTCTGCAAGCACAGACCCTAATTTGACACTTTATCAGAAAATCATTGTCTTGAGAGAAGCCTAACCCAGCTACCTTCTAGTCGTGTCTGGAGCAGCTACAGTACAAGCCAGTGCAGACACTCTTTTACTACTGACCAGGGTTTGTGCCTGCAAACTAGGCAATGTTGGGCTCTACTCAGGGCTTCATGGAATTGTGTTGAAGTGTTAAAATAGGCACCTACCCTTCCTAGACGAAACGTGTAACAGATTGTCTGCACTGTAAGACTACTATACACAGCCCTGCCAGAGACTGGCAAAGTTAGGCTCTACTTAAGGCTTCATGGAATTGTGTTTAGGTGTCAAATTAGGGTCTGTGTCTGCAGACTTGCCTGTCTGCCCAGCTGGCTTGGGTTTGAGGGTCCATGGTTAGTTTGTGCACAGGCACAAACTGGTTCTGTCATAACCTATCATGCAGGGTCTGAATTATCAAAGACTGTAGACTAGCATTTACAAAGGGCCTTGTGGGATAACCACTGACATAATGCTTTTGGCTTGTCTTAACTTCAACTTTCAAGACAAAAATATTTTATTTCATCCTCAAGTTAGAACCTGTGTTTGTAGTCTATTGTTGACGGTTTGTATCGTAACCACCGTCATGCTTATTACAGGTTCCTTTCAAGTACAGTGTATTTGTCATAAATTGTTAGAGTAGACATTTATGCTCTGCGGACTATTAGCTGATAGCTTGTCACAGATATGGCCAAGTACCCTTTGACTTGGCTTGGCCAGCCAGCAGCTTGTATACATTCATGTGTGTGAACAGAGATGTTTTTGTTCTGTTGGTGACCTCATTCACACGTTTAGTTGAGATCAGGTAATCTCAAGTTTATAGAGCCCGTTCACATGACCAAAGGTGATTGTCGTGAGACACTCAGAGATGTTCTGACTCTGCGATTGAACCCATTCACATGACATGAATGATTTAGATCAAGAAATCCCAGGTTGATCAGTGAGCCTGTTCACATTACCAAGATAGATAGTGATCCAGGCTATGGTAGCCAGACACTTGTAATCGTGCACGAGGGATGGTCACTGGCACCTGCCTTGTACAGTCACTTCAGTACTGCCCTCAGCACGTCAGTGAGTGCCTTCCACCTTGGCACACTCTTTTGAGGATTGTACAGGATTTACTCAATCCACCATTGCTCCTTCATCAATTTCTAACCCTAACCAAATTCCTAACTTCAAATCCGGACTATACCTCACCCTACAATGAACCCTAAACCCAAGCTGAAACCAGCCCTAGCCGATAAGTTTAACCCCTTAAATGTGACAAAAATGAATCCTGAAGCAAATGTCGAATCACCCTTTCGAAGGGTCCTGTTACCATACTGCCTGACACAGCCTAAAGTTTTAGTAGTGTCATTAAAGTATGAACAGACTCTTGATGTGATCTAAATGCAGGAAGTTGATCTGAACAGGGATACCTTGGGATGAAACCATGGGAACAGTGGGAAGGTGGTCCTTAGCACTCGTTGCTGTTCAGAGCGATGTCCTGTGAATGAGGTGAAAATGTCACAAGTCTGTCCTGGATTTAGATTATCAGACAGAGAGATATCACTGAAATGATTTCTGGGGAACGTTGCATCAAGTGTTTTGTCAGTGAGTTCTACTGACAAATTTGCTCTCAGCCAATCAGATGCAAGGATTTCATTAGCTTATAACAGTTAAAAATCACTGACAAAACGCTTGATGAAGCACTCCCCAGATATCATTACAGCAATGACTTGTTGCTCTACAGAGTGATTTGGACATCCTGTGAATTTGGTGATAACATCACATGACCGTCTTGGAATAGATATCAACAGAAAGATATTCTGATATCACTGAAATAAGATGTCTGTGACTTTTGCTCCCTATATGATCAAGTATCATTGATCTGGATAGATTTTTTGGATATTTTTTTTTTTGTGTCTACATCTCTTAGCCTTCCCTATTCCCCCCATCATCTTTTACTTCCCACCATCTATTCTAAGAATTAGGAGTGATTTGAAGTCATCTGAATGTGGTGAAAATGTCACAAGACTGTCTTGGAATAGATTGTAAATATTCTGATGTCATAGGATATCTTTGACATTTATTCCCTCTTGTGATCAGCTCAGATTTATCTAGATAGAACCTTTGTTGTGTCTAGTATGTCTCCTCCCTATTCCCTCCTTTTATAAAAAAACGTCTTTTACATTTTCTTATCTCCCCCATCTATATCCTTCTACCTACGATGTAAATACCTGCTCCATCTTTTATACAGTGTGAGTCAATAATAAGGAAACCAGGTTCAACCCTAAATATTGTTGCAATCAACTTAGATTTAATCAAAGACACAAACATTATAGTCTATGATGTTTTCTTTAATTTGACACCTTGATAAATAAAATCCAACTGTGGACAGCAGAACAGTAACATTTTTCCTGATTGATGTCAAATTTGCTTCTGCCCATGGTTTGAATGAAATGGATGGTCAACCCAAGGTTGGTTGAATGGTCTCTTCCATGTGAATACATATACATATACATATAATAAAGTGAATCCTGAACACCATTCAGCCCAAACTTGGGCAAAGACGAGTTTTAAAATGCTTTTTAAAAATGGTCAGTGCTCAGTTATCCATGATCATATTTTGGTGAGCAGCCTATCAACCTAAAGAAGACGTCATAAACTATGATCCCTGTTACACATACATGTACCTCTGAAAGTGGACTGAGGCCGCCTCCGGAGGTGGCTCGACGTATGTGTAACATCAACTTTTTTTAAAAAGCCAGACTGAAGCCGCCTCCATCCCAGTCCACCTCTGGATGTGGTTTGAGGCCGGCCTCGAGCCATACTCAGTCCCGCAATCAGTAGGTGTAACACCAAAGTGGACTCGGCGCCGACTTATAAGCGGAAGTGACGTAACCCGTAAGAGCTGTGCATGCACAGACCGTTCGCGATGTCGATGAGATATTACAGCACCTGCAGGGCAAGTGTGCGAACCGCGCGAAAAGTTTTAAACGGAGTGCGCCCCAACGTCAGCTCGTGAAAAGGCGACGTGAAGCCGGCCTATGTGTAGACACAAAATTGCGGGCCCGAGGTATGTGTAACGGGGATTTTAATGGTCTTGAGGCGGCTTCAAATTGCAGGCGTGAAGCCGGCTCCGGGGCCGCCTTTGAAAGCCGACGCATGTGTAACAGGGGTCTATGATTTCATTGTAATATATTTCAGCAATTTTGCTTTTTTTAAAAAGATATTGGGGCTCGAATATGGGTTTGCTCTTTATTGACGCACACTGTATAGTATTTTAATATTTGTACTGTTGACTGCAATATATGTTCGATTTATAAATCCATTAAAAAAAAATTTGCACTATATTTTCTTTTAAAATTATATTTATCAAATTTTTCTCTATCTTGTCCATCTTCTATTCTATATTTTCCAATACTTCTCCAATGTTTAATCATTGTTATTTTTTTATATCATTTTTCCTTCATATTTTCATTCATTGATTCTTTCTTTCTCATTTTCTTTCCACTATCTCATCAACCTTCTATGTCTTTCTCTTCTATTTCCCGTCTATCTGTGCTATATTCTGTGCTTGTATCTTTTACCGGTATCCTTTTCACTTTTTACATCTTCACCATCGTAAATTGTGTTTAAACTTTATTCCTGATTCTCCACCCACACAAAATATTAGAATTTTCTGCATCAGATATTTCCTCGCGCTTCCTTACTGTTTATCCAATTTACCAGTCAATCAACAAATGCACTATGAAAGTATAGGCCTACCGCAGTGCCTGGGATTTTGTTGTTTTTTTCCCAGTTGTTTATTCAGTTAATCACATTTACGTTAAGTATCAATTCTTTTTTTCATTTCTGCTGAGACAGAGGGTCTCCTTTCACAATAATCAAATTTTCAGTTTTCTCTCTGTACATTAACGTGATCAAATTGTAGATACCGGTATGTGTCATCTGTGAAAATCTTGATATAATTCCCAAATTTCCCCCATGGTTATTTGTGTGATTAATCCAAGGAAGGTGCAGTGAAAAAGAAAGTTGTTGACCTTTCTTCACAAAATCTCACATCTTATGTTCTCTTTTATTTTTCAACATTAATGTACAAAAATAAGGAAACTATACTGAAAAACTGAAAGGACAGAATATTTAGTATGTGTAGTTATGTTGTCGGGGGCATTGCCAGACTATTTTGAATGGGGGATGTCGGACAAAACAAGGTGGCTGAAAATTGTCCAACAAATCGTCCCCCAAAAAACAAAAACAAAAACACTTCTTCCTTTTTGAGATTTCCTGGCAGCTTATAAAAATCGTGATTATGCATAACCACAGAAAATTTCTAATGGGGGGGGGGGGCACCCCCACACTCCATCTCTAGCATACAGGTATCAATATTTTGGACACGTTTCATGTACATGTCTACGCAGGATGAACTCGTATTTTGCACATTGTCGCTCTTGTTTCTTGCTGCTGTTAAGTTTAAAGCTGAATAAGCATTCTTATTATTGAGATTCACCTCTCAAACTGTTCTGTCTTGATCATCATCGATTCTTATTTTTTTCTTTCCCTTCTCCATTATTAATCTTTCTCTGCTTTGATTTTTCTTCTCTTATGTTTCTCATTTCCCTTCCCACCTTACCCCTAACCTCTTCTTACTCACACCCACCTGACCCCACCCCATCCCTCTCCACCCCACCATCTCTATCCCGTCTATATCTTCCTTACCCCCACTGTACCATCTATCTCTTCACAACCCCACCCCACCGTCTATCTCTTCACTAACCCACCCCACCATCTATCTCTTCACTAACCCACCCCACCATCTATCTCTTCACTAACCCACCCCACCGTTTATCTCTTTCTTACCCCACCCCACCATCTATCTCTTCACAACCCCACCCCACCCTCTATCTCTTTACAACCCCACCCCACCCTCTATCTCTTCTTTACCCCCACCCCACCATCTATCTATTCTTTACCCCCACCCCACCATCTATCTATTCACAACCCCACCCCAGCGCATATCTCTATCTATTCTTACCCCACCCTACCACCCTCTCCTTCCCCACCTGTTCCTTACCCCTCCCTAGATGGTAGCTTATCTTCCTATCTCTCTTCATTTCCATGGAATCCTCTCCCACTTACTACACTCTGCCAATAATCCCAGAGACAAAGTGCCCATGGAGGAAAACATTAATGTATCAACACTCTACCTTTGCATAAGTGCACCCTCAATATATCTTTGACAGATTAAACACTCTGTCCTTGTTGTCTTCAAGAGAATTTAACCGTTGATGTTTGCCCAAAGTAGTTCAGGGCAAGAGAGAGAGAAAGACAGGCACTTTTTTTTCAGACATTCTATCTTTGGTGATCATACCCAGCCACACCCCTCCCACACCCCTCTCATACCCCTCTCATACCCCTCTCATGTTTCCTGCTCAGTTCTATTTTATATTGTCACCTAGAAATTACTAATACACCTGCATCTCTTCTCTGCCTAAACATCTCCCCACTCCCTACCCTCTCCACCCCCTTCTCTCTAACCTCCCCCTTCTCTCTAACCTCCCCCTTCTTCTTCTCCCTGTCACCTTTCCTCTCTCTCTTCCCTCTTTCATTTCCTCTTCAATCTCCCTCTCCCCCTACCTTTCCCCTCCCCTTCCGCCTCCCCCTCACTCAGCCATCTTCCCTCCCTCCCTCATCCATCTCCCCTCCCTCCCTCATCCATCTCCCCTCCCTCCCTCATCCATCTCCCCTCCCTCCCTCATCCATCTCCCCTCCCTCCCTCATCCATCTCCCCTCCCTCCCTCATCCATCTCCCCTCCCTCCCTCATCCATCTCCCCTCCCTCCCTCATCCATCTCCCCTCCCTCCCTCATGCATCTCCCCTCCCTCCCTCATCCATCTCCCCCTCCCTCATCCATCTCCCCCTCCCTCATCCATCTCCCCTCCCTCCCTCATCCATCTCCCCTCCCTCATCCATTTCTGCCACCTATTCCTTCTTATACCTTCACTTTCCCTGAAATTCCATCTTAAATATCACTGCCCTCGTCTACTATCCCTTTGTCGGTCCGTCTGTCGGTCCCTCTGTCTATCCTGTATAAACCCATTCAGGCTTGGAAATTATGAAGTTTTAAAAACTTTTCACCCCAATGTCTCATCTTCAGCATAAATCAGGAATCCTCATCAATTTTTTCATGAAAATTTGTGTGTGGAAAACATTTTAAAAACAATTTTTCTTGAAGCAACCAAGACGTGGACCTGAACTGTCCACATGCATCACTGTTTTATCTCAGAATTTTTTTAACCTCAGAACTTTTCTCCTATGGCTATTGTGCAACCCTACAGATATTTTTTAATTTTTGAAAACTTTATACACAAGCAAAATAAAACCATTAATCTCGCTGCACAACAGTTGAACACTAATTGATTGGGAAAATGTTATCAAACCATTATTACTTCATCAAGTTGAATGAAATTTGATTCTGTGAAGAAACACACCAAAGTTTTCTGTAGATTTATTGACATCCCTTGTAGTATGTAACATCAAAGTTTTTCTCTACATTTGTTGATGTACCTTGTAAATAGACTTAAATATTTAACTACCATTTGGTACGACTATTAGCGAATCGGCATGCTCCTGGCAATGACACATTCTAGTCATCAATGGGTGATGAGTTTATTCTCCAATATTTGTTGACAATAGCGATCCGATCAGTAGGCACGACAGGGATCAGGTGACATGACAAAGGGAGCTATAAATAAAACACGGTTCCGTCACACAACCCTAGAAATTCCTAATTTCACCAGGGTTGAACTTCTTACTCATTTACATGCTAAATACAGTTTGAAATAGATACATTGTGAAGCTATAGCCTTGTATCTGTAAAGATGGACCGAGATAAACCTGGTTTAACACAGTGCAGTGATTTATGGAGTGCCAAGTGTGGAGCTGCTTATTCTCTACAAATAACTGTCATTTTGTGCCAAAATGAACGATGAAATTTATGCAGTCTAGAATTGAAAAGCTGAGAAAGTGATTTCATGTTGGTATGATATTCATGTGCTCATTTTGTTATAGAATTTGAGTAATTTGGACAGGATGAGGAGTTGACACTGGGCACTTCATAAACCAGTGGACTTTAATCTACTCACTTAAACCTGGACTAAAGTTAGTATGCTTTCATGAATACCAGTTAAAGTGTACAATGTTTATGTTTATGTACCATAAAGCTCCCAGCAGACATTCACCTACCTCTAGTCAACGACGACGACGTATGTAAACACGATGATTGTGAGGTGAACTAGGAGGCGTAAACTTTGTCGAAGCAGACGAACGTTCCTTGGTCGGACGTGGGTTGGGGGCTGCTACGCATGCCACAGACCTAGTTTTGCCCGGGAATTTTATTTATGTAGCAACACCCAGGCAGGAAACTAGCTAAAGGTCAAAGTTCATTTGTCGGTTAGTCTGCTTCCTCTTGCGAATCTATTAGCCTTTTCCCTGCGTGGGAAAATGAGGGGAGTGAAAGAAAATGAGAGAGAAAGACAGGGAGAGAGAGAGGGTGATAGAGGGAGAGGGATTCAGAGAGAGAGAGTGGGAGAGAGAGAAAGAGGGGAAGAGCGAGAGAGATGACAGAAAAATAGGGTATAGAGAAAGAAAAAGAATGAATGAGGTAGAATTGAGGGGAAAGAGAGGAAGAGAGAGGCAGAGATTAAGGTAGAGACAGAAAGAGGGGAGGGATAGAGACTGAAGGTGGGGGGGGGGGGGGTAGAGAGTGAGAGGGAAATAGAGAAACAGTGACTGAGACTGAAGGTGGTGGGGGGGGGGTTAATAAAGGAGAGGTAGCAGGGCATACCGGTAGAGGGAGGAGAGATGAAGAAGGTGGGAGAAGTGAGAGAGATTGTGAGTGATGCATAATGCACCACAACTGAATGACACCATCAAACAATAGTTGATGCTCTGGTATTCAAGGTATTTTAACTTGCAGCATCTCATCTGGCTAATGGAAAAATTATTATGTTTTCAACGTAAGTATTACTGCTAAAACTCATTAGAATTATGACGTTCTTGAAAAAGGATTTGGTAACCAAAGTGGAAAGCTACTCCAGCAGAATTCAAGTTTAAAACAAAATTGGGTTTGTTTTTGTTTTTAATTGGAAATTCAAACTTTGTCAGCAAGGTACATGTATACTGGAGAAAAAAAAGACTAAAAAGACAGAAATGTTGTGGTGAAAGTTTGAACAAAATCAGATGAACAATAAAAATCAGTATACTTGGCCTGAATGTTCAAACTTTTTGTTATAATCCCTAGACTCTTATTTGCTACGTAATTATTTATAATAGGTGGTAGAGAGAGAGAGAGAGAGAGAGATGTAGAATTGGATGAAGACTTCTTTAAATTGCTTCCCGCAACATTGTTTTGATTGCGCTTTTGTTTGTAATTTCATCTATTTTTTTTTCTCTGGGCATCTAGATTGTTATCAGATCAGTGGGGTTGGGCAATGCATGGAAAATGGGAAAAGAGGGAGCAGAAGATCAGTATACGGTTTGTCTAGGACTTACTGATAGAATGAATATGATTAGAATATTGCCTGCCCTGGTACACGACAGTCATCATAACTGTGTCATCTCAAAGAGATGAGAGATGAGAGAGAAAGAGAGAGAGAGAGAGAGATGGGGGTGGGAGGGAGAGAGGGAGCATGGATAAACTACCTATCGTATATCCGTGGAGGGAGAGATAGAGAGAGAGAGAGGGAGAGGCAGAGAGGGAGGGGTGAGAGACCTGTAATACAGTTGATACAAAAATCTGATAAAATGCTTTGTTACTAACAATGATAAACTGAATATAGAACTCACATATTGGAGAAGGGGATGGGAGGAATATATTGAGCCTGTACAGAAGAGGAGAAAAATTATTCAGTCATTTTTTGTAAACATACTTAAAAATGTAGTCTTATACAGGTTTATATGTTAGTTATGATGAATTGAGATTAGCTTTTAGAAAGCCATAACTCCTAGCATTTCATCTTGAGTAGCAAACGGTTAAAGATAAATGATACGGGGTGGGGTTAAAAGATTTCAAGTATTTGAAATGCATTCCCGTGCTCATTTATCAAGGACATAGGCTTCTATGCCCTGTGGGGAAACGAGATCATTGCCATGAGCTGAACACGCTCGCATCAATATCGGCAAGAAGAACGAAAATCGAGACAGAGCACTCGCCGCCGGAGGTGGTTCGTCCGTTTCCTTAAAATACGATTCCCCCCTCTTTCTCGGGGTGGCAGTGTTGTGAATCTCTAAACCCATGCTGCATTTGCATTCTGGCGAGTTCAAGCTCGGGTGAGATGATAATTTAGCTTCTGTTGGTTTTACCAGATCTCACCCAAGACGTCTGCGCAGTGGCAGCAGCGCACATCCAACATGGATGTGAGATATGTAGATGAGGAGAGAGTGTGAGTGAGTGAGAGGGAGAGAGAGAGGCCAGAACAAGAGAGAGTGTGATTAAGAGAAATAGAGGGGAGGGAGGGGAGTGAAAGAGAGGATAAAAGGACTTAGAAGATGAATGAATTAACACGCGAGAGGAAGAGAGAGAGAGACAAAGAAAGAAGTAGATAGAGAGACAAAGAAAGAAGTAGATAGAGAGAAAGGTAAAGATATGGAGTATGAGAAAGAGAAGAAAAGAGAGGGAGAAAGGGACAAAGAAAGAGTGAGTAAGAAGAAGAGAAAGTGAGAAAGATAGAAATAGAGCAAGAAAGATCAAGTAAGGTGAATAGAGAGAGAGAGAGAGGGAGACAAATTCAGAAAGAAAGAGAGAAAGAGAAAGTGAGATGCATAGTATCTCATTTTTCTGGATATTCCAAAGGAAAAGAAATAGCTGCCTTTGATAAATGAAATAAAAGACATAGCTAATAATGCACAATTGCCTGAATATACAGTGAATATTCAAGAAACTATCTTTTGGCATTAGCAAGCAGGGACACGACCAAGCAACTGTTTGGTGGAAACATGCAGCAAAACTTTCTCAAAAACTACAAAAATAAAACTGACAATAACGAAACCGTTTTTGTACGCATGCCCTATCTGTGAATTTGGTTGAGCGAATTAGCATCTCGGTATTTTAGAATCTTCTTGGTTTCTGATTACCTGCATACGGCGCTCTCAAGCAGTGGGACTGTCACGGGATCAAGGTCGTTTTTGCGGAGATCGTACATACGCACGATTCTTCAGAGAGATAGCAGAACAATTTTTGTTCCTTGAAACATACAATTAAGATTGAGATGGGGTCACCACTATAGCTGCAATAAAGACAATTTTATAGGCAATATGCGTTTAGATGCAGGATGTGATGTATTCTATTGGAAATAGACATAATATATGCCCAGAATGGAGATAAAGTATGAATGAAGGAAAGAGCAAGAGAATAATAGAGAGAGAAAAGGATGAAGGAGAGGAGAGTGATAGGAAAGAGAGGAGAGAGAGAGAGAGAGATAGAGGGGGAGATATAGGGAGAGATAGAGAGAAGGGAGAGAGAAAGAGAGAGAGAGAGATAGGAGACAGAAGGGGAGAGACAAAAATATTGAAAAATGAGAGAAAGACAAAGGAAGAAACAAGAAAGACAAAGGAAGAAACAAGAAAGAGAAGGAGTTAGAAATATAGAAGATGAAAAAGGGAATAAAGATAAACATTACTTCATCAGGAAAAAATGAAATTGATAAAGCGAAATGAGAACAGCGTGGAATGAAAGAGGAGGGAGTGGAGATACTCTTGTGCGTATAAAGAGATTGGAACAATCAGTCGCTCATGTTCCTCTTCTACACGGCATTAGGTACTGTCTGTTGATTTCACTGCATTTCAGCCATTCTCTATAGCAGCTACATGTGCCCTTATCCCCTCGTGATTACTCGGTATGTTTTTGACATTATGCAATATCGGAGTTGAATTTTGGATGATGAAAAGTCTGAACTTGACGCGAACTGCGCAGCAAAGACATTCTGTCACTCT
The DNA here is from genome assembly GCA_025617745.1 of Heliocidaris erythrogramma. Taxonomy (NCBI): domain Eukaryota; kingdom Metazoa; phylum Echinodermata; class Echinoidea; order Camarodonta; family Echinometridae; genus Heliocidaris; species Heliocidaris erythrogramma. The sequence goes on along the minus strand of CM046854.1, from coordinate 23,624,622 downwards.
GGGAGGGCTTAGGCTGTTTTGGAGAGGCGACTGCCTTGCTTCTCGGCCAGATCCTTTTACGATTAATGAAATCAGGGTGCTTTATCTTTCTTCGTTTAACTTGATGAGTTTTTTGTAAAGTCATTTTACTGTTTAGTTTAGTGTTACAGGCAGTGGACGGACTCTGGAGTAAGAATTAAAGTGCTAGAGCTAAGAGATGGCAAAGATAGGCTCGTCATTCGATACAGATTTGATGCGTTTTTGTTGGTCAGTCTTCTTGTGTCTTTTCCTTTGGTCATTAGTCCTGTTCACACACCATGCTTTGCATTGTGTAGTACTTGATTTTCTGGAAGATGGGAGGCACTGAATTCCTGCATTGTGCACTTTCTGAAATTTGTATAGATTAATATTTCCCTTAACCATTAGATTTCTGAGTATAAGATAGGCTCATCAATCTACACAGATTTGAATCGTTTTTGTTGGTCAGTCTTCTTGTGTCCTTTGGTTATTAGTCCTGTTCACATAATGCGTTGCATCCTTGAGAACTTAATTTTCTATAAGATCAGAGGTATGTTGTACTTGCACCTTTTGAATCATCTTGTGTAGAAAAATATTGGTGATATCATTCATGTCCATTTCATGTCTATTTTTGTATAGATAATACATTATGGAGCTCTGCATGCACAGTTATGTGCACTATTGATATATGGATATTCTTTTATTATTTCAGGCTTTAAAATGTTAACTCAATTCTATCTCCTTTATTTTTCTTTATAGAGTTTTTAACAAGAGCTAATTGTTTTCACAACTTTTCCAGGAACGCTTAGATGTATTCATAGACCCGTATTCTGAACTCCAGTTTAACTTAAACTCCAGTCTAAGTTCAACCAGAGCTTTAATTAAAAGTGACTTAAACCGCACATCTAGTTTAAATTTCTGCACAAAGTTAAACCACACTAGACTGGAGTTTAAGTTAAACTGGAGTTCAGAATGCAATTTCTAAAACTTTGGTTTAAAGGGCAGGTTTAGACTGGGTTTAAACTAGGGTTTAAACCAGGGTTTAAACCACAATAGACCGCGGTATAGTGTGAACCTGACTATTTTCTTCACTTGTTTTTATCTCCATTCTCTATCTGTTCTTTTCTTTCACAATACCTGTTAGTAATATCCCTATGCATTGCATAGATCCCTCTTAATATCCCTGTCAGTCCAAATGATAGGAGTACCCGTAATCGAGTTAATCGAATAATGATGCTTCTGGTAAGTTGAGGGTTAATGCATCCCTTTTGTTTATCATTTTATAAACAGTTGTAAACAGTTGTAAAACTTCATGATTTGATGGTTTGTAACTATTATTTTTTTTTTCAATGCTAAAGATTGTTGAATAATCAAATGCTTGTCTTTAGCAAAATGACATTTATTTCACCTTTGTTTTGCTTCCTAATACTTCATACAGTTAATCTTGCATAACTCGAGGTCATATAAGTCGAACTGTCCCTAAGTAAATCATTTTTTTTTACCAAACTATGCAAAATATGTGTTATTTATATTTCCAAATTTTACAGAAGTCAACTATTTTTGGTGGTCCCAACAGATTTGACTTACATGTATGCATAGTTAACTGTATTCATTCTTCCTAAAGGTTATATTCAGCTGGGCTTTGAATGTTATAAAGGCATTGGAAATTATTACTTGTATTTTATTTCTCTTCCCCATGTACCACATTCTCCTTTCTCTCTCTAAACCTTTTATTTTGTTTTATAGAAAGAATCCTTTACATGTCTAAACCTTTCTATAGCTAGCTCATTCTCTTCTCCCATCTTTTCCTTTGTATCAAAATCTTTTCGTTCTCCCTTTCACTGTTCATCTCTCTCTCTCTCCTTATTTTTTTCTTTCTTTCTCTTTCTCTCCTCTATCTTTATCTTTTTCTCCTATCTTTCTCTCTCTCACTTTCTCTCCCCTCTCTCTCTTTCTCTCCCCTCTCTCTCTTTCTCTCCCCTCTCTCTCTTCCCTTCCCTCTCTCTCTTCCCTTCCCTCTCTCTCTTCCCTTCCCCTCTCTCTCTTCCCCTCTCTCTCTTCCCTTCCCCTCTCTCTCTTCCCTTCCCCTCTCTTCCATTCCCTTCCCCTCTCTTCCATTCCCTTCCCCTCTCTTCCATTCCCCTCTCTCACTCTTCCCCTCTCTCACTCTTCCCTTCCCCTCTCTCACTTTCCCTCTCCCTATGTCTGGCTAGCTCTCTTGTTCTTTATCTAGTGTACTGCTTTCTAACTCTTTCAGTTCACATATTTCTCTTACCCTATCTTTTATCTGTTTCAGTCTCTTTTCCTTCACAACCTCTTCTCTTTTCTGTTGGATCCCTCCCCTCTCTGTCCCCTTTCCAAGTTCCCCTTTCATGCAATGTTGTGTAATAACACATTTATCCAGCATGAGCATCCCATTCCTGAATTACCCAATTTTAATCAGACATGATGGCTATATTGCTCCTCAACGAGGACACGGCAAAAAGGTCCCCTGCCTAAAAATAGAGCGAATTTCAACCAATCAACTCAGTTAACACATGTGCCTTGCATGACAAATAACAGTCCCGATGTATCGCAATGAAACAGAAATGATTGCCTATGACTATGGCACTCTGATTTTACGTAAGCATGAGTTATGTACTCATCAACCAATTACAGTAATGGCTCAAGGAATAAAAAACAAATATATTCCCCCTTTCTTTCTCATCAGGGAGTGCGATTTGTCTTTCCGTATGAGCATCTTGTATACGGGGCTTGTCCAAGAGGTGCGTCAGAATTTTCGCAATGACTTTGCATAGCTTTGAGAGTATGGAGCTGTCACCTAGCCTGGCTCCCAGGTTCAGGGATTTATGTTTTCCGCTTCTCCATGATATTTTGTATAGCAAAGGAAAGGGATAGAGGAGTGGAAAGCGTTAAGAGGAAGAGAGGCCGAAATTTAAAGACAAAACAGAGTCCCAAAAGAAGAATAGAGAAAGAGAGAGAAAGAGGGAAAGAAGTGAAGTAAAGGAAAAGGGAGAAATGAAACAGAAAGAGATAAATGGAGGGAGGGAGAGAGAGAGAGAGAGAGAGAGAGAGAGAGTGAGAGGAAGAGAGAGAGAGAGAGAGAGAGTGAGAGGAAGAGAGAGAGAAAGAGGGGGGGGGGTGAGTGACAAGACAAAACTGAAAAATAATGATAGAAGAAGAATATAAATTATGTAAATAATGTTGAAGAGTAGATAAGAAAATGGTGGGAATGTCATGGGGCTTATCAAAATAGTACAATTATAGAGGATTTAATTAAATGAAATTAGAATGGACAAAGTAGATATAAGGATGAGGACTTTTCGTCTCTTGTTTGGAGTCAGAAGGGCGTTAACTCTGTCCAAATAAACGCCCTTCTGGCTCCAAACAGACATTTTCATCCTTTTCATATTTCATGCCGCAATTACTTCATTGCATCCTAATTTCTTTTCAAAGTGATTCCATGCTTTCAAGAAGTTGATTCATTTCTTTGTTCTCTCCCTGCTGCATGACCTGACTCATCTCTTTATAATTGAAACATGTAACCCAGTTCAGACTAGAAAATTTCATTGTATAATAGCTAGATACAATAAATAATTTTTCTTTCCAGTCATTTTCTGTCCTCGTAATGTACTATGTGTGTGACATAAGCGGAAACTATGGTGTCAGTGACCTCCTTCATACTAGATTCTTTATCCGTTATTTCTTTGTCTGATACTTTTCAATATACGATCATTCCTTACACAACGTTTCTTTAAACAAATTTCATATATAGCTTTCTTCTAGTCTCAACATGCTAAAAATCTTGTGTGCTTTGAAACAAAGGCATGCATTCAATTGAGATAGTAATGAGGAAATACTAATAAGTGAGGGTGAATCATGGAAACCAGTCTAAGATCTTTGTGAACATTTGGTGCTTTTTATTTTATTTTGGGGGGTAATGAACTATTTTAGGTTCATGTACATGTATTATTAGGGATGGTTGTAATTTGGCTAATTTTGTGCTAGTTTTGCTAACCGATGTACATGTTAGCGGTATGTGCATAGACATAAGTACATTAGATATGTTGGTTCATGTAAACCATGAATGATTTGTACTGTATGCAAGAATGATCGAGTATGAAAATAATAGACTGAAATTAATAAATATTTATGTAATTTGAATGATCATTGTCAAATTTGAGACATTTACAGTTCTAACAATATCATTTCATGATTGAATAGGGATTGTAGTAATTCAAACATGCTTATTGTATATGACTGAATATGATTTAACACAAAATGAAAGTTAAGTATTTATGACCTTCTGTTGTGACTTGCAAATCCATGAAACCATTGTGTGCACTTGCATATTTTATGTTAATGAGAAATGTGTTTGAACTGAAGGTTACATATATTTAGAGCTTAAATATGAAAGGCATTATTTAATTCAGTGGTTACTCACCTTACATTTGGAGAGGTTATGAGTAATATTTTAAGCTTCTGGGGAGCATTTCATCAAGTGTTTTGTTAGTGATTTTTACTGACAACTGTTATAAGCTACTGAAATCCTTGCATCTGATTGGCTGAGTGCAAATTTGTCAGTAAAAATCACTGACAAGACACTTGATGAAACGCCCTCCTGTTCTCTTACTACAGGTATTAGGTTACAATGAGTTTTAGTTACAACAATGCACGTATTAGAGTACCTAAGTACAGTATCAAAATTTCAGAAAAAGAAAAATGCCAACCCTGCAAATGTTCGGTTACATTATTTAAAAAAAAAATGTAACGTGAGTAACTGACCATTTGCAGGGTTGGCATTTTTCTTCTGAAATTTTAATACTATTATAGGTACTCTAATATGTGTGTGCATTGTCGTCACTAAAACTTGTTTACCGAACACCTGTAGTAAGAGAACAGGAGCTTAAAATGTTACTCAATTCCTCTCCAAATGTCATGTGAGTAAGCGTGGAATTGCCCATTTGCACATTTTCTTTCAGAGTTATTTGGCAGATGATGTATATTCATGTGGTAATGGTTTTGTTAGATTCTTTAAGAATATATATATTTGATCATTACCAGACCTCAAGATTATCTTTAAAGTGGAATGCCACCCACCCCTCTTTTTTCTCTATTTTTCAATTGGAAGCTTCCTAGCCTCCTCTTTGACTTGGTTAATGACAAAATCCTTTGTTGTCGTCTTTCAGCTTTTCCCAAAATGTATCGGGTATGATACGTGGGAAACCAAAATAATTTCAATCTATTTTTTGTCAAAAGAGCTTTGTGGTTTTCAAGGAAAAAAGTACTTGGCTCTTGTGGATCTGAGTCTTTTGAAAAGGTACGCAATGCTTCCTTGGAGCCAGCCGGAATATCTTTATGTATTCACATTGGAAGAAGATACAGTGAATTATAGGATTCACTAGATTATGTTCTGTAAGGCCATCTGTTCTGCGGTATGCCATTTGTATTTGATGTCCGGCAAGAGAGAGAACACATAAACTTTAAGTTTGAGATTAGTGCAGAGCAGACATGGGATCGGAATAGAATTTTACTCTTATCTTAAACTATGAAACAGAATCTTTGATAAGATTAAAAAGAATATGAAATGAGAATGTGGAATACAAATTTTTATCTATCCTTATCCATATTCCTGCAAGTATCATCAAAAAGTCTACGCTTTTGTATAAGAGTCTTTATTTTATAAGATTAAAAAGAGTATGTCAGAAGTGTGGAATGCAAGTTTTATCTTTCTTAATCCATGTTCCTGCAAGTGTCTTTAAAAAATATATATATTCTCATTTTTTTTGTTTCAGACTCGCGACCCCAGATTGACCCGTCAAAGTTTGACATGGATGAGGCAGAGGCTGCCAACATGCTGATATCGTTGGGCAACTCGCGATCGGGAACGCCGTGTAATCCCTGTTTCACACCGATACAGCACCACTCGGCTCCCCATTCTCCCCGATCAGCCTCCAAGACCCCATCACCAGCCCACTTTGGCCACCGCAGCCAGACTACTTTCATGCCCATCTCTCAGGTATATTGACCATTTGACCACTTTAACCCCTTTCATGCCCATTTCTTAGGTATATGGACCATTTTGATTCCTTTTAGCATTGCCACTTTGACTGTAGCAGACTATTTTCATGCCCATTTCGCAAGTAAATTCATCTGAGAGCTGTTGATTTTTGGGACCACTTTTGCCATTGCAGCCACTTTTGCCATTGCAGCCAGACTACTTCATGTCCATCTCTCTGGTATAGTCAGCATTATTTTGTCAAGGCTCTCCTCCCCCAATTTATAATTGTTGGCAGTCTAAGGCACACAGACCCCTATCCCTAACCCTAACTCTTATCGTATCAGTTACCCTAATCCTAACACTATACATGTACCTAACCCTATTATAATGTGTGATGGGATTTTCTTCAGTTAAGGCCATGACGGTATATGCTTCTGAAAGACTAGAGGATTCATGCATTCCTTGTCACTGATCCCATTGAGACAAGTGAAAGCCATCCTGTACCGTCCACTCTGGCCAAGCTAGCCTGTCCAGTCTCTTCATATGTAATCAAATCCCACCGCTGCCACCTGAAAAGAGAATTTAGGTTGCTGATGGGTGTGTTTTCATTATCCTCTTTCAAGTAAGATGCTGGGGTTGTACGACATGCTCCAGTGACAATTTGCTCTGCAGTCACTTTCCTATCTATACTAATGGGATTCCTAAGTTAAACCCTGAACCAAACACTTAACCTTACCCTAATCCTAACCCTAATCCTAACCCTGATCCTAACCTTAATCCTAACCTTAATCCTAACCTTAAACCTAATTGTAACCCTATCGCTAACTGTATATCCTTGATAGAATAGGAACAACAGCAAATGTTTTCAGAGCAAAATGTTTTCGTGGCAAATGCTGGATCACTGATGCTGAAAGTCCAGCTTCCATGCCTAGGCTGCTCTGGTGCTGATAGCAGTGTTTTCACTAGGTATTTAGGCTAATTTTGCCGAAGTATTGAAGATGCTTTGTGGAAGTAGAAACTGCAAAAAGGTACGAAAATGAAGCATTCGACTGAACAGTATTTTCACTGGCTGCTGGTTTTGTTTTCATTTTGCTCTTTTAGGCAAGAGGTTTTCACTCTGTGGACTGTTGTAGTGCTGAAAGTAGTGATTTTACAATGCTTTACCAAATTAGTTGTGGAAGATTTTCATGCCTTGCCTAATTTACTCCAAGTATGAAGATGCTTTTTTAATAAAGCGTGAAAAAATGGCGGGAACAAATATCCCACTGAGAGAGAGAGAAAAAAGGACCCGTGACCTCTTAGTTTCAACTTCGGCTGAACCCTCTTGATACTTTACAAGATGTTTGATTGAAATTCACCTCACTCTGGAAAACAATTGTCCTGCAGTTGGTGCTTCTCACCACAGAGCCTGCATGGCTCTACGCAAGATCCAACTGTCGCGTGAAACTCAAGAAACGTGTCCACTCAAGTGGTCTGTACCCATGTCGTGGGGCTAGTGAAGACACGGCTGATATTGTCTATTGTGTATGCCGGTCATGTGCCTGAATTGGTGAAATGAATATCTCTGTTTCACCCAAAGCGGCATGTAGCAGACTGCTATAACTAAAGTAATTGGTTATTTGCAAGGCAGTCCTGTCCAACCTAGCCTCAAATTATGTGTCCTCTAGACACCATCTTCAACAAAATCAGTATTCCTTTCAGTCTTCATTTAAATCCTCTTTTCCCTTCATGTTTGGGTTTTTAATGCGTTTTTTATATGTCATCATGTAATGCACATTGAAAGCAATCCATTTTAATAAGGCAAATGAAATAAGAAAATGTTTTGGAAGTTGTTTGCTTGCAGATAAATGGTTATTGATTGTGTTTCTATTCCTGTCTTGGATTTGTTAGTAAATGAGCACCCAGGGTATAAAGGGTGATACTGACCAATGGCCCGTATTCTGGGGAGCGTTTCATCAAGCATTTTGTCAGTGATTTTTACCGACAACTGTTAGAAGCTACTGAAATCCTTGCGTCTGATTGGCTGAGAGCAAAATTTGTCAGTAAAAATCACTGGCAAGACACTTGATGAAATGCTCCCCTGAACTCCTGTTCAACTTAAACTCCAGTCTAAGTTAAATAAAGATGATAATTTTTTTTCTCTCTTTCACCCATGACACGGGTATTTAATTCAACAAAAATCTCATTTTACATATAAATCAATTTTACAGAACGATTAAACATTCATTTCCAAAATAACAGGCAAATTATACATTTCTTTCTTTCCTGCTTTCATAAAGGCATTATTGATATCTATTCTTAATTTTAATTCCTTTTAAAAGGTAAACCATAGTCTTTTTTTCCCTTTCTTCCTTACCATATATATTTCTGAAAATCAGCATTTTATAAATACTCCACAGCGCAATGGTAATATCAATCTTCTTTTCTTTGTAATTTTTTAACAAAATGTCGATATCAAAGCAAATATAGATCTACGTTATATGTTTTTCACCATAATGAATAAGTTGTCGAAGAATGACTTATTTAATTTACAGTACAAAATAGCATGGGTTAAATCTTCCTTGGCATAAACACTTCACAAATATCGGAATTTCCTAATTGCAATAAAAACAACTCCCTTTTTGTTGGAATGAGGTTATACAGCATTTTTAAATTGAACTGTTTCAATTTGTTTTCTTTTATATTTTTAAAATTTCTCTGAATGACATTTGTCCAGTTTATAGCATTATTAACTAGATTAACCCAATATGTTGGGCCATCATTGGTTCTTTCATGTGTTAACAAGATGTTATAAAATAATTTACTGGAACAGAACTTAAGTTGTTTTTCTTTTCCCTTCGATGATATTGTTGGAATGTCTAGGGTACTAGCATCTTTTAGATTATTCAACCAGGATGATAATAATAGTTTCTTATATAGCGCATAATACTTATAAATAGTCTCTATGCGATTAACAAAGTATAAGAAAACATTGATAAATAAACTTACACAACAATTACAATTGTATATTATCTAGCTAATTTCAATAAAATAATTACAATAGTATACATTGCAAAGTGATCGATAAAATATAAAATTATATTAGTAATTGTGTGGGAGCTATTGAACCAGAGTGTAATTAGAATTGACTTTTACCACCAGTCTAAATTTCTGTACATTTTTCAAACATCCATAACTTTCTTATTCCTTGTTGGATTTCTTTCAAACTTTCACCATCCTGCTTTTCTTATTTTTTGCTTTCTCACAAATCAGCTTATTACTAAGGTTGGATTGTCCTTTAACCTGGAGTTGAGAATGCGATTTTCTAAAACCTGTGCTTAAAGGGCAGGTGTAAACTGGATTTAAACCACACTTAGACCATGGTTAAGGTTAAACCAGAGTTCAGAATATGAGCCAGAATATGAGCCAACAAAAAAGGGTTTTAATGATGACCTCCTTTTAATTGACTGCATTGACCGCTTCACCTTGATTGTACTAAAAAGTCACATGTACATGTATTATGTAAATAAGAATTATATAATTGAAAATCAGAATTTATGAAAATTTTTACACTTTTTGAAATATTGTTTGTATTTTATCAAACCTGACAAGTGCAACATGATATCCAAGCAATCACAGTATTTGAGTTGACAAAAAAGTCATGCTTGTTCATAAGAAAGTTTCTGTTAGAATTACGCACAATGTTTGATTTTTTTGAACATCAGATGCAATACAGCTGTTACTCTGGCACTCCAAGCCAGTAGGAAGAATGTTGTTTAAATTACAGTTTCTTTTGGAGTCTGGGACTTACATGTAACAAGTATCTGGTTTCTCAAGCTCTGTTTTAATCTTTTAACCTTTAGATGCAACACGGCTCTCACTCTGGCACGCCAAGCCGGTGGGGAAGCAGTACTCCTATCTCTGGCCGATCCTCAGAGGTCACATCTCCTAGACTTCAGCTTGGTCACAGTTCCAGCTCAACCCCAACTGTTCAGACAGGGCTCAATTTTGCTACTCCAGTGAGTCCTCACAAACTCCAGATTCGTATGGAACACGCCAAACGGGAGTACTCCAGGAGAACAGATAGCCAGGATTCTGGAGTGGAGCTGAGTGGGAGCACCCCCAAGTCGCCTGTCTCTGCCCAGCTCTCTGGGTCTTCTTCAGGCACACCTAGCCAGTTGTCCGGACAGCACATCTTATCGCCGGTCAACGTTGCCAAGCAGCAGGCAAGAGCAGCACCTACACAGCCTCAGCAGCAGGGGCAGCAGCAACCGCATCCTCAAGGCGAGAAGAGCCACTTTGAGTTCCCTCCGCCACCGTCTGAGAACAAACTCCGAGCTGCACTATTGGCTCCACCGAATCAGACGATGTCGGGAAGCGTTCATGTCCAGGAGACCCAGACAAGCCCCAGTAATGATAAGACCAGTAAGGGAACACTCTCCCAGGAAGGACGTTCAGGAGATGAGGTATTTGTACAAGTCCAGGATGGCAGAAGGCAGAAGGGCGGTGAGCAGGGGCGAGAGGTCCTGACCCAAGGAGGGCGGGTCATACCCCAGGAGGAGCAACAAGTGGGTCAAGCCCCGCTCACACCATCTGCTTTGGTACCACTGGTATCCAAGGGTGCAAAAGACACCAGCAAGGGAGAAAAGAAAGATGGAACAGGTAAGTGTAGCTAATGTGTTATGATATGTCTTGCAGAACTGTGACGTACATGTGTCTTGCAGAAACATAAAATGTGCTGTAGTCCGTGTACACCAAAATAATGTGAAAGGACCGAAACAGGGGACCAATGTCCGGGACATTATTGTTTTGAAATGATAGTCTATCAACTGTACTCTGACGGCAGTGTGCATATTTTGCTCGAGATTTGTAGGAAGATAGGTACACCTTCTATTCATAATTTTTACCCATGGGAAATCATGGTTACCGACTTTGTAGGAGTGAAGAAACTGAACTTCTTGGTGTGCTAGAAATTGACCAGGCTACCTTAACTGACTGACCAGATATCTAGAAGTCAGTATCACAGGTAATCTTTCTGTAAGTTGCAGGGATTAACCCAAAGAGGGGCCCCCAACTGCAAATGGCCCTCTAAAATTAAAATAGACCATCGCATTGCGATAATTGTGACATTTTCCTTACCCTTCTTAAATATTTATTCAAATGACACTATTATGTCTTTATGTTTATCTTTATTGTACCATTGCTCATTTAATTTTGTTATGGATGTTATCTTTATGTTTTTCATTGTATCCCCCGGCAGTATGCCGGAGTAGACATTGGATTCAGCAGCGTTTCGCCGCCGCCGCGTCACATTCTTGTGTGCGCTCTAGCGGTCACATTTCTCGACGAATTTCTTTCAGACTTCCTGTGGACGTGTATCTTGGTAAAATCTGGACCCCTATAGTTTTATGGTGATGCTGCCCCCAGTGTTCCGTCTTTTATAGGGTAAAAGGCCATATTTTGGGGGATAGTTTGTGTGCGCTCTAGCGGTCACATTTCTCAACGGATTTTGTTCAAATTTTGCATGAAGGTGTCTCTTGGTGTAATTTAAAAACCTATAGTGTTTGGTGATGCTGCCACCAGTGTTCCGTCTTTTATAGGGTCAAAGGTCACACTTCAGGGCATGGCGTGAGTGCACTCTGCAGGCCACATTTCTCAACGGATTTTGTTCAAATTTTGTATGGAGATGTATCTTGGTATAATCTACACATGTTTAACTTTTGGTGATGCTGCCCTCATTGTTCCGTCCTTTATAAGGTCAAAGGTCATTTTTCCATTTCTTGCACTCTTACTTCTGCATTTCTCGACGGATTTCGTTCAAATTTTGCATGAATGTGTCCCTTGGTGTAATCTAAAAATCTGTACTTTTTGGTGATGCTGCCACCAGTGTCCCGTCTTTTATAGGGTCAAAGGTCATACTTCAAGGGATGGCGTGAGTTCACTCTGCAGGCCACATTTCTTGATGGATTTCTTTCAAATTTTGTATGGACATGTATCTTGGTATAATCTACACATCTTTACTGTTTGGTGATGCTGCCCTCATTGTTCCGTCCTTTATAGGGTCAAAGCTCATTTGTCCCTTTTGTGCACTCTTACTTCTGCATTTCTTGACGGATTTCATTCAAATTTTGTATGGAGATGTATCTTGGTATAATCTACACATATATAATTTTTGGTGATGCTGCCCTCATTGTTCCGTCCTTTATATAGGGTCAAAGGTCATTTTTCCATTTCTTGCACTCTTCTGCATTTCTTGACGGATTTCGTTCAAATTTTGCATGAAGGTGTCTCTTGGTGTAATCTAAAAACCTATAGTTTTTGGTGATGCTGCCACCAGTGTTCCGTCTTTTATAGGGTCAAAGGTCATACTTCAGGGCATGGCGTGAGTGCACTCTGCAGGCCACATTTCTTGATGGATTTCTTTCAAATTTTGTATGGAGATGTATCTTGGTATATCTCTCAACACATTTCTTTCAAATTTTATATGAAGATGTGTCTTAGTGAAACCTACACATCTAATTTCTACACCATCCTTTTGTTTGAGGGAGGGGATGAGGGAGGGGATGGGGGAGGGTCTTTGTCCCTCCTTCAAATTGCTGCCAGTGCCGGGGGATACATTTAGCATTGCGCGGCCCCAGCAATGCACATTTCTAGTTTTATTCATATTCCATATGATTTCCATATGATTTTTGTAATGTTTTAAACATGGACTTGCTGAAAAGCAGTCTTTTCCTCTGATTTAAGTTTTTACTGGGATTAAATCAATTCAGTCAATCAGTGTGATATACATGTAGTATGCCTCGCAATATTTTGTAGTAACCTCCCCTACATTCTAGTTCATGTGGGGCCCTGATTTCAATAAATGCAGTCTACAAATTTATTCACCATACAGGCACAACTTACCTTCACCACTTTAGTGAAATGTGTGAGAATATTAAATGGAAGAATTCACCAAGTATTATTGTATCCCCCGGCAGTATGCCGGAGGATACTTTGGATTCAGCAGCGTTTCGCCGCCGCCGCCGCCGCCGCCGCCGCCGCCGCCGCCGCCGCCGCCGCGTCACATTCTTGTGTGCGCTCTAGCGGTCACATTTCTCGACGAATTTTTTTCAGACTTCCTGTGGACGTGTATCTTGGTAAAATCTGGACCCCTATAGTTTCTGGTGATGCTGCCCCCAGTGTTCCGTCTTTTATAGGGTAAAAGGCCATATTTTTTGGGATAGTTTGTGTGCGCTCTAGCGGTCACATTTCTCAACGGATTTTGTTCAAATTTTGTATGAAGGTGTCTGTTGGTAAAATCTGGAACCCTATAGATTTTGGTGATGCTGCCCCCAGTGTTCCGTCTTTTATAGGGTCAAAGGTCATATTTTGATAGATGTCTTGTGTGTACTCTTGTGTGCGCTCTGGCGGTCACATTTCTCAACGGATTTCGTTCAAATTTTGCATGAAGGTGTCTCTTGGTGTAATTTAAAAACGTATAGTGTTTGGTGATGCTGCCACCAGTGTTCCGTCTTTTATAGGGTCAAAGGTCATACTTCAGGGCATGGCGTGACTGCACTCTGCAGGCCACATTTCTCAACGGATTTTGTTCAAATTTTGTATGGAGATGTATCTTGGTATAATCTACACATGTTTAATGTTTGGTGATGCTGCCCTCATTGTTCCGTCCTTTATAGGGTCAAAGGTCATTTTTCCATTTCTTGCAGTCTTACTTCTGCATTTCTCGACGGATTTCGTTCAAATTTTGCATGAAGGTGTCCCTTGGTGTAATCTAAAAATCTGTACTTTTTGGTGATGCTGCCACCAGTGTCCCGTCTTTTATAGGGTCAAAGGTCATACTTCAAGGGATTGCGTGAGTTCACTCTGCAGGCCACATTCCTTGATGGATTTCTTTCAAATTTTGTATGGAGATGTATCTTGGTATAATCTACACATCTTTACTGTTTGGTGATGCTGCCCTCATTGTTCCGTCCTTTATAGGGTCAAAGCTCATTTGTCCCTTTTGTGCACTCTTACTTCTGCATTTCTTGACGGATTTCATTCAAATTTTGTATGGAGATGTATCTTGGTATAATCTACACATATTTAATTTTTGGTGATGCTGCCCTCATTGTTCCGTCCTTTATAGGGTCAAAGGTCATTTTTCCATTTCTTGCACTCTTCTGCATTTCTTGACGGATTTCGTTCAAATTTTGCATGAAGGTGTCTCTTGGTGTAATCTGAAAACCTATAGTTTTTGGTGATGCTGCCACCAGTGTTCCGTCTTTTATAGGGTCAAAGGTCATACTTCAGGGCATGGCGTGAGTGCACTCTGCAGGCCACATTTCTTGATGGATTTCTTTCAAATTTTGTATGGAGATGTATCTTGGTATATCTCTCAACACATTTCTTTCAAATTTTATGTGAAGATGTGTCTTAGTGAAACCTACACATCTAATTTCTACACCATCCTTTTGTTTGAGGGAGGGGATGGGGGAGGGTCTTTGTCCTTCCTTCAAATCGCTGCCAGCGCCGGGGGATACATTTAGCATTGCGCGGCCCCAGCAATGCACATTTCTAGTTCATTTTCTTCTCACAGCACCAGTTGTGGTCCCACCTGGTCACGTCCCTGTCTTCTATTGGCATTCCCTGGTCCCAATCTTCAACATCAGTCACCCCTCGGCCTCCTCCTCTCCAACTCCAAATGAAGCCCAAGCCTTACCTGTCAATCAGCAAGCAGCAACCGGTCAGATGCAAGGTGAGTCGATGTCATCAATGATGTCATGAGTGGGTGGAGCCTACATGTATTTAATCAAATTTGAGGTCAATATATTCATTGTAAAAACCTATTATCAAATATATTATATTTTATGCTGTATGATTAAATTGAGAAGTGACCAATTGATAAAATGAATAGAATATTGGCACTGAGTCAGTTGTACATCCTTGTGTTAAGAGGGCCAACTTTTGTTGGTACATGTACATATTACACTGACAGAGGTGTTAAGATGGGAGATGAAGTATACATGTATATACAAATAGAAAAGATTTAGTGATCTGGCTGAAATAGATTGTTAGATTAATGAATTGTGTGACATGTAGTGACATGTAGTTATATTCTCTTATCTTTTCCTCTCTCTTTATCATATTTTGGAACACCCTATTCTTCTTTCTGTTTCTCTCACTCTCTCTCTCTCATGATTATCACATTTTTCCTCCCCCCTCCCTCTCTTTATCTTTCTCTAATCTCCCCGTCTTTCTCCCTCCTTCCTACATGTACTCTTCCTCCCTATCTTTCTCCCTCTCTCCTTCCAATCTTTCCCCTCCATTTTTCCATCCATCTCAATATTATTGTTTTTTTATATCTACCTCTTTTCCCCCTCTTATCTCTCTCCCCTTCCCTCTCTCTCTTTCACACTCTCTCTTTCACTCTCTCTCTTTCACTCTCTCTCTTTCACTCTCTCTCTTCTCTCAGGTGAAACGTTAAAGCTGTCTGGGGTGAGAACAGTCCAGGGGACGACTATCCTGGGCAAACATGATGGACTCATGCCAAAGAGAGAGGAAGGGTAAGACGTCATCATCAGTCAAATATCTCTTAACCTTTTCAGGACAGGAATTTTTGAAGGGCTAAATTGATCACATTTTATTCTTCATATTGGCCACAATTATATTTTTCTTTAGTGCTACATGGTTATAATAAGCTGAAAACAATATTCATGGTTAAAAATTTGTTGAAAAGTTGAAACCAAACCAAACCAAACAAAACAAAGAGAAAAAAACCCCACAAAAGACAACAACAAAAACTGTTTACAGCTAAGATTTATCAAATTAACAACCCAAAGTATACCCAGTATTCTATGAGTGAAAAATTAAGGAGTATGAAGATAATGAAGGATAACATGGAAACCCTGTGAGCAGTACCCAAGTCAGACTTGGATTCTGTGCGCCTACGGGATCATCAAGTAGTCAGCTAACATTTAGAGAGTATTTCAGAGTGTAGTTTCTCTTCACAGAAGTAAATTTGAAGCTGATATTTTGAATGCGTACTGTCATGAAACCCAAAACATGTAGAGCAAAGTATATTGGTGATATTGGCCCTGTTTAACAAAACAAGCAAATATTGCCCGGTAATTGGACAGCCCCCTTGTGTACTATTCTGATGGAGGGTTAAAGGGCAGTTCCACAGTAATGGAAGGACATTCAGATACAGGTTGTGTCTGATTGTCCATCCGTTACCGTTGAAATTGCCCTAAAGCTTAAATCAAGGCACATATCTTTTGTGAATTCTGGCCAGCGTATTGAACGGAATTATCGAACTATCATCACTGTTTCATTCCTGGACCCAGTGCGTTCACATTCCCACCTACGGCTGGTTCCCAGTCTCTCAGCTCACTGCGCAAAGATGAGAAGGAACCATGTAGTCATTATTACTATTATCATTGTGATGATGATGGTGATCATAATTCATGGCATTGACCTCTATATTGTCTGTGTTTCATCCCTAGACCTAGTGCGTTCACATTCCCACCTACGGCTGGTAGCGTATCTCCTGGTAAGAGACGTTCTCAGTCTCTCAGCTCACTGCCCAAAGACGAGAAGGAACCACGTAGTCCTAGGAAGGTCAGTCAAACAAGTTATTCAAAAGTTATTTTACCTATCATTAAAAAAATATGAAAGAAACAGAATCTGAAGGGAGGAATGAAAGGGCTTTTTCCTTTTTTTCAGTGGGCATGCGTTATGCAACATTAGTATATTTCTCAAGAGTTTCTTTTGATATTCTTTTGACTGATTACACAGATCTAAAATTATTTGAAGAGTCTGAAAATTTACGATAAACTTATATTAATTCTTTCTCGCAGAGTCGAGATAAGGACCATGTGAGGCGTCCGATGAATGCTTTCATGATCTTCAGCAAGCGTCACCGAGCCCTGGTTCATCAGAGGCATCCCAACCAAGACAACAGGACAGTCAGTAAGATCCTAGGAGAATGGTGGTATGCACTCAAGCCCAAAGAGAAACAAAAATACCATGAACTTGCATTCCAGGTATGTAAACTCACTAAGGCCTATGTATATTGTTTTGATAAAGTCTCTAAATATTTTTGACAGATACCTGTGATGTCGGCTAATAAATGGCAAGGTACTAACATTTCAAAGCTGAACATGAAGATTTTTCCTCCTTTTGTAGAATAGTAAGCAAATGTGAGGTGAAAATAATGTGCGTCTTAGCCAGGGATGTTAGTTCTGACATGTGACAGGAATTTATTAAACCAATGGACAGTTGTCTGGGTACTGATTTGTACGAACCTCTTAGAGACTGCAGTACCCTAAGCTGCAGTCAGAGATGACTTTTAGCCTTGATCTGGAGGTTCCTTTCAGATATCTACAAGAAAATTTATTGGACTTCATGGATGGAATATCAAAATATCTGGGTCATGTATCTTTGGATAAAGGTAGAATAATATGAGAAACTGTTTCACAAATTTTATTCCAATTTCATTATCTCAACCAGGACTAAGGATCATTGTAAAGATATTTTAATTTGTACACTTTAGGTGAAAGAAGCTCATTTCAAGGCACATCCAGACTGGAAGTGGTGCAGCCGAGAGCGCAAGAAGTCCTCCAGCGGGGGATCAGGCACTGGCGCCCACTCTACCAGTCCCATGGCTAGTCCTGGACCTCTCACCAGCCCAGGCCCTCTGACTAGCCCTGGCCCTGTCACCAGCCCTCTCCTCCTGTCCCCATCCCATCACATGATGAGCCCGCTAACTAGCCCACTGCCTCTGATCAGTCCCAGCCAGCTGACTAGTCCAAGTCCGTTGCACCGTGGTAGCCCCAGTAGGATGATGAGCCCTGGAAGGATGAGGAGTCCCATTCATGGGGAGATCCATAAGGAGAAGAGGAGGCTGTTTGAATCAGATAGTGCTGACCCGGGTCCAAGTCCTGCTTGGGAACCTGGTATGTTCAAAATATTGGTAATTTTTTACAGATCTCTTTGGTGACTGTTTAAGAATACAATTTAAATAGTTAATTCTCTTCATGGGGATGTCCGTAATGAGAAGACGAGGCTGTTTGAAAGGGATAGTTCAGACTTTGGTCTAAATCCTGCAATCGGACTCTGGTACACATAGGTACCAATTTTCAATACTGTTTAACTCATTGAAGAGGGGAAAAGGGCAGTTTGTGTATATATTTATTTAGATATTCCTATTTAACATGACAATCTATAAGGCGAATGCTCTTTGATTGGATAGGGACAACTGTGGTCCCAGTCCTGCGGGATACTAGGATCCTAGTTTTTAGGCACATTGTCTTATTTCAGTCTCTCTGACATGACTTCAAACCCATTGTCGGGCTATTTGATAATTTTGTGTCATGTAACCCATAGAGACATTGATGCTTATGACCTGAAGTTCACTGTTATTCCTGTAGTAAACACTTCCATTTTTTTCTGTGAAGTCAAATCAGATTCAGACAAGTCCTCTACCCTGGCTGCTGTCCCCGAGAAGGACAAGACACCCCCTACCATCAAACAGAGTCCAGTGCCCATGGAGCGATGCCAGTCAGCGGCCATGTTGCAGCTCCCGCCCAAGAAGCGCTCTCTGAGTCTGAGTCACATGACCATGGGGAGCCCGACCAATGTCCACTCTCCAAGGCCATCGGTACCGTCATCCAAGCAGGTAAGAGATGGTTGTCGACATGCCGGTTTCATTTTTTCGTAGCAGCATATTGAACAGATAGGATTAGGAACCATATAAATATACTTCAGATTTATGAATAGCATCACATTATTAAATTATGTATTCTTGAGTTGTGAAGGGACAGTGCCAGTGGATAAGTAATGGATTTGGTGATACCCGAGTTTGTTTCCATTATTGTAAATTACTTCGAAATTCAAAGGACAACAAAAATTACTTACTGGCCACATCACGCTTGCATATGTGTTGTCATATATTTGACATTAGCCTAGGCCTGTGGATTAGTGATGTAGCCTTTGGAATCATATAGGACAAACATTTTTGATGCAAACAAAGTAAGTGAAATGAAAAGGCAGATAAAGAGGGAGAGACAGAGAGAGAGAGAAGCTAGAAGTTGCCATAATACTAACACATTTTCTATGTTTTGCATCTTTTAGACCACACCCATCCCTGACAGTGTTCCTGGCCCCGCCTCATCTCCTAAGACAAAGGCGCCGGATGAGCCTCCTACCACCAAGCCCCTGGCTCCCCTCACCCCTCTCAAGCAACATCCCAGACCAAGGCTGGAGTCCGAAGAGACTCTGAGCGATGAGGAGAGGATGGTGATTGATGAGGAGGGTGACGATGATGTCATTGGTATGTTTGAATTAACCTTTGATACCCATAGATAGTACTCGTGAATGAAATACATCTCAGGGAAACATTGGAGATTTGGGTTTGGTAGTGTATATCTTTATAAAAGCAAGCATGAGTTGCAAAATAACTGAAATAAGGAATTTTGTAAAACTGACATCAATCAAGTTGTCATTATCTGATATAATGAATGCAACTTTGTTACCAAGAGATACAATGTAAGGTATGATTTATGTTTCCTTTTACAATATCTTTGTAAATTCTACTAATTTAGATTTTTACTTTCTTCCAGCAGCAGCTGATGGAGAGAAGAAGGATTTGCCTCAGAGCAAACGCATTGATCTGGAATGCAAAGAAAATGTGGAAGACAGTGACTCTGAGACGGAATCTGAAAATGAAACGACGATTGAGAACAAAGCATTCCCTCAACAGCGCTTCTCACCGGTCATGAAGCAGCTCCCACCCTCGGACAAACCCTACAGGCCTAAGCCAATTAAAATCAAGCCTGATTCAAACTCACCGATCAGGAATGAGATAGGTGGAGATCAGACGGACGGTGCTTCATCACGCCCAGTGACATCAAAGAGCACGTTTCAGCCGACTGGAGCCGTGTTCAAGGCGCACTCACCACGTGGGAGGACAGATGCGGGTGGGAGCAAAGCCAAAGCTTTCCATGAGTATCATCCATGGAAGAAAGGAAAAGCTGACTCGGGTCAGCAACAAAATGTGTCAAAGTCAGAACCTGCTGGACAGGAAAGGACAAGTGAATCAAAGGAAATTCAGGGTACAATGCATCAGGGATTTGAGGATAGAAGTGCGAAGGACCAGAGGGACTCCAATGTCCCAGGACAAGAGCCTCAGGGTTCCACACCCCGAGAGGCACTGGTCAGAAACACTCATTCGGTTGGATTGCCGACCACAGTGCGCATTGCGCCAAGCCCCGGGGCTGTGATTGTCCCCGGTCACGTGACGATAGCTCCGAACAGACCATCGTCTACTCCGGCCAACCTGAACCAATCATTGCCAACGTCTGTCATTGTTGCAAGGACGACAGACATCCAAAGCAACGTCCAAGGAGGAGCGAGTTTAGCAACGTTAGTGCCAACATCAGTCCAAGCAATCGTAAGCAGAGGATCTACCTTGCAGCGCGCATCCAGTATGGAGTTCCAAAGTGGTGTAGTACAGATCGGGAGACCTGGTGGAATCACAAATGTAACTATTGCTTCACCAAGTACACCAACAACTCCTAAGCCGGGATTCGCAAACATTAAACCCCTTACCACCAACATGATCGCTACAAACGCTGTCAATGTGAATACCATTCAGGGGAAGATACTTGCAACCCCACCGCCAGCTGAAGCACCTGTCCAGGTGCCAACGACTCCGACCGTTCTGACGAACTTGGTCTTGAAGCCGAATGGGAGTGTGGTGCCAGTGCAGACGTACAACATGGCTCAGAATCCTGCTGTGGCTCAGCTTCAGTACATCCTGCCCTCCATTCCTGCACAGATCAACACTGCCTCGAAGGTCACAGGCACTACTAACGTCCAGGTTGGGAGCCTTCAGCTTACCCCGACCCAACCCCAGTCGCAGGTGACCATCAAGGCTGTCCCCCAGCCCAATCAGGTCACATTGGTCACCAATCAGGCTCCGGGGGGCGCCCCACATGCCATATCGGCCACCTCCATCAACCATGCTGCACCCAACACAGGCATGATCACGCAGCAGATCTTCAACCATGGGAACATCCACACTGTGATTCCGGTGATCACGACACAACCCCTACCGATGAACCTAGCTCAGCAGGTAGTCACTGTGTCACAGTCTTCAGGCTATCAGACAAGCAATCTAACAGCACCTCAGTCTCAGCAGAGAGTCACGATAGGTAAGACCTATTACATTCCCAACTTCCCTTGTCCTTTAGTCACATTTCCACTACATTTATTCATTCTCAAGTTCAGGTACCTTGTTCACTTCATAGGGCTAATGTCAGGGTGATTCAAAACAAACATAGAGTCGTTGTTTTATAGAAGCCATACATAACTTGATAATAATTCAACTTCGTTTAAGTGATTACTGTTAAAACATGTTTTCAGTTTTGCAAAACACTTTGAAAACTGTAGATCGAAAAACATAAATGTGTAAACTTAGTAGATATGTTCCCAGGCTGTGGATCAAACTTTCTTTGGTTGAGTCCCTGCCATGGCACTAATGTCTTTTGGCTAGACATTACTTTGCCACTCTAACGCAGGAGAGAATGGGTACTTGTGAGGATTGCTGAAAGACAGTGTGATTGCCTTAGAAATCTCTTTGCATGCATGTGTTTTGAAAGTGCAGATTTAAGGAAGGAACACTCTCTGGGATTAGATATAGGTGCACACTTGTGCGTGGACTTTGAAATTCAGTGATTTTGGGTGATAGCATTGTAAAGCACTTTTCAGTGTCCATGTAGTGCACTTTTTAATGTAAAATATATTTATTGAAGTGCTCATCAATGTCACCACTAAGAAGTTCAGATCTTCTTTCTTTTGTACAGGTCCTGGGGCAAGCTCACAGCCGGTCAACATCATCACCCAGCCCTGTAGCCCGGTAGTCACCGTGGCCGCAGCTGGAATGAGCAAGGGTACCGTATCCACTCAGGCACTCACCATCTCCAACACAGCCATTCTGACATCACAACAGCAGCAGCAGAGGTTCGTCTTGCCTCAAGGTCAAAGGTCAGTCCAGTTGCTTCTTTGGTGCTCCGATATTTGATCTGGTGACATTTTCTCTGTAGACATTAGCTCAGGCGACATTTTCTCTGGGCTCAATTTCTTTAAAGACAGAGTCAGGGATAAGGTTGTTATTTGGTTTTAGGTTATATTTAGGGTAGAGGCTAGGGTTAGGTACATGGAAGAAATTAGGAACTTGTGGGAAATTGATCATGTTGAAGGCCTGAATATCCAGTAAAGATTACCTCTAGATTATTTTTTTGAGGATAAAAATTGCCTATAATTCATCAGAATTCTTTCAAACTATATTTTTATATATTTAGGGATAATGATGACTAATGATGAAAACAGCCTGGTTAGACCATGAACCATTTAACCACAACGATTTCCCCCTCCCATGTCAGGACTGTGACGTACGTACAGCCAGCAGCTGCTGCCTCTCCTAGCCCTGTGATCATCCAGCAGGGTGAAGCTCTTAGAGGGAATGGCAAGACTAAGATACAAGTACCAACTCTGATCCAGCCAGCCATCATGCCAGTCAAGACTACCAACACTCAGGGTAGGACATGCTCTTTTTACACATGTATAGCAGTTCAGAGTTTTCTTAAGGTCTATATAAATCAGCCTCTTCCTCAAATTGGCACCACTATTTCTTATTTTCCACTCCTACATAGTTGAAAAAAAATGAACCAAGATTAATGAAAATTACTAAATTTAACAAAAACTTGCTAATTTTTAAGTGAAAATATTAATTATAAATTTCACATTGCATTGCCAATATAATAATAATAATAATAATAGATACTTATATAGCGCAAAATGCTAAAGTCTCTAAGCGCTTTTTAGAAGTGAAGAGAAAATACATGTATTATATTGAATAGTGATACATTTATAAAACAGTACATTCAAGCGTAGGCAACATTAAACAAGTAGGTTTTTAACAAGGATTTGAAAGTGTTCACATTGTTTGCTGTACGAATATAAAGTGGTAAGTCGTTCCATAATGCAGGGGCGGCATGTAAAAGTGATCTTCGTCCATAGGATGTAGATGAAATGCGGCGTGGAAGTTGAAGGAGGGATTGAGATGAAGAGCGTAGAGTCCGTGATGGGATATAACGTTGTAGAAGATCAGATAGATATGTAGGAGAGAGTCCAGCCATTGACTTAATATAGACTTAATTGCCTCAATATAGAGGCAACAATCATATTTTAATTTCCTTGTTACATCTTTCTGATGAAGAATCATGAATCTGAAAAGAAATGGGGGTAGTGAAAAGTTAAACAAAATATTGTCCATGTGCATGGAATAAGAGTGAATTTGAACATCATTGCATGTTTCCTATTGAAGATATTCAGCATCTGAATGAAAAATTAATGAGCTATACTGCAAAATATAAGATTTCGTCCTTGGTGTGTTAACTTGAATTGATAAACTATGTTAATTTTTACATTGCTTAGTTTGGATGTGATTATTCCCTGACATACATGTACGGACAGCTGCTCCCTAACTTGTAAGTTATATGTCCCATCATCCTTGTACAATTGACTACATATATATATATATATATATATAAGCGTGAGAGATATAAATGAGACGGGACGTAGCTCTCGGTTAACCTCGATTTTAATTCCAAGTATATATATATATATATTTACTTTTTATGCCTCCGCCCACCGAAGGTGGGTGCCGGAGGCATTGTTTTCGGGTTGTCCGTCCGTCCGTCCCATTTCTCGTTACCGCGATATCTGAAGAATCATTTGAGGTAGGAACCTCAAACTTGGTACTAGTATGTATCCCCATACGAAGATGAACTGATTAGATTTTGGGGTAAGTAGATCAAAGGTCAGAGGTCAATTTACATGAAATTACATGAAATTCTTGGTTTTTAGCACCGTTACCGCGATATCTCAAGAACTGTTTGAGGTGAGAACTTCAAACTTGGTACTAGTATGTTTCCCTATACGAAGATGAACTGATTAGATTTTGGGTTAAGTAGGTCAAAGGTCAGAGGTCACAGAGGTCAATTTACATGAAATTACATGAAATTCTTGGTTTTTAGCACCGTTACCGCGATATCTCAAGAACTGTTTGAGGTGGGAACTTCAAACTTGGTACTAGTATGTTTCCCTATACGAAGATGAACTGATTAGATTTTGGGTTAAGTAGGTCAAAGGTCAGAGGTCACAGAGGTCAATTTACATGAAATTACATGAAATTCTTGGTTTTTAGCACCGTTACCGCGATATCTCAAGAACTGTTTGAGGTGAGAACTTCAAACTTGGTACCAGTATGTATCCCCATACGAAGATGAGCTGATTAGATTTTGGGGTAAGTAGGTCAAAGGCAGAGGTCACAGGTCAATTTACATGAAATTACATGGAATTCTTGGTTTTTAGCACCGTTATCAAATATTTCTAGAACAGTTTGAGCCATCAACTGAATTTAGGCGGAGGCATATAGGAGACGCAGTCGCATTCATCTTGTTTTTGATACGTACTGTACATATAAAAAAAAAAATCATCACATTCAGAGAGTTTTAAGTAGAACCGGAGAGTAGTTCTCGACCTTAAAATTAGGATAAAGGTTTGTATGAGTGCTGTGTTTGATTATTGTTCACTCTTTATTTTCAGGTTCAACAAAAATTCTACCAGCAACTAAAGCCCCAGTGCAGTCTCAGCCCCAGCTTACCGTCACTCCCAAACCTGTCAAAACAGTCCCCCCTCTCAAACCGGTCCTCGGCCTCGCCCCTTCCCAGCCGACGCCCCACCCCTCTCAACCTATCACCGGTATCGTCATGACCAACCCTGCCCCATCGCCCTCCTCATTCTCCTCCAACTCGAGTCCCGCCTCGTCTGTATCCAACCAGACGATGACGATGTTTGCGGCGTCACAGCCTGCCATGATTCCGATGACGCTGTCGACGTCGACCACTACTACCAGGCAGGTGATGATGCAGGGAACGACCATGGTAGGCCAACCCATCCCCATCACCGTCTCCATCAAGCAGGGGGATGCCACACCCTCCAGAGGCACCATCAGCGGAATGTTACATCATTCCAATACTGCACCCATCTCAACCATAGGTACAGTTTCTTTACCCCAACTAAAAATGTCATCAAATGTCTAACATACACTTTATTAAGGACTGATATTTAGAACATTGTTTCAAAGTTTAGAGTGCTTTACAGAAATGGATTATCAGTTTTATTGCTGATATTCAAATTTAATATATATTTTTTCAACTTCCGCAGGTCAGCCCCAGCTCCAGATCGATAACTCTGCCATCCAACCAGGCCCAAAGAAGATCAAAGCCACGCTGGCAACCATCCCTGTGGTCACCACCCTCCCTCCCCACAGCCCTGGAGGGATCGTTCGTACAACCATGGGTGCCACCATGCAGATAGGCCCCTCCAATGGCACCGTCTTCACGTCAGGGGGCATCTCTTCAGCAAGCGTGGGGTATAGCAGCTACAAAGCCATGCCCAAGCTGGCACCCATCCAGAGTGCGTCCAGTGAGAAAGGGGCCGGGAAGAGGAATGTGATCGGCAGTGCTGGCAAAGAGGGTAGTTTTGACAAGAGTGCGGTTCCAGGGAAGGTTGACGTGCAAAGTGTGAACAGGCAGGGAGTTGGCGAGAGTCATGCGCATGCAACGCTAATGGCTCACAGCTCAAAACAATTGACCAGAAATCCTCCGGAGGACACAAGAAAAGACTCCCAAGCAGAAACAAGCGAAAAAAATCAAAACAGGGAGGTGAAAGCGAATAAGAAAGAAAGTGAAAAAGCCCTACCCCATTCACACCCAAATGATAAACCTTTAATGAGAGGAGATGATGCTAACAGAGATAAAGATGGACCAGAAATTTACCAACCAGAGATAATCAGTACTAACCAAGAAACAAGTGGACATGAAGCAGGTCAAGAAGATGAAGGAGGTCATGAGGGGTCAAAGGGTAAGCCACAGAGGTCATGCAAAGGTCGTCTCTACAGGAAACACATGGAAGAGAACGGCAGAGGAGGCAAAGTTCCAAGGAGAGAAACAAGGGTAAGAATCTAAGAAAAGAATTTGAGACTTGGAGAGGGAAGAAAATGATAGAAATGCTGGAGAGTAAAAGAGGTGGAAGTAATATAAACATGTAGTGAGTGGTACAGCTCTCTGTTCAGCAGCTAGTGAGTACATGATTAGATGGCCATCCAACAGCACCCAAAATGAGGAGAGGACCAGGACTGTCTTGTACACACATACTGCCTGAAGAATGGGACAATCAAAACAAAAATATAGTTGTTGAAAATTGGAGGGAGGGGGACTTGAGATATGGGGGAGCAAATCTTCTTTTCACCTTTAAGCAAGGTAATAGGGAAAAAATATTTCAAACTGTGCATGTAATATGATAAGTCTTGTAAAGTGCCTTCTCTCGATTAGTTATTTAGTACTTATGACTGTACTTGGGATTGATCTTGTTTTACAGTCAAGCAAATCAGCAGAAAGTCCAGACCGTGATGAAGAGACAGTCTCCAAGTCACCTAGCAACAAGGATGTAGATCATCCATCATCATCATCATCACCACCACCAACAGCAGGAGGAGGAGAAAGTCCAGAGGAAAAACAGGAGGAGAAAAAGAGAGAGGAACCGACAGAGTCAGTGGAGAAAAGGGATGAGGGATCAAAAGAAGATGCTACCAGGCGGTCCTCACCGGGTACGTTAACGGTAGTAGGGCTAGAATACATGTGTCTGCGAAGCACCTTTCTCTGGGAATGAGCGTAACTGCACATAACTGTGTAATCCAGGGAGGTGTTTCATCAAGTGTCTTGTCAGTGATTTTTACAGACAAATTTGCTCTCACCCAATCAGATGCAAGGATTTTAGTAGCTTATAACAGTCAATGCAACTTGTCATTGATGATAAGTTTCATGAAACAGGGCCCAGATTCTGTAAAACCAGAAACTTATGCGCACATATTGTTATTAATGGCAATTTTGCAAGTGGTGTAAAGTCGCGAAAGTTTCATGTGAAGATATAATTGAATTAGAAGTGACAATGCACTGGACTTCTGCAATTTTGCAAAAGTTTTCTTCCTGTAAAAATGTCTGTCTTTTATAATTCGCAAAAGTTTCATTGGATGAATCTTTCTCATTTTATAGTGGAACGAAAAACATCAAAGTGAATATTCGCTGTGTTAATGAATGTTGAAATTTGAGTGAGATATGTTGATTTAAAGATTTAAAGGGATACTCAATTGCAGATTGTGGACGTTTTTATGCTGCGAGAGGGCACCGTGTTCGTTACCTGATCATGCCGTTGCCACGTGGGGTGCAATCTTCGGACAGACTAGTCGCTGTGCAACACGCATGTTCCTCTTGAGCTCGAGCTCTCGTGCGAGATTCGGTCGGCTTCGTGCAGTCCGAAATATAATCCCAGTAGTCCAACGGACGCGTTCTACGCACAAACTTTGTGTACGAGTGAATGGGGCTTACGCTATCCTGACTTTCCCCACAGCGTATACCTTTAAGGTCATATTTCAGAAATTTAATTCACAAACCTCGAAACAGAATCTTTCATGTAAAAAGTCCTGCATTACATTTAAATTGAATGAGTTCTGCAAGGTACAAAATGACATTAAATTCCAACATTGTTTCTTGTTTCTCACCTTAGTTGAGCCAGTAGCACCGGCAGAGACTTCACCCATCGAAACAACCCAAGCCTCAGCCTCACATCAACCTGACATCAACACCCCTACCAAAGAGAATGGACAGTCCCACAAGCCCTCCACCAGTGATGCTGCGTCTCCATCCACCTCAGTTGCTGTGGAAATGCATTCATCACCAGGAGGAAAAGAAGGCTGCAGGCAGTCGCACATACTAAAGAGGAAAATAGACGATGGCATGGAGAGGTAAGTGACCAGGGGGCCATATCCTAAAACCTGTTATCGATACGAACTGCCTCATTTCTATGACAAAATCCCTCTCAGCCAATCAGATTCAAGGATTTCAGTAGCTTATAACAATTATTGTAACTTATTGATAACAGGTTTTATGAAACAGGGACCGACATTTACTCCAGGGGGGTGTTTTATGAAAGGACTTGTCATATATTTTATCCGACAAATTTGCTCTCAGCCAATCAGCTGCAAGAATTTCAGTAACTTATAACAGTTGTCGGTTAAAATATCAGACAACTTCCTTTCATGAAACGCTCCCCAGGATTTATTTTGTCAATGGTTTAGGGTTAGGGTTGGGGTTGCAACTGGGTTTGAAATCAGATTTAGGGTTAGGGTATACCTTAAATGTGCAATGTTTCGTGGTGTGGAAATTTTCGGGCATTTCGCGCGGCATGAAATTTGTGTGAAAAGGAAAACCCGCAAATATTTTTGTTTATGTATTCTTTTGCCTGTGAGCCTAGCGCGGCGGCAGCGAAATTAAAAACGTGTGACATTGGCCGAGCGCAAAAAAAAATAATCGCGTGAAAACGTGAAGGTTAAACCCTTCTGTTACCTAACTCTGTAGAGGGTTTGGAAATGCAGAATCATCGCGGTCCTACAACAGCACAAGGAGAAGCGCTTGAAGGAGCAACTCAAATCTTTTGGTCAAGTCTGGGAAAATATATGGAAAACATTGAATTTCAATTCATCTTGTGGTGTTTGATTCCATGGATGGTATTCTGAGATTTATTTTATCTTGATTTTAGTGAAATAATTTTAATTGTCAAAACAAAATGTACGCTCATGGCGCATCATCGGTTAATGACTGCGCAAAAGTGGCTACGTACGCGGAATTCATCTGCGCAAACACCAATGAAATGTTGCAATTTAAAAGTTATGAGAAAATCTTTTCACTAAAATCCAGATAAAAAAATAAATCTCAGAATACCATGCCAGATTATTATTGTTTATTTTTTGGCAGGGTGCTTGAGGAGGTGAACTTTGAGGCTCAGTTCAGGCAGCTACCAGAGTATCATCCTGAGGACCATACCAATGAAAGAAATGTCATCCCTCTGACCCCTGAGGCCATCGTCAGCAGCTATAGGAGGAAAAGAAAAGGCTCCACAAGTAAGTGAACCGTTCTCGGGCGTGTTTTGGAGTGACTGATTTGAAGTTGAAAAGAAGGTTGAATTGTGACATTCTTGAAAGCCACCGTTTGCGCTTTTTTGAGCTTAAAGTGATTTGGTAACTTGGTAGAGGCTTGATAAAATCTGAGTTCTCTGGCCTTACATGGTATCAGTGTATGTAATATGGTGTAAAAATGAAGCCCATGGGAAAAAAAGGCACTTCAAAATCATCATGTGCTTCACAAAAGCAAACATATGCAAGTGACCGGAAATGCCAGACTCATTGTCCCCCATTGGCTCAGTGTTAGACTAAAGCATATGGCCGTAAGCTTTCGTAAATGGGAGTATTCAGTCACAGATATCTTAATAATAGCATTATATATTTAAAAACCTTTCTATGCCTGGCTATTTATTTATCCTTGTGAACATCATTATACAAGACAGATAACAGAATTCAACAATTTATTAAATCAAGCCTCCACAAAGTTACCGAAATGCCTTTAACTGCATGTTGGATTTGGAAGAGTCTTTTTCCTTTAAGCTGCATAACAGTGGTAAATAAAAGTTATCTGACATTTGTGTATGAAGGTACATGTACCATGTACAAATGGCTGGTTAGCTGTATTTTTTGTCCTGTGTTTCGCTGTGTTCATGCTCTGAGCTATTCAATCAAAATTGTGTAATTATCACTTGTTTTTCTGTTCTGCTATCCAAAACAGTTGTTCCATTTAGAATTGCGATACCATTTTTGGAGCAGCCCATTAAATTAAGATTAAAATTTATCCTGTGTTTGCCATTAATTTCCATCAGGTAAGAGTGAGTGTGATTCGGACAATGACCCGACCTCACCTTGCAAACTGAAGTCCCCCCATCGGAGAAGCTCCAGCAGCTCAGAACCCAGTACGCCAGGCAAGAGAGTGATAGGAGACGACTCGGTTTTCAAGTTCAGCGGCAACTCCACCGTGGAGGCTCTCAGCGGCAACATGAGAGGTAAAACTGAATATGAGTTGTTCAATCCCACCCTAGAATTGCATTAGTGTAATCAGTGGCGGATCCAGGATTTAGTAAACGGGGGGGGGGGGGGGGCACACACCAAAAAAAAAGGGTTTTTCCCTCCAAAATTCTCTGACAAGCAAAAAAGAAAAAAAAAAAGGTCGTCAGCATTTTAGTGTCTCTCCAGGCAAGCAAAAAAAAAAAAAAAAAGCCTTTTTTGGGGGGCCGTGGGGGGGGGGGGGGGGCACTGGATTGTTTGAACTAAGAATAGTAGAGTTGCATTCCTGGAATAGACACAGGGATGTGCATTGTGAAGTTTGTAGCCATAGAGGAAATTTTCATGCTCAATTTGACAATGAAACACTGAATCAAACCTGGAAATTGGGCTAATGAAAACACATTTTGGTCAACTGTAAACTTAGTGGCATGGTAGGGGTTAAGGTTAGTCTTGCGTGAGTTCCCATGTTCAGTGGCAACATATGAGGTGAGAAAGATACCAAGTTGGTAACCCATTTTGAGATCTTTGAAAAGTATCTTTAGTGTCTTTAGTGATGACATGTCCACAGTGGAGGCTCTTTGTGACAAAGCTGAGAAATACCGAGGTATTAACTCATTTAGAGATCTTTTATAAGTAATTGTGAAGTTCTGGTAGTATGTCCAGTGTAGAGGCGTTTAGCAGCAACATACAAGGTTAGAAAAGTACAGAGCTAGGAAACCCATTTTGAGATCTTTTGAAGGTAATCTTGGTTTGCGGTTCAAGTCCAAGCCACGGCACTCGTGTTTTTCGGCAGGATTTTTATCTACATTTGTCGTGTGGAGCTGGTAGGAAGTAATTCCTTGAATGCTCTTTGTGCCTCAGGGCAGTGTAGCTAAAGCCAGGATAATAGCAGTACTTTGTACATGTAGTAGGTGCCGTGAGCATCTCGTGGGATATATTTGATATGTGTGGGATAGCCATGTAAGTGTCTCTATTCTTGTTATAATTATGGTTATGTCATATGCATGTTATTTTTTTCTCCCCATGTCAGATGAGCTGGATGACTATGAAGGAGAACTTGATCGGTCTGCCGCCTCCTCTTCCTCTTCCCTCTCCACCCTGCGAAGGATCTTAGATCAGAGACGTATCCTTGTGACAGAGCTCTTCAAGACCAATGGATATTTCCCCTCTGGTGAGTAAGAACCCTAACTTGAAAGGAAAGGTTTGATGGTTTATTTTACTTGACTGCTAAGAAAGCATGTGTATGCTTGTCAGTAAGTAACCAGGGGACTGATGGCTTTTAGTCCTCTCTGAGGGACTTGGCAATGAGGATTCATGCCTTACCAAAGGCTACTAAGCGCATCCACTTGGTTTTGAACCCAGGTCCTCCAGTTACGAGACCACTTCTCGACCACTGAGCCATCGTGCCTCCTCAAATTGGCAACTTGATTATTTCTCTTTGATAACACCTCAGTAGCATAAAGTGAAAGTATATATATGTATATTACCTACTTAATCCAGAGCACCGATTTCTAGTTCCCTAATGAAAGGCGCTGGTGGGTCTGAACAAATACTGAATATACACGACTCGTGAATAGATTAGAGTAGTGCCTAGTTGTGTGCGATTTTGAATAGGCATATCTTCAATGGAAGGTTGAGTTCTGGTAAAGGTGAAAAATAATTTGTGAACTTTCTCATTCCTTTTATGTCAGTTTGGAAGAACATCATAGTAGATGTGTCCCCTGAAAAGGATTTTTCCTTAAATGCCCTCATATTTGAGATATGACAAGAAATAGCTGAAATGTTTTGGCTGAACATTGTAATTTTTGTCACTGTTGAATAAATGAACTCGAACATGAAAACAGACTACTGTGGTGTAACTATTACTACTGAAAATTTCTAAATGTTTTTTTGATTGACAGCTGCCTCTACTGCTGCATTCCAATCCAAACACCAGGACATGTTCCCGTCCAAGAACTGCCTTCAGCTGAAGATCAGAGAGGTTCGTCAGAAAATCATGCAGCAGACGTGGGAAGAGGAAGGGCAGGACGGGGAACCTGTCGTCCCAGGTATGGCATCGCCTTAGTGTCTTGTTGTGGTGATATCGCCTGCTCAGCGCCAAAAGGGCATTAACTCATTTTACTTCGACACGTAAAGCCCTTCTGGCTATCAACAGACAATTTAATGGATTCTTCAAAGAAAGAATCAGGAATGGAATTAAATGAACATTAACGGAAACTATAGGTGAACCTGTATTTGATGACCCCTCGAGGGACGCTAGAACTACTTATAAGCAGATTGCTTCACTTCAGGTTTCAATGAAGAACGCTGGTGAAGGGAAACTAAAAGAATGAGTTCCTTTATACAAGTGGATTTTGTGTACAAAGTGCTTCAGTCCAAGAATTGTTAAAAAACACAGTTCAAGAGAAATTTAAAAAAGTGGTCAGCCTGTTCATGTGCTTGTTAAAGTAGGTTTGACTGCGTAATAATAATATGATACACTATAATATGTTCTTAAAAACTTAATGATCTAAGCAGTTTATATATTTGAATATGCGCTTAAATTCAGCACTTTGCATAGTCATGTTTGAATTGTATTCCTATCGGATGTGCGGTCAGAGAATATTTACAAAACAGTAAAATATGAATGTATATGAGTTCTTTCAGTTTGATCATTATGAAAAGAATATAAAAATATGCACAAATATATGTGGCCTCTAGCATTTCATATCGATGGTTATAGTTTTGCATCACTTACTTTGTTTCTTTTCTGATCAGGTACCCCATCCACCCCAAAGTCTCCAGTACCGAGTAAACTTCACCTGACGTCTGTGAAGAGTGTTCGTCTGGGTGGTCCAAACTCTTCAAGCAAGATGGCTCTAACATCCACCCCTCTCAGTAGCAGCTCCAACTCTGCTCTCACCGCCAAATTTACCTTAACCCCAGCCCCGCCCCCCTCCCCTATGGCAAGAGGGGGTTCCCCCAACCCTCAGGGATCCCCCACCATGACCAAGTTTCACTACTCGCCCCACATGAGCCAGCAGCCCAAGCCCATGTCACCGTTGGTCAAGCTGTCCACCCCTCAGCAGGCCCAGCCAGGCTCTCCGGCTCTCCATACCATCTCGGTTCCCTCCCCTGCTCTGCAGCATGGCCAGACCATCTTTGTCTATCCGGCTAGTCCCGGTGTGAGCCAGTTCCAACCGGCTCAAGCTGCACAGGGCAGACCACCTACCACCATCGTGCAAGGAGTGCCACCCCCCGGGCCATCCAGTGGAGGGGTGACACACATAGCCTTGCATGGACAACATCTCCAAGGCAACGGAAGTGGAAATCAGACTTCCAAATAAATATAAAGAGTAGCAGCCCCTTATATAAGGTAGAAGGGGTGACACACCTACATGTATGTCTTTTAACACTCTTCTAATCCTCTATTATGTCACATGAAGAATGGTATTGCCTCAAAATATAAATGGTACTGCTCCAAAAGGGGCTCCACCCCTATATAAACGCAAATAAGTTTTACTTTGCATAAATGGGTGTTCTTGCTTCTGCTGATACATGTAAGTCAACGAAGGAGTAACAAACCTGCATGTATGCATTCCAAGAATGGGTCTCTCCAATATGCTTATAAACCTTGTGTTTACATGAATACTGGATCAAGAATTAACCCCACACCCCCCCCCCCCCAAAAAAAAAAAAGAAAAAAGAAAAAGGATTTGAAAAGTTAAAAGGGCTTCCTTTAGTCTGAATACATTTGTGCCCTTGTTGCAGCAAGCATGATGCATATTGTATAAGCATATAATAGCTTGCATGCTGTAAACTAAATGAAATTTTGACCTCTCAGAAATGTATTTAATGAACTTGAAAGCGAATGAAATACTCCTATTTGATGTAACTATATCTAATTCTAATGATTTATAGAAAACCACAGATATATATCAACAGAAGTGCGACAAGGAGGTCTAGGGATTGCAGTGGTTGAACTTTCTTTGCATCACAATATTAAAATGAGTAGGGCATGCATGCACAAGATTCAGGTCCTCGATGTAGACCTACATGTAATGTAGCCATACCATTATTTTGATGTAGAAATGAAGAAGATAACATAATATGCAATTGTTGAATAATTAATCTCTTGTTCAATGAAATGTAGGTTGTGTTCACATTGCACTGTTGGAATGGTTTAGGAGATAATATGGAGAGAAAGAATATAAAGCAACGTGCAATTGTTGGACTTGGTACGTATATTGTGTATCAATGAAAAGTTGGTTGTGTTCACATTTGATTATCAGAAACGTATATGAAATGCAATGTCTGTATCAACGAAATGCCGTTTGTGTTCATACCGCTCTACTGGAGGTATTCAAGCAATGAAATCTGAAGGAGATATAACAAAGTTTGTATCAATTACATGAAGATTGCATTTCACATTGCACATCTGGATGTGTTCAAGCGATGAAGTCTGAAGGAGGTAGCACAAAGTGCGAGTGTTAGGATTAATTTTGGTATTTATTCTATGTATTACCAAAGCTGGTGCCCAAGTACATGCAATGTGCCTTGGATCAAGTGTTTGAAATGCGAAGTGTCTTTTTGGAACTCATTTATAGGTCATACCTAGGAGAAGGTAGCCTAATTTGTACTTGACGAAAGCAATTGTTTAACAAATTTTTAAGGATAATTGTAGGTAATCTGACTGAAATGTTACAACTGTAACCTTTTCCAAATCCCCCTACAGGCTCTCACCCACAGGTATTAAATTCTTGCAAGTGTGGATATCTTTCCCAAACTTTTTCTGGTGGATATCACTTTTATAGAGAAAGTCATTTTTTTTATTGTGAAAAGAATTAGGCTCATGTGCTTTAGATAGTCTTTCACTCTCCAATCTCAATCTCAATGAATTTTATTGATGAACGATTAATAAATGATGCTTGGCAGATTTGCAAGAGGAATTGATAACAGAATATCTGCAACAGAATCTTACTCATAATTGGAGTGAGCTTGAGATTTTTCTCCTTCTGTTCAACACAAGGCAAGCTGATACATTGAAATACTGGGCTGTGTGTAAGATATATTGTCTGCTGTGAGGGCGTTAACTCTATGTAAAACTCTATGGCCCATATTCTGAACTCCGGTTTAACTTAAACCATGGTCTAAACATGTGGTTTAACTAAGGGCAGCCAATTGTGACACAAATCTCTAACAGCAGATATTCGATTTATCAGAATTTTTGCTACTCAAACTTTTAAAATCTGTCTGGGAATGATAAGTACAACAGTTTTCTTGACCATTTAAGCATGAGACCAGAATCCAGTAAACATAAGGTTTGACATGTTTTGGCTACCCATAGTTAAACCACAGATTAAACCATGGTTTAAGTTAAACCGGAGTTCAGAATACGGGCCTATGTGAATTGCAGTTAGACGATGATCTTCTGGTTCTGAGTTTACAATATTGCAAGTAATTATTGAAAGGCCTTTTTGAGATGTCCTGCATAGAAAATATATCAATATCACATTGCCTCATTTAATACTGACCACTATAGAAGTTCAGTTGGTTAGTAGATTGGCTTGGGAAATGATCAAGAGATATAAAAATATCATTCACATCCCATAGATACTTGTAACACCAGAAACTTTTGCATGCCTTTAATTTTCGTGAGTGGTTAGGACTCGTGAATGTTTCAATGGCGGGAAATTATTCAATTATAATCGACACAACACTCAATTTTCCGTAATTAGCAAAATTCTTGCCATGAATGTGGCTGTTTTTTGAATTTGCAAAATATTCATGTCGTGAAGGTTTCCGGTTTTATAGTGTGAATCTAATAACAATTATCCATGCGAATCCCGTCGTTAAACCCTTATTTGATGAATTAAATGAAATGTTGATTATGAGAACCGTACGATGAGGAGACGATGGAAGTAGAAACAAAGTGTCTAATTTCAATCATGCTGCAATTGTACAGAATGTCTTGATGTGTTAATGGAAGATGGACGTATGAAGAAGAACTACGTTTTACTATTCTCAGAAAAATTATAGTGTGTGACTTTGGAAGAACGTAAGTGGTATTATACTCTTTATAGTTTCATAGCTGTAAATTTACCATTACAGAATGAATTTGCTTCACTTTTGTGAGGGAGGTTTTATCTTTTGTTTATTAGTTGGATATGACCGGTCAAGATTTCAGTGTCACGATGTCAGGTGTAGGTCTTCTGGTTTTGTTTTTGTAAAGTTCGATAGGTGAATAATCATTCCATCGATGTTTCCGTGAACCGAGTTTTTTAAAATGTATGATGCAATATAGAAATCGGAAGGATGATATTTGTAACGATATTCGCTAGGGTTTGTTATTTTGATAGTGGCTGTAAGTCTCGTTTCTGTAGGGATGAATTTTGTAAACTATGAACTTTTTGAAGTGGCTGCTTGTACATTTTGGTGAAATTATTGCTTCGGATATCTGCTGCAGCTCTTTGAGTAGAAATGGGATAAAACAGTAACTAGATGAGCTTTTGTTAATGAACTGCTATGAATAATATTCCTCTATAATCCTTGTATGTTATGCTGTCTTGTGTGCTGTGAACCGCCATGCTTGTTTTTGCATTGTCACATTATGAGGTGTGCAGTTTGTCTACTTGTATCAATTTATTCAAGTGAAATACGTAGCTTAAAGATAAAGTAGAGTTCTGGTCGTGTGATTACACTGTGATAAGAAACTGTCTTAAAGCAATTGGAAAAGGTTGATCATGTCTACATAAGAATTGTAGAGGTGTCGTAGTCGAGTGGTTTAAACAATTGACTGGAGATGGGAAGTCGTGGGTTCGCACCCCGGCGTGGCACTACTGTTCTTTGGCAAGACATTAATCTACATTTACCACTCTCCACCCAGGTGTTAAATGGGTACCAGCAGGAATTAATTCCTTGAATGCCGTGAGCTCCGAAATCTGTAGCCTAGCTAGAGCCGGGGTAATATTGGAGCGCCTTGAGCACCATTCATGGTGGATATGAGCGCTATATAAATATCCAATATTATTATTTATTAATTGGGGTATACTGTGAGGTTTTGGAATCGGCAAAATGATAAAAAA
This sequence comes from Heliocidaris erythrogramma, assembly GCA_025617745.1. Classification (NCBI taxonomy): domain Eukaryota; kingdom Metazoa; phylum Echinodermata; class Echinoidea; order Camarodonta; family Echinometridae; genus Heliocidaris; species Heliocidaris erythrogramma. The sequence continues at coordinate 23,587,526 of CM046854.1, read as the reverse complement.
AACTGACCGAATCTCATTGAAAAGCACATGGACTGCACCCAGAAATTGGCATGAATGTTTCTACCCAAACACTTAAGCTATTTCTCATCATATTTCCAATATAGGGCCATTTTAGGAGCAATCCTTTCCACGGAACATACTACTATGATGTTCTTCCAAACTGACATCAAAGGAATGAGAAAGCTCACAAATTTTTCACCTTCCCCAGAATTCAACCTTATCTTTATATATACATGTATGCGTTGGTGGCAAGTGTACCCATAACATTAGACCATTATTTCACATGTATATCCATATATGTACTTTGGTCTGTTAGAATATTCGATGTGTCAAACCTTGGCAACAACACATTGCCGAGACATTTGTTAAGAAAATTTGTCGAAGACGATGTCACATTTTATAATGTTTGATTCAGATCGTGCTTTCAGGGATGATAAACTTTTAGCAGGATGAGTGTTCACAGATTCTCTGTTTAGAGTCAGAAGGTCAGTAACTCATGTACCTACTCCCTTCTGGCGCACAGCAGACGATATGTTCTCGAAGCCTTGGAACCTATGCCCTTGTCAGAGGAGAATTTCATCAGACGCATTGAAAATTAGCCCTTTTCATTCATTGCAGTTTAATTCTCAGCAGAAGTTGTTGCTAAATCGGGCAGACCTCTGGCAAGGTTTGCTTAAGATGCATGCAGTTTGAAAAACAATGTTATCGATGGCTCATTTATAAATAAGATGATAATCAGCAATGATATATTGTACATAAAACGGTCTTTGCCATGGGCTGTACAGTATAGCGAGTTCTTTCACAAGATCCAATGGTCTTTTCCCGTTTTTCTGTTTTTTATTTAAAACTTGGATGAATTTATTACTAGGACGATTCAAGAAATGTTTTTTCTGGTCATGTAGATACTGATGTGATCATACAAATAATATTTTTGCTACATTTGGTAAAAAAGGACAAAGCTATTGTGTAAATGTACATACTACGTAAATATCCTTTGTACATGTGTACAGAGTGAATGGATTGTGAATGGCGGGCTGTTTCACATGATGTTCATATTAGAAGTAGGAGCTAAATGAGGATTTAAAGCCTTCTTGCATAGTCTGTTTTAATCTTGGTTAAATACATATATGTACTTATTAGGAGGAGCTATATAGACTCCCTAAACTGATGCCAAATATGTGTTATAGAGTGGTGAGGTATTATTCACCACAAAGTCACCCTACCCCTGCAGGCATGGTGGTTATTTGTCTGCTTAAGAAATGGTACCAATCTCTGGCTTGGTAGGTCTGCAGTGAAATAAAGTGATTTGCTATTATAAATTCTTTTTAAATTAATGATTGTGGAGGGAGATGCCTTCAGTACATGCTTCTTCAGTGTTGTCAAGCAAGCTACATACATTACTTTATGTATGACGATGTAGGGTTTGACAAGGACACCTATTTAATATAAAAGAAATCTGCATGTACATTTAATTTGTGCATAGAGAATACTTTCCTAGAATGAATTTTAGCTGAAGGTTCTAAAGTGATTGTATAAAGTTTAAATTTCTATGCGGAATAACTGCATGTACAATACACAAGTTCAGTATCTTTAAGAAGAATTAGGAGAAATACTGTACCTTCTTGAAGATAACTGAACTGGGGTAGAGTGTGTTCGTAGAGAGACAGAGATCTATTTTTCTATGGTGTGTAGATTTGTTTAACGTGTGATCAGTATTTACAGAAGAAAATAATATTTCTCAATCTTGCCTATTCATCTGTAGACTGTATAGTATTGAGACAGCCTGCCATTTGAGGAGGAGACTGGTGCACGTTCCCAGTCATGGTGTATGATGCGATGCCTAATTGAACAAACTGTATCAAGTGTGTGATAGCTGGTTGAGCGAGAAAGGAGTTGTACCAATCTGGATTGGACTCTCCATTCTTGGGAGGTCATGTTGTTGGAAGTCGATTGTTTTGTAATCGAGTTTTTATTTTCATTTTGAACTTTGGTGTAATAATGGATTCTGTTGTGCCGCAAATGATATATTAGGTTAGCTATGTCTGGACGTCTGTATGCGAAAGAATTTTTGCATTTACCGGATATACAAGAACATTTTCAAATTGTAATACTCCAGTCACACTGGTAAGACTGACAATACACCGTACAAGAAATTACATTTATCCAAATGACCAAGGATCTTTCGGTTTGAAGTCAGTTTGGAGTCAGTCTGGCAGTATAACTGAGCAGGGAGAAAAATGAAAGAAAGCAAAAAAAAATGTTTTTAAAAGGAAGGCAAATATTGACCCGTCTCAAAAAAACTAATGTCTCCCTTTACTTAAAAGACGCATTGGATTCTCTTATTGGTACAAGTACATATCATTGGCCAAGGTTTGTTTGAATGAGATTCTAACGCTACAGAACATACCCCTTGACTTTTATGTACGATATTTGATATTGTGTTGAGTGAAGGAAACTGTTAAAAATATTTTTAACTGAAAAAAGTGCAATGATTAAGATATCTATATATTTCAGTAAGAAAAGTTATATACTAGATTTAGTACAAGATCTGCTTGTTTTGTAAGGTCGTCTTTAACTTTGATCGAGAATAAAGCTGGTCATGATCAGGATGGATGTACACATATATATAAATAATAGTGTTCCATTTTCCCCATATCTACTGTAAGCTGATCTAAATTATGTGATGCATACATATCTTTGTTACCAACTGATCTAGAGTTTATATCCCATGAAATACTAGCAAAAAATTGATATATAGTAAACAAAAAAAAATAGTGTGGTCCTAGAAAATTGAGAACCTTTATCCATGCTGTGTTCATACTTGTCCAGCTTTAGCCTCAGTATTTTTTGTGTTGGGTAAACTAAAAAAAGATAGTTTGAGATTCGACTAGTCAGCTTATTAAATTTTATCAGAATGGTAGAATTTGGAGTGTATAATGCCCCTGTATATGTTGCTAGACTCTTTTAAAAGTGAATTTAGCAATTCATTTCATGCCCACTATTTGTCTTGTATGGTGGAGTGAGTGTAGGAGAATAAATACAAGAAAAAAACTGAAAATTTGACCGTGTATTCCGTTTAATTCCAAAGCTGTTCTTGTCTTTAGATGGCATTGCGTTTTAAAAGTGTAGCATCGAAAGAAATACAGAAAGAAAGGAGAATTGAGAGAGGAGAAAGAAGAAAAGAGATGAGAAATGTGGAAGGTTTATACATTATGAACATGACGAACAAAGAAGCGGACAATTTATGCTGCTCCTCATTGTACCCTTCACAATTGCACTGGTTAACAAAAGAACATCCATTCATTGCTATCCTGTAAAAATATGTCCTTTTGTCTACTAGAGCTATTGTGGAGGGTACAATGAGGAGCTGCATAAATTGTCCGCTCTCTTTGTTACTGTGTTCATAGTGATATGTACATGTAAAATCCTGGGTGTTCCCTCTGCACAAGTGTAACATACAACTGTTTCGTGATTTCAAAATTGGAGGAGAGTTTTTCCTCAGTTGGATCGTGAATGAAATATGAAAAAGTCTGCACCGTGTCTAAAGACTTAAAATTTCCCCAAGTTCATCTAATTATTATAATTTAGGATATACAAATATTGGAGAATCTACCAAAATTGAAAATTAAGTGTCCACCCAACAGTTTACAGAAAATCTATAACCAAGTCAGAAAGACGAGTGGCCTAACATACACATTGGATAGACTTCAAATGTCTTTAATCATGTGTGTTGGCTCTTTTCCCCATATTGAATTTTTGCCACGCCAAAGACTCATTTTGCTGCAGAAGGGAGTCAGGGCCACTTTTTAAAAACTACCATTGAAAAAAAAAACAGAACTTATGGGGTGTTGCAATCAACTGCAAATTGTAAAGCAAAGCAGAACAACCATTCTGAATGGTTCAGGGTCTGCCCATTCAAGAAGATGCACTTGCAACAATGATTTGATTGGTCAGTACCGATCAGTTGCAACTTGCAATCAATCGGAACTTTCTTGCAACACCCCATTACATTTACTTTTCTTACTTTCTAACTCGACAGAATACCAACTCTGTACATGTACATCTCCCAATGTTTATAAACTCTTTGATTTCTCCCCTCTTTATACATATCGTCTGCTTGGATCCAGAAGGGCGTTAACTCTGTAAGAGATTGGACTCAACGCCCTTCTGGCTCCAAACAGTACATGTATTATCTTTTTCATATAGTCTCTCAGTTTCTCAATCTTTTTTCTTTCTTTCCCTCCATCCCCTCTCTCACCATCAATTTTCCTCAACTTCGTGATTATGCTTATGACTGCATTATCACATTTAACCCTTTAAAGTTCCATCAACTTTACAAATATGTATCAAAGATACACTTTTTGGATGACAATTATTCAATCAGTGGGGGTCTCTATTTTTAACTATCCATGAAACTTTTTTGATGTAAAGAGAAAGACGGGTATTTCCTCATCCCAAAATAACAAAAACCTCCAAATTTGGGCGGTTGCCATGGCCTAAAACATTGGAAGGGTCAACAAGGGACTGCATTGCTCTTCATAACTTTATGAAATGGTTCAAGAACATACTGAACATGATTATTGCCTCTACACAAAAATGTATGATATAAAATTGTTACAAGCGTATGCTCATTTGAATACCCTTTTAACAAAATAAATTAATAAAAGATATACCAAAGTATACAGTATACATAAATAAAAAAAACAACACATGTGCATACATGTACATATACCATTTTTATTTTAACATTGTTCAGATGTTAAAGTGAAGCAATCACTGGAAAAAAATAACTTGTGTTTAGCTAGAAAGTACCTCAAAAAACTTGCATTCTATTAGTCAACAGTTAAGGAGTATGAAGGATATAAAGGATAACATGAAAATGCTTGTGTGGAACCGAACTTCCAAGTTAGGTCCGCCTGAGCCCTTTATCTTGGCGTGCGCGTAGGGGTGTGTCGAGTAGTCTACGAACAAGTCGATTTTACGTTTAAATCTCTATAAACATAATTAAAATTGCAATACATGTACATGTATATCTCTTTATAGAATTACCATTTGAAGCCCATATTTTGATTAAAGTGTAACGACATGGAACCTCTAACATACAGAGCAAAATGTTTGGGGGGGATTGGTTTCAATTTAATACTAGCCCATAAATAAGGAGGGCAGGGTGAGTGACGCCCCCCCCCCCCACTATCAAATCAATTTTTAATGTATTATAATGGACGTGTTTACTTTTCAATAGTTCAATTAAATTCAGCCTTTTGGCTGCTTTGAATGTGTTTTTATCAATAAATCAGTAAACCAGATTCAATTCAATAAGCCACTTCGGAGATGCAATCTGAGCATGAGCAGATAAAGGTCATCTGTACCAAATTCTAAAACCCACTGACACTAATATTCGATATGTGCTCATGAATGTCATGTAATCATTATTCAATTATGCACTAATGGTGCATTCCATGATATCCAGGTGGAAGTATTCTTTTTAAAGGGGGAAAAAAAAGCTATTCATGAGGCACCTCTATCACTCCCAGAGTTATTTTTCTGAAGTGCACATAAAGGGACCCTCCATGTCTAAAATATCTGTGGATATTTGGGGTCATTTGTACCATGCGCTAACCCCGAACTGGCTTATTCTAAACAGCAAGGGTCGCAACATGTTGCTTTATAATAAAGAGAGGATTGAGTTGTGGTTAAGGGCAAACATAGTCCTGAGGTTTCTCATACATTTCTTTCCTGTGTAGAAGAATATCATTAAAGCAATATTTCAAGAAAATTGCTCTTGAATGCCCCTGTAATTCAAATATCACAAAAAATACATGTACTTTCCAACTTTGCACTAAATGTGTGTATGTGTGTAGTCCCATACACCCATATCTGAGTGCAGGGCTTTTCACTTTACATGTATGTGACTTTCAGCAAGACTTACATCAGTTTTTTTCTTCATCATTTTTGAGGATTCCAAAACCTCACAACATACCATTACCATAAAACACACTGTACTACATAATCAGTCTTTCCCAATAACTTTACATGTACCACAATTTTGACATGCTCCAGAGTTTAACTTCCATGCGAGTCTTAAATATAACATCATCTTTCACTCTTAATCTTTAATTTTTGAATCTTTAAAGTGTAATTTAATAATTTTACATCTTCTAAATAATCATAACACATATACTTTTTCCTTGTGATCTGTTCTCGTCAGTAAAATGATTTTTCTTACCATGAAACTTTTTCAGAGGACACTTGTACCTCAAGCAGTGTGACCAGCTATCCACTTTCAGAACTCAAGACATACCTATTTCAGATTGCTTACAACTAGTCATATATTCTTGTCTTTCCCAGGTAGAATCATGAACAGACGTTTTAGTAGTTTTTCAGTCTCAACAGCGCCTTTGATTAGGCAACTAGATATTGGCGCTATATAAATACCCCGATTGGATTGGATTGGAATCCAAATTATCAGATATCTTCTGATGATTCTGCCACATAAAGTCTTCAATGTTAGAGATGTAGAAAAATTTGATGTATATGAACATGTACATGCCCTCCCTGGACTTGTCCTTCAATGTTTAAAAACAACCTTACTACACTCTACATGCATGTCATGGTCGCTCGGCTAAAGCCGGGGTAATAATATGATTGCAGGGCCCTCAGGGAGAACAGTATATAATACTGATGAGGCTACCCTGGGTAAACAAGACATATTATATTATTATTATTATTATTATTATTATTATTATGTACAGTAGGAAGGGTAAACATGTATTTGGTATTTTTGTGTCCCATGTTACCACATACCATTCAGTCCTTAACATTGTTACCATCAAAGGTGTCATTATCCTTGATATATTCTCTGATCCAAGCCACACTCTGGATATCAGATGATACAATTAATGGAAGTACTGAAATCTTTGATGTACAGTGGAACCTCGTTATAACAAACTCCTTGGGACTAAGGAAATCACCATTTTATACTGAAAACTTGTTATATCAGGGCTAAAAACAATAGAATACAAAGAAGTGGGACCGGCAAAATTACCTTGTTATAATGAGAGTTTGTTATAACAGTGTTCTTTCTAAAGAGGTTCAACTGTAGTCAGTAAGGTATGGAACAAAGTACATGTACCTGGGACTTGACCTAAAGGCAATAACAATGACCATTCTGCGGATAATAATCATAAAATCTCTTCTGAAACTGTTACAGTGGAACCTGGCACACTGTCCGGAAAAACAGGATCTGAGTTTTCCACTTCCTGAGGAATACTGAACGTTCCATGGAATGCATTCCCAGTGCTTTGTCTTCTAAAAATTCCTGCGTTGATCCTCTCCAAGGTTTCACTCTTGTCCTCAGGTTTTTCTGCTTCTTTAACACCTTTTGTTTAGATAACCATGACCCTGCTTTAGCAAATGGTCCAGAGACCACAATGAACTGAATTCTCTGATTCTGGTACTGTCTTCACCTTCGCACGGGATGCACTACCAAACCGTTTTCAACGAAGAGTCCCTCAGCAGCTTCTGCGTTGGTCCTCTTCAAAGTTTTACTTTCCTCCTTCTATGACACAACTACTTTTGTTTAACAAACCCTGACCCTTCTCTAGCTTGTGGTCTAAAGTAACGCAATAAACTAGATTATTCTGTTCGTGAGTCACTTTGACCTTTTTATGGGACGTACCACCAAACCTTTTCTTAAAGATTTGCCTCACATCAATTCCCGAGTTTGATCCTCTTCAAAGTTTTACTTCTGTCCACAGGATGTTCTGCTTCTCTGACACCACTGCTTTCATCATTCAACAGACAACACTGCTCTAGCTTATGGTCCAGGGAAAAGCCCAGTGTAGTGGATCATTTTCTGGATCACCTGAAACACCAGATAGAACATGAATACAATGGTACATCACAAAAATGACCAACAAAATCTAATGGACATGAGTGATAACCAGCCAAATTTCATCTAGAACATAACATTGTGTTTGTTATTAAACTTGGCTGAGCATGATTTTACTGCCAATGATCAACTTTCATCAAACTCAGGATAGGCTATTGGAGAGCTTCCTTGGATAGACGGGGCAATAATTAATTTTACCATTCTGTTATGAGAGGTTTCAAAGAACTTTTTATTATCAAATGAACATGGTAATTTCATTCCTGAAAACTGGTTGATTTGATCATCTACATGTATGCCATACATCATTTTAGTTTCCTTAGACAAAATTTTGGAACCCAATGAATACTCGAGCAGATTTTGACGATTAAGTATTACATGTACATGAAATCATCAGATTCTTTATGGTTCCTAATGGTCATATCAGGAGGGTCTAAATCATAGGGTATTTCAATTGGCCAAATAGATGGAGAAAAGGCCGAAGGGGCTTCCAATGTGGGCGATTTCAGACCCTGCCACATGCCTCTCACTGATATGAAGGCGTCCAAGAACCTTTTTTCAAATTAGAAGGAACAAAATTTCAGTAAAGAAGCTATTGCAACATTTACAGCTATTGCTGGATTGTAATAAGATTGTATATACCGTAGTGCAGTGAACAGTCTGCTTTAAAATTGTACAAGGTTTAATAGTGAAGGAGGAGAGAACAGGATTCTATATTATGGGGTACTTCTACATGTACCTAAGATATTCATGTAGATGGCTAAAAGTGATTACCTTTGGATCCTGTGCTCCTTTGGCTTATCACCAACACCCACCCTTGGTTTGCTGCTTGGAGATTCGTGCACATTCCTCTCAGGCTGGACACCTACAGACATGGTCATCTCACAGGAATGGCTGAAGTCTATATGCGAAAGAATATTGATCCTGTGTACGGAGCAAAGGAAAGAGCTTCCTTCAACTTCCTTCTCTTCAGCTGTCCTGTGATAAACCAACTCTCCTGATGCTGATCCATGTGGGCGGTTGCCATCCACACCTGAAGAATCTTCAGAGACCACACCACAGTAGGCAGAATGGCTGCTAGTGTCTGTTTGAGAGGGAATATGGATCCCACACACTGAGCAAAGGAAAGAGCTTCCTTCAACTGCCTTCTCTTCAGCTGTCCACTCACATATCAACTCTCCTGGCACTGATGAAAGCTGGTGGTCGTCATCAAGGCCCGAGGAATCGTCAAAGACCATACCACAGCATGCACACAAGAGGGACCCTCCATGTTCAGTCATAGTGGATAACTCTCTAGTCCGATCATCTGTGGTCTTTGATCTTTTCTTAACTGACTGTCTTTGCTTTATGTCACTGGGTAACAGATCGAGCTGGGAGGAGCATAATTCTGGCTCAACGTCATTGCTTGTTGCTGCATTGTCCCTCTCATATTCATACTTTGAATTGTCCTCAATGGTTCTACCGCTTCCTCCTTGAACATCTGTTAAGTCATTAATCTGTAAATTAGAAACCCTTTGGCCAAATAATTCATTTTCATCACAATGTTGATCACCTAATGGCTCTTGTAAGTACAGAATGTCTGTTTGTGTGGATCTTGCAGACGACCTTTTTTCACTGCTATTGTTGGCTATCGTTGTGGGACAATCAAAAGTTTCAGTCTCTGCTGTCTTGAAAGCAAGCTGGCTCTGATCTGACACGTGCTCTGTAACAGCAGAGGAGAGGGCATCACTAGAGCTGCGCATGCTCATTTCTACTGTCTTTTGACAGATTCCTTCCTTTGTACCGAGCCCGTATTTTTGTGATTCATCAAGACCCAGTGTAGGTGTGTTCTTTGAACAGTACTGAGGTGACCTTTGAACAAGGAGCTGCATGAGTTTTCCTGGTGAATCGTTAGCAGAGACATTGTGTACTTGAGTTGTGTGATGTGAGTACCCAGAGTATGTGGTAAACGCTTTCTGGCATTGAGGACATATGACTATCGTCAACTGTTTTGGGTCAAGAAGATAAACCACCCTTTCACCGCTACTGGTCTCCTCTTTTTTTCTCTTTCGAGCACCCTCTTTACTTTGCTCAAGACCTCTTTTGGAAGAACTTTTCTGATTTTTGGTTCCTTTAGGTCTTCCTCTCTTTCCCTTATGTGCTACACATTTCTTTTTGCTTGCTGAAGTTTTTGGAGACTGCTTTTGGTCTTGAACTGTGGGTACATCACTGAAATTAGGCTCAACTTCTACTTCTTGTCTTCCCACATCCTCAGGAATAAATTCACTGGAATCAATCAATACTGTACTTGGCTTTTCCATGGGAGATGAAGTATTCGCTTTGGAACTTCTTTTACACAATCTTGGGCTCTTTGCTCCTTTTCTCTTTCTTTTGGAACCAACTCCACATTTACTTTCCAGTTTGCTTAACGTTCTTTGGCATTGTGTTGGGCCACTTTTGTAGTCAGTATTTGTTTCTGGGTTCTTTTCACATTTTCGTAATTTTGTATTTGGGGTAAGATCATTTTGGAAGTCCTTTTTGGCCTTTCTTATCTTCCCTGTCAATCTTGAAGAATCTTTACTATTTTCGCTCGTTGCGTGAGGTTTTGCACAGGAAATGTTGGCACGTTGGAGGACATGGATATTCTGAGGCTTCAAAGCATTTTTAGTAAGATTATCTGATAATCTATGTTTTATGCTCATTCCTGATTTGTGTCTATCCAAGACGTGCTTCACACACAGTTCATGGGATATGTACACAGCACAGCATGTGGAACATTTAAAATGCTTTGGTTCTTTTTGTTCCGGAGACCTCCTCCCTTTTAATTCCCTTGTCCTACATCTTGCTGTCTTAGCAGAACTTTTCTTTCTTCTTTTTCTTTTTGCCTTTGAGGCTGGCATATGAATGAGGCTTTCCCTACGACTATAAGATTTTGATTTCTTTAAGGCAACCCCTTTTTCTTGAGACACTGATGAGGTTGTCTTTACTTTATTCAGAGATGGTAATGGTGTACTACTCAGGCTTGATGAGACAATGGCATCATTCGGGAAACTTGGTATACTGCCCAAGGCTTCAATAGAAGTGGCACCTTTGCTGTCTAAATTAGCATCTGCTTTTCTTTGATGAGTTCTAGAGGACGTCCTTATTTTATTTAAAGGTGCCAGTTGGGTATTACTCAGGCTTGTGGAGACAATGGCATCATGCAGGAAACATGTTATGTGGCCTGAATCTTCAACAGAGGATGCATCTTTCCTTTCAAAGTTGACAAAGTCCTTTGTCCTTACGTTAACTCTATCGTTTCCAAAACTATTTGGAGCTGTCAGGGATTGGTGAGGGGCCACTAAAGGAATTAATCCTTCTAGGGGGATGTGGCCAGTTTCCAAGTCCTCTTCTAACCCACACCTCCCACTGTCCACTAAATTGTAGTCTATCACGCTGCCATCGTGGTGAACATCTTCAAGACCTAGACCGGAGGAGTAGATACTTTCATTGCAGGACTCAAGCCCTAGGAGACTGGAGACGCTGTCAAGACCAGAAGAAAGGCCCAGGATGTCGTGCCCCATGACTGAAGCCTCGTGAAAGTCTCCATCCATTTCTTGAGCAAGAGGACAGGAAGTAACTGGATGAACTCTTGTTGTTGAACCAGTAGTCAATCTACCTTATTCCCTCATCTTGTGGAGACTCTGTTTGGAAAAGCAAGAAATGAGCAAGAGTTAATAGAGTTTTGTGTCGTCGATTCAGATTTCAATGGATGAGGCAAAAATATAAGTAACTCAAGTAAATAATGCTATTGAAAAAAAAAATAGTATAATAATAATAAAAAAATGTATTGGCTTCTTTTACAGCACTTTAATGTGCCACTCATTGGGTGCTCACAGCACTCTAACCAGAAAAATTGGTCCCTATGCCTGGTAGATCATACTTGTGGAAGGGGAAAATGGGCATTTAGGCTTCTTACGGAAAGTTTTGTCACCGTTTTCACCGCGCCAAAGTTAAAAAGGCAGATTAGCGGGATTTTCTCCTGGATCTTGTCATATCCATCGGCGACTCTAAGAAGTCGCCGTTCAGCGGGATTAGCACGAGCTTTTGTTTACGGCTAAACGAGATAAATAGAACTTCCGCCGCATCGCTCAGTCGGCGTGTTGAGAACAAAGCCGCTCCGCAGGCGCGCCGAATCAATCGGCGCCGCCGATGTAAAAACTTTCCGTAAGAAGCCTTACATAGCTTTTAAAAAAGTATGATAGTACTATCCATGGTAATTTGACAGTAATTTGACCAAATTACCATCAAATCATGGTAATTTGATCTAGTACTCTGCACGATTTGATGTTAATTTGGTCAAAGTACTGTCAAATTACCATGGGTACTATGGTACTTTTTTTACAAGGGTATGACTGGGACCTGGCTGTGATAGTTTGCGTATGCAAACCCCGATAACATGGAAAAACGGGGGAAAATTTATGTAAATCTGGGATCTATCTTGGTGCATGCACTATATTAAGTACATATTTATTGTGTTATTTTGTCTACTTTTTTTTTCATTTCTGACTTTTATTTTGTCGTAAAGCGTCGGGGTGAGGTACCTCATCCTTTTTGCACTAGGCATAGGGCTTAAGGCAGGCCGAGAGGTACTTGACTGCGGTGACTATGGGAGGCTTCCATCTGTCTTGGAGGAGAGCCTCAAAAGTAAAAAAAAATGTTATAAAACTCCTCCAAACAGACACATTTTTCTGTCTACATGTGAAGTTGCATGTGTATCCATGCGACATGTAATTTGGCACTCATCCAATGTACAAAGCTATAAATTATGGTACAATAGAACCTTGTAATCTAAAACCAATATGATCATGGTGAAAAACATAATTACTACCCCTACTGCTGTACTAATGCCAGCAACAATAAACAAATGCAGATTTCCTCTCTCCACATAGAGAGGGCAGCAGTATACATGTAGAAGAGTCGTTTGTCTTAGCAGATGAACAAAAAAAAAGAAAAAAGGGTGGATCCTTCATGGTCAAAATGCATACTTTTCTTCCAAGAAAGGGAGGGGGGGGGTGGCACGGGACGGTTGTGCCCCCCTAATTATACACAGAGCTGTACGAGCTGCCCATTCTCTAGCATAGCAAACCGCGACCAAGAAAATTATAACTAATTTTGTTATTTACTAGATAAATCTATGTATCTACCTATTTGCTAGTTTCCCAAACTATGCCGTCAATTGAGAAAAACTAAGTCAGAAACGCGCATGCCGCTGCCCGCGCGCGCGCTCTCCCCGTCTACCTATATGATCGCGCAGCCGCCATGCTCTTCCTCTTCCGAGCAGTCACAGACAGAATCCAGGACATGTCAGACAAGGAGAGGGGCTGGAGGGAGGGACATAGGAAGATACATAGATTTATCTAGTAAATAACAAAATTAGTTATAATTTTCTTGATTTACAGCAATAAATCGATGTATCTACCTATTTGCTAGAATAGCACGGATAAAAACCCGGGTGGCATGTCCCAGGACGGGAAGAACGAACGCGGGGCAGGAGTGAAGACGAAAAACAGCTCTCAACCCAGAGGTAGCAAAACCAACCTCACCCGAAGGATCACCCTTAAAAAAAGAAGGATGTGAAGAGGAAGGGGAATGCCAAAGGCAGCCCGCAAGATATCTTCCAAAGGAATAACCAGGAAGTAGAAAACTCCTGGTATCGTGCGCTCTTGGAGGACTCTCAAACAGAAGAGCCTCCGAACCCGCAGCTTGGATAGCCTCGACAATCCAACGGGAGATAGACTCCCGCGACGCTGGGAAAAAGGGTGACGGGAAAAAGAAAGAGCTGATCATCCTTACAAAAGACCTTAGTCCTATCCAAGTGCCATTTGAGAGCCCTAACAGGGCACCAAGACTTACCCTCTATGACAGAAGAGAATTCTGACAGAGGACTCAAGAACACTCCGATCGAGCCAGAAGAATCCGTCGGATTCTTGGCAAAAACGAAGGTCGAGGGACAAGACTAACACTCTGCCTTTCCAGCTGATATGCTCGGGCGCCATAGAGAGAGAGAGCCTGAAAAGTGCTTCTCCTCTGCCCAGAAGCAAAAGCGACCAGAAAGGCGGTCTTAATCGAGAGATGGTGTAACGACACTTAGCACAACAGCTCAAGGGGCAGTTTGGCCAAAACGTCCAAAACCAAAGGAAGGCTCCACGCAGGAGTCAACTGGCTATTCGCTGGTCGATCTAAGAAGAACGACCTCAGCGAATAGGTCAAGATGGGAGGGTTCGTAAAACCCGAACCAACAGAGAAACCAAGGTGAACTGCCGCAAAAGCTGAACGGTATCCGTGAATGGTAGAGAGAGATCTACCCCTATCGAAAAAAGGGGGATCAAGAATTCGCAAAAGCACCGACCGAGGCAGAACGGGGAGAAAATTCCTGTCTCACCACCCCAAGCATGGAACGCTTCTAACCTAGAGTTGTAAACAGCTCGGGTAGATTCTCTTCTACTCTGGACTATGAAGTGGGAGGCTCTCTCTGAGAGTCCTACAGCCCTCGCATCCTCCCCGACAGAGGCCAGGCGGACAAAAACAGAGCCGCTGGACGAAGGTGGAGGATCCCTGATAGGGGCTGAGCTAAGAGGTCTGCTCTCCGGGAAGGGAGAGTGGCCGAATCTCCAGCAGAGACAGAAGAACGAGGAAAACCTCGGCCTGCAAGGTGCTATGAGCAGAAAACACGCCCGATCCTCCTGAATTTTCCCCAGGACCTGAGGAATTAAGGAGACTGGCGGAGGGCTAACCCCGGATGTTCCCCTAAAGAAGGGAGAACGCATCGAGGGCCCAAGCTTCCGGAGCCCGCACTCAAGAGCAGTATCTCGGGAGGCGACCTAGAGGGACCAGACCGAACGGAGGTAAACAAAGACCTCTGGATTCAGTGTCCACTCGGAGGGAAGGCACATGCCCCGGGACAGAAAATCTGCAATCAGATTGTCCTAGCTGGGAGCATAAGAGGCGATCGGAATTACTCGGTGAGACCGATACCACCTCCAAAGCTTAGCGGTCAGATCGTTCAGAGTAACGGAACGAGTCCCGCCTTGTCGGTTGATGTAGGCAGCAACAGAGGTGTTGTCCGTCAAAAACAGGACGGAGCGACCTATAATCATGTTCCCGAAAGACGGGTGACATGAAGAATTCCATCAACTCCATTGATGTGGGGCAAGGTGCACAGGTGTGACCAGTCCCCCGAGACCACCTGATCCGAAACAAGGGCCGCCCCACCCCAGAAGTGAGGCATCCGTCTAGATGTTGACTGACGGAAGGGGCGTGCGAAGAGACCTGCCTTGAAGAAGGAACAACTCTTTTGGTCAGGGGATAAACAGGTGTTTGATTCCCTCGTGAGGGGAATCCACACCTTGAGAGAGTCTACACTGGGCTTGAAAACTTCAGAAGAAGTTGGAATGGCCTCATATGAAGCCGACAGTCTTGGAGGACATCCACAAGGCTCGATAAGTGGCCCAAGAATTGGCGCCATCGGCCTGCCCGAACTCGACGTAAGAGACGAAGAGATCGAGCTAGTAAGACAATCGCTTGAACCTTCTCCCGACTAGGGCGGGCAACCTGGTTCACGATGACTAATTCCTCACCCAGGCGAAAGGGCCTGCGGGTAGGAGTCAACTCCGACTTGTCCCAGCGGACTATGAACCCTACTCTCTGTGTGTACGGAGAAGTAGGTTCATGTGAGACTGAAGGACGGACACAGAGCTCGCCACCAGGAGCCAGTCGTCCAGATAAGTGAAAAGTCTCAGACCGCGATACCTGAGGAAAGCGGCTAGGGCAGAGACTACTCGAGTAAAAACTCGAGGTGAGGGTTTCAGGCCGAAAGGTAAGGCTCTGAACCGGAAAGTTTCGCCTTGAAAGGTGAAACCTAGCATGTATCGGTACATGAAAGTAAGCATCATTCAAGTTCACAAAAAAAAAACATGTCTGACGGCGATAGCCGAAAGAATCGAGGTCAAGGTTTCCAAGCGGAAACGCTCCCTTGGTATGAAGGTATTTATGACCGTCATATCCAGACCAATCTGAGTTTCCCCGAGCGATTGGGGACAAAAACAAGGATAGGGGAGAGACACCGATGAGGGTGCCTTGTACCCTGTCAATCGCGCCCTTTACCAGCAGCTCTTGAATCTCTGTGGAGATGTGCTCTAGAAAAGGGGGGGGGGGGGGCGAGAGTGTAGGAGGGTTGTGAATCGTGGGCCGAATCACGGCCCCGAATGCGACCCCGGGCCTTCTTCCTACTACGAGGAGAAGGTCCCGCCTTGGCTCCAAACGAATGTGGAGCACTGGGCTGAACTAGTGGTGTACGAGTGGGCTGAAAGCCGGAAGTGACACCGGGTCTAGGAGGTGGAACGTTAGCCTGAGCCTGTGACTTCAGAGCCGTTTTAGGACTTAAGGCGAATGGAAGTTCCTCCCTGCTTGACGCAACTTCAAGCTGGATCGCTTCAGTCACCCTACCTCCAAAGAGGTGTTGACTGGAGTGGGGAACACTGACCAACAGGGCAGTTATGACCCTCTACCAACAGAATGTCCGACTCAGACATCTGGAGTTCCTGGCCCCTATCCCGAATGGAAAGGAGCGTACGCAAGTAGGTAGTCAGTCTCAGGCCAGACCTGGAATGGACTTCCATCAGGTTCGGGAACTTCTCCGCTTCGGTGTAACTCGTACTCTAAGTTGACACCAAGCCTTCCACCTCATGAACGAGGTCACTGGAACAAGACTTTCTCGTAAAGAATCGAGAGTGTCTTGCTGGGAGAAGGTGAAATCCCTGGCCAAGGGACGAATGGAAGGAGGCTGAGAAGCAAAGTCATTGTAGACTCGCTTAAAGCCCTCCGTAAGAGGGATGCCCTTGGGGGGATGCTCACCTTTGAAAAAAAGGAGAGACGGATGTCCCAAATCGACCCAACACAGCAAAAAGTGTCGGGAAGATATTTCTCCAGCAGGGCTTGAGTATCTACCGCCAGGGACCGAAAGGTCTGGGGTGTAACCACAGCCTGTGAAGAGGCATCATCCTCCGAGAATCTCGACTGCGAAGCCTGATCCCAAGAGGGCGGTTTAGGCAGTCCCGAGATTCCTCCCCAGGCGAAGCACCAAGTGCCGCTGGAAGGGGAGCAGCCCCGACCAGACGATCAAAGCTGAACGTGCAGTCCTGTGTGTTGGAAACCAATGGCTGAAGTGTTGGGGTTGGAGATTCTGATTGATGAGACAATGATTGATGATTATATTGCTAATGAGACAAGTCAGTACATGCATAACATCTGCATGAACGTTATCGGGCATACTTGGTTTCCATTGTACTGTGGTGGCCTAGAGTTGACCTTTGAGGGTTTGGTTGTTGAGGATGGATGTGTGACGAATGTAGAGATCATTGGTGGTGCTCCATTTATGGAGGTTAATGATGTAGCTGTGAGACCATCTAGACGTCTCATCACATTCATTGATGACTCACTGTTCAGGTATGGTTGTCAAAATGACATGAGACTGTTAATAGTTTGGAAGGTCACAAGAAGAAGATTCCTGTCACTGAGGCTAGCTCTGATTGCTCTGGACCTCCGACTGAGCCTTGGTCTGGTGGTACTCTTACTGAGCCTAGCTCTGGGATGCTGATTGATTCATGCTCTAGTAGTAGGCCTACCACTGAGCATACATGTACATCTAGACCATTGCCTGAGCCTTGCTCTGGGAGTTTGACTGAGTCCACCTCTGGTGATCTTACCGAGTCCATTTCTGGACCTCTGGAATTCCAACTGAGCCAAGCTCTGGAACTCTGATTGAAATAAAGTGCAGTCCGGTCTGTAGTGACAATGCCTTTGTCTGTCATTCTGATGTTAGTAGTGCCACTGTCGGTCCAGATATTCGCGATAGGGAGCCGTATGTATCGCATTACAATTTCTGTGCTGAGCGCCGGCTTTTCAAAAGCGCAATCGGTTTGCAGTTAACAGCAAAACAGCTCTTAATGCAAATGATCGTTAGAGATCATGGGTCCGCGATTGAATTTGACACCTTAAGCGATCATACGCCCTCAATTGAAGACAACACTTTGTGCGTAAGCCCGTCATCTGTGCTCGCTACACGTCATTTATTCGAGCCACATACTAGTGTGGCTGCTATTGTTGATAAGGCCAGCCCTCTCTATCACCCGCCTGCAGATACTCCCGAGGTGATTGTACATGACCTACACAGCGAATGATGATGGCGACGGTGACGATGATAATATATGGTAGTGCATGGTGCTGGGAGAGCCCCCCCCCGGTCAAAAATGTGTGGGGGCGGGAATACACTTCCGCCCCCCCCCCCCCAACCCAACCCACATAATGAAAGAACAAATACAAAAAAAACATTTTTTCTCAAATCATCAAACATTGATTTTTCTTGGAAGAGGCACATCTCCCCTTTTGCCGCCCCTTCCCCGAAAATTGCCACGATGATCGAGTCTGTCACACATACTGAAAGAACAAATACCAAAACTAAACAAATAAAAACTGATTAAACATAGAAGGGGTACATTCCCCCTAGCTGACGTACCACCCCCTTCTCTTTTATGGATGTACCACGGCCAAAAAAAAAAGATTCACTCTTCTTAAAAAAAAAAAAGAAGAAGTGTATATCTGTGGAATGGCGTTAATATATGTAATTTCTGATAGATCCTTCTAGATAAATGTAGGAAATTACTAATTAAGTTAATATTTTGTGATTCTAATGCATTTTTGTTGATTTTGAATAAATTAGCATAAATTTGCATAATTAATGAATTTCGAAATTCTGTGTAGAATTTTGGAAGCCCTCACCAAGCCCTGTCAGATAAAACAATCAGATTCAAAATCCGATGTGAAATAGAGAAGTAGCATTTTTCGTTGATTTTGCATAAATTTGCATAATTACTGAATTTCACAATTTTATTTCATAGAAGTGGAAGTCAAACTTCCATGCTATGTTAGGTTATTAAGAACCTTTGGGCAACTGTCCCCACCGCGTTTCCAAACTGATCAGATTTCTCGTTGCGAGGGGACAATATGACAAGTATATTATACTGTTGGAGTTATCCCCACTGCCGTGGAAAACGAACTCGATTTCCCATAGCGTGGGGACAGTATCACGAGTATAACTATACTGTTGGAATAATCCCCACAGCCGTGGAAAACAAACTCGATTTCCCATAGCGTGGGGACAGTATCACAACCATATTATACTAGGGAGTTCGGAATGGATGTGTGTGTGTGCGCGCTCATTCATGCTTCATCATCAGTCAACGCAAGGAAAAGGCTGTTTTCTGGTAGGCCCTAGGTCTGATTCTAATGATCCCCACTTTGCGATGTGGGGACTAGGCGGCATTATCGTGGTTGAGGAAACCAGTTTCCTTTTCCCCCGGACACTTTTTCAAGCAAAGACATGTCCCGTCGTCTCGATCTCTTCCTCTTTAATTCTCTTCTGCACTAGTAGCCTAGTAGTAGTGACATCGCCCTCTCTCGATTGGATCGATCGCGCAACTATGATTTGGACAGTTTAGTACTGATTGTGAAAGAACTAGTCTAGTATGGTCTAACTCTGAGTTAATTAGATCTAGGCCCTATAACTAATAAGAATTCAAGCCTGAATAATAAAATGAATTGCTTTATTTAGTCAGGATCTCTTCTTCATCTCTTCTATCTCAATGAGAGTTGGCTAGTGATTTTGGAGGTTGCAGCTGTCTTAATATAGTCGTGGTTGAGGAAACCAGCGTGTACAAGCCTATGGAGTATGGAGACTGGTTCAAAAGTTTGTGCATGCTGGTTTCCTCAACCACGACTTCATTATAGATAGTTGCAAGTGATTTTAGAGTTTCCAACTGTCTTAATATTATTATAGAGATATAGAGTTGACCAGTGATTTTAGAGTTTGCAGCTGTCTTATAAGACAGTTGCAAACTCCAATATCACTAGCCAACTCTCTATAACTGATCGTGGTTGAGGAAACCAGCGTGTACAAACCTATGGTACATGCTCCATAGGCTTGTACACGCTGGTTTCCTCAACCACGATCAGTTATAGAGAGTTGGCTAGTGATTTGGAGTTTGTAACTGTCTTATTATAGTCGTGGTTGAGGAAACCAGCGTGTACAAACCTATGGAGACTGCTCCATAGGCTTGTACACGCTGGTTTCCTCAACCACGACCAGTTATAAAGAGTTGGCTAGTGATTTTGGTAACTGTCTGAAAGTGGCAGAGTGGTCTTGAAGAGGAGGGAAATGCGGGGTAGATGGAATATACAGGTTAATTACGTATGTATTTTGTTCAAGAATGGGGTGGCTTATTTCACGACTAATATATAGAGTTTGTTATAAATTTCCATGGTTTTCTTTGCTTTTCAAGGTTTTGTAACTGTCTGAAAGTGGCAGAGTGGTCTTGAATAGGAGGGAAATGAGGGTAGATGAAATATTTTGATTTGATTCTTTGCCGACAGGCGGTGGATTCTTTCACGACTAGAATATAATATAGAATATAATATATAGATGAAAATAACTGATGAAATAAACCTAACGTGAGGGAAAAGAGAGGGGGATACATAAATGTATATTTATGTAGCTTTATTTCGTCAGGATAACTTTTAAAAAAATGAAGTGAGGAAAAGGTTGTAGGAAGTGTTCTTGTGACGAAATAAACCTATATTTCTGTAATTATGAACTTGAGGTAGTGTGCTGCATGTCATCTGAAAAAGTGTCCCCTGCTGAAAATCTTGTATCAATGG
Organism: Heliocidaris erythrogramma; assembly: GCA_025617745.1. Classification (NCBI taxonomy): domain Eukaryota; kingdom Metazoa; phylum Echinodermata; class Echinoidea; order Camarodonta; family Echinometridae; genus Heliocidaris; species Heliocidaris erythrogramma. The sequence continues at coordinate 23,566,906 of CM046854.1, read as the reverse complement.
AAATCTGCGTGATGGAAATAGGATACCAAGTCATGTCCACTGTGCGGACGGTTTCGCATCAAATCTTTTGAAAATCGTTGAAGCGAGAATTTCTTTGGAAATTGAGCAGAAAAAAGGTACCAGTTCGTTTAGGTGTCCGGTAGCCTCGAGCACGATATAGCCGACTAGGCTATATCACGATTATGCCAATACAACTACAATTCCGATACTTGTAACTTTAGTCTCTTCATGAATATTCATATTGGTTATTGGATAGCCCCAAAGGTACAGGAAAAAAAATTCCGCCCCCCGGACCGCCACTGAGTAAGGCTGCTATGCCTATGCCTATGCCTACAATACATACATGTATGCCCTATGCCTTTGTGTGCACTGCCCGTCGTCGTGGTATTTCAATTTTAAACTAAGACAATAGGATCAGTACGCAAAAATGTACACGCGGGACTGAGATTTCCTTTTTTAATTGAACCAAAGTTTGCGGCTCTCGTCTAATTTACTGATATTAAGGTTAAAATTTAAATACAGAAAAAATTACAATGTCATTTTGATATCATTATTAGGAATGATATGAATTGCTAGCTTGATTTTAACGGCGTGATTACATAAAAAACTGCAGAATTTACCTCAGTCATATTCGTGAATCAGATGTAGTTCGCTCCTTGAAACCACAGAACTCCTTAAGTCTTTAGCAGTTCTGTGCTTGAAACTGGCTTCTTCTTCTTCTAGTTCTTCTTTCGTTGTATGGTATCGGCAATCAGTAAAATTTGACTATTGTTGCCAATGACGTTATACATGTAATTCATATTCAGTATTTCTGACTCCTCTCTTTTAATTTACATTTAGAATCAAGTAAACATTTAATACTGTATATACATCTGTATTTAAAACTTAATAAGAAAATAACAAAACACCACATGCTTCAGCTCAGTTCCAACTAGCGCTTGCCTAGCCCTTTCATAGATGCAATTTTACCGATACGGAGCGGTACTTTGTGCCGTTTTTTTCGGACATGCATAGATATAGGGACGCTGTTGTCCCTGTGCTTACTGATGGCCGGGGGGGGGGGGGGGCACTCAGATATATGGGTGTACACATATGCGCGTCCAAGAATACGCGTAAAAAGGGGGTCTTTTTTTGAGGTGGAACGCGTAACGCGCGTTACGCGTTAAGGGTTCCAAAAACACTGATTTTCAACAAAAAGGGGTGCTTTTGACTAATCTGGCCGAACGCGTTTAGGGGGTATATTTTTCACTTTGGCACCAATCCACTGGCCAAGTCAATTGTGGAAAACCATCTCGCCCCTCCTAACGCATCCAGGGTGTCATTGATGGATATGCGTCCTTTATGGTGCTTGCGTTCAGTTGACGGTAGTCCACACAGAAAGCTTCCATCTTTCTTGGATACCAAGACCACATCTGATGCCCAGGGACTTGAAGTAGGTTCTATTAAGCCTTGCTTCAGCAAATCTTTTACCTGCCGGTCAATCTCTTCCCTTTGTTGAACTGAATATCTCCTGTGGGCTTGTCTGAATGGTCGTGTATCTCCTGTGTTGATGCTGTGCTGTACATAGTTGGTTCTGCCAATGTCGAGCGGACCTGTCGAAAAGACATCACTGAAGTCTTCTAATAATTTGGCTCCCGATTCGTTTGACATTCGTACATTTTACCAATAGTCCTGTACTAATAGGCTTTACCAATTCTACCGGTTGATTGTTACATGCTTCTCTAATAACCTTCGAAATTTTCAGTGGGTTAGGATTTTTCAAATTCTTCTTCCTGTCTATGGGTGCTATAAATAGCTTATAATCAGTAGGCCTAGATCTATCCAGTGCTTGTCTAGGAGTACGATAAACAGTAGCGTTATCAGAGTCTGAACTTGAAGCCGAATCATTTTGACTAAGATTTTCTATCAGATATTTTAGGCTTTCTTGTCTTTTCCTTTTTTCAGGCTGATGGTAAGTAACTTTTTTGCGTACGGATTTTTGTTTCACTACCCCCTGATGTTCTTCCCCATCACTTACAGTTGGCTCGGGTTCTGAAGCAGAATCCGGAGCCATGACTGGCTGTAATGGTTGGCGGGAAATTTGAATTACAGGTGTGTCGTTAGTAGGGACCGTGCAAACTAAAACTACATGAGTGATGGGTGCTTAAATGACCACAAAATGTCTTCTTACTCAAATAATGTTTCAATTTGTTCTGCAATTGATGCTTCCTAGAATCAAAAGGAAAATCCAGACTTGTAGAAACTGTAAAATTCTGGTAATTTCAAGTTAGATCCGAGGATTTCAGGAGCAGCTGCGTAACCCAGCGTGTGTTCTTCTCTTGACCAATAAGCCAGCGACCAATAAGGAAGTTTATAGTGTCGTCAAAATCTCCAATCAAAAAGGAAAAATAAAATTTACCGGATCTCGGTTGACGATAACGTCAATGGGAATGGCTTATCTCGAAAGGGTGCGGTGCGGAGCGGCGCGGTGGGGAGCGTTCAACGCACCCTTTCGAGAAAAGCCCCCCCCCCCCGCTTTTCTCGGAAGGGTGCGTTGAGAACGGAGTGGCACGTTAACGCGCCCTTTCGAGACAAGAAGGGGAGGGGGGCCTTTTCTCGAAAGGGTGCGTTAACCCATTGGCGGATCCATGGGGGGCACAGCCGGCCCGTGCCCCCCCCCTTTTGGAAGAGAAGTATGAATTTTTACCATAGACGATCCGCCATTTTCTCGATTGTGCCCCCCTTTTAGAGTGAAGACCCTTTTTTTTTTTTTTTTGCTTGTCAGGGAATTATGGAGATAACCCCTTACTAAGCGACTTTGGGGAAGGTTTGGCGAAATTTTTTTTTTGTGTCCCTACCCCCCCAACTCCCCCCCTCCCCCCCACTGAGCGACTTTTCGAGAAGCTGGCGAGACCAAAAAAATACGGGTCTACCTTTTCACAAACTTTCATTATTGTGCCCCCTCTTTTACTAAATCCTGGATCCGCCCCTGGTTAACCAGTCTTCCACATCAGTCGTTTATAATAAAATTAAAATAACGAAATATCATCTATTTTCTAACTGAACGTGGAATTTAGCTTGCATGTGTTTAAAAAGATATAATCAAAAAAATATTTTTTGAAAAGTCCTCATAATTAGCATTCATTATTTCCCAGAGGTCAATGAAGGAGTTAAACCACTAAGAGAGTTCATTTGGGTTTTTATTGACGAATTGGTAAAAATGGCAATTCATTTTTAGTTGTAATTTCATTTTTAATAACTTATGCAGTTAGACTAGTTTACATAAAAAATGAATTGCATACACAGAAAGATATGGATCATTATTTTTCATTTTAACACAAAAAAGACTGATATGCAAGACTATAGGTAAAGCGCTTTACATTTTTAAATATTTAAGTAAATTATTTGATTAATTTTATTTTGTTTATTTTGCGTCAATATTTTCACTACTTTAATTCATTTTAAACGACTGATCTGGAAGTCTACGTAAAAATGAGTTTTATTTAATTTTCAATCTGTACCTTCAATTTTGATTATTTCAATTTAAAAGACGTGTAAGACTAGTTTACGTCAATGGTGTAGGAATTTCTATTCCTTAAATTCGATTATAAACGACTGATGTGGAAGACTAGTTAACGCACCCTTTCGAGAAAAGCCCCCCCCCCCCCGCTTGTCTCGAAAGGGTGCGTTGAACGCTCCCCACCGCGCCGCGCCGCGCCGCACCCTTTCGAGATAAGCCCCATTGGCTATGAAAGACTACATTAGAAGGCTTTTAAAACTATCGTATGACATTTTAACTAAACAATGACCTATATGAGATTAAAGCTGAATAGTTGCTCTTTACTCTCATATAGATGACATGCCGAAACTTTTTGTCTGGGTCTTACTGTTTTAAAGTGAAATCAGGGCTCAAAACAGCATACCGGAGGTCTTATCCGCACAATATAGCGGAAATATACAGAATTCGTTTTTAACCTTAAAGCCTTTTAAAACTATCGTATGACATTTTAACTAACTAATGACTTATATGAGATTAAAGCTGAAATAGTTGCTCTTAACTCTCATATAGATCACATGCCGAAACTTTTTGCGCGGGTATTAATGTTTTTAATTGAATCCAAGGCTGTAAACCGCATACGGGAGGTCTTATCCCCACAGTACACACGGAAATGGACGAAATGCGTTTTTAACTTTCAGGGGTTTTAAAACTATCGTACGTATGACATTTTAACTAAATAATGACTTATAGGAGATTAAAGCTGAATAGTTGCTCTTTACTGTCATATAGGTCACATGCCGAAACTGTTTGCGTGGGTCTTACTGTTTTAAATTGCAATCAGGGCTCAAAACAGCATACCGGAGGTCTTATCCGCATAATACCCACGGAAATGGACGAAATGCGTTTTTAAATTTCAGGGCTTTTAAAACGATCGTATGACATTTTTAGTAAATCATGACCTATCTGACATGAAAGCTGAATAGTTGCTCTTTACTCTTATATAAGTCACATGCCGAAACTTTTTGTCTGGGTCTTACTGTTTTTTGAAATGATATCAGGGCTTTTTTCCCTTTTCTTGTCATTCCTGCATGGACACAAATCTTCTTTTTTTTAGTGCTTTCGAGGGGAATATGCCTCCATCGATCCTTACGTCGGATCACTACGTTCCCACAGATGTCTTGAATATCCAGAACATACTTCCCCAATAGCATTTTGGAATTTGATATAAAGTAATTACAAACCTATATAGACATTTTTACTAGAGGGATATATAGAGCAGCTATAGTTTATTTAATAGGGACATGATTTTTAAATGCAATATTGCGCGGGAAGGGGATATATTAAAGGTAATATTGAGAAATCCCAAACACAAGTGGTGAAAATGAGAAAAGTTTTTTAGCGAGGGGAGGGGCTATACAAAAGGGACATAAAAACATATAAGTGGTAGCGCGAATGGGGGAGGAGCAAAAAAACTGTTACTAAGAAGGGAGTGGACATAAATCATTATCGCCAGTCATGCCAGTGGAAGTCAAATTAAATTATGACGATAGTATAAGAACACGTCTGGTCTACTGGCGGGGGGGGGGGGGGGGGGGGGGGGGCTTGTGGGCGCTGCAGCCCCCCAATGTCCACAACCCCTCTCCAAAGAGTCTCTTATGAAAGCTAAATGGCTAAATTTTCTTAGTACTACCCCTTCCATTTTTGCATGCAAGAAATATTATTTAATTTTATTACAATATTGTGGAAATAAGAAGAGGAACTTTATTCTCATTCCCAGGCGTCACCTGTGCCTGGGAGGGGAAAAGCGAACTGAATCACTGTAACCCTTATAGGTCTCTCCTCCCGATATAACTGATTGGGATGTGCAACCTTTACTTTACACTAAAGGCTTTTACTTTAGGCCTTTACAATATCATGACATTTCTTTAAAAATGGCGGGATTAAGATAGCGGAAAAGAAATGAGCAGATGCAGCAATTCCAGGGGAGCTGGGACACACGTCCCCCAAATTTTCCAAAACGAAAGGAGAAAATATAAAGTAAATAATAAATCAGGGCTACAGCACACTATAGGCTCTTAAGTGCTCTCGAACAAAGTTTTACTATTCAATAATAATAATAATAATAAAAATCTTCTTGTTCGGTCGCTGCACTTCCCATAATATACAATAAATTCCATATATAGAAAATATGTAACCAGGTACATAGGAAGAAAGGATTTTTTTTTAAAGATTTAGTAATTTTGTCTCACTCAAAGTTGAATATTGTCGTAAGATAAGAAAAATGGTGGATATTAAATTTAAGCTTAGACTTTGATTTGCCTGTTTCATCAAATGTGCTCTTAGATGCAAAGCTTCAAAGTACGAAACATAAAATTTTCTCGCAGCCAGTTACAATGCGACATTTTTTTGACAACTCCAAGCAAAACAGAATTTCAAATTTGTCTGAACATATGAAATTTGGTGTCAAATTAAGTAAATATCCAATTTTCACAATCTGATAAAATTTAGAGATTTATAGGCATGATCTTGAAACCATTAATTGATTTATGATAAATTGTAAAAGAAGAGTAAAGGTCATATGACCTGTTTGCTAAAATACACTTGATATACAGAAATTTAAAATAACGTATTAAAACCAAGAATAGCGTTTGTTTCTGTTCTGCACTATGGATTTGGCATCGTCGCCCCGCGTCCGCGGTACGCCGCAGAGATTTACTTGTGAGCGCTCTACTGGCTGCAGTTTTTGTCGGATCACCTTCAAATTTCACATGTAGGTGCATTATGGTAAGATGAAGACGCCTATTGTTTTTGGTGTGGGTGGGGTCATCGTTGCCATGGTAACCGTATTTTTAAAAGAAATAGTAAAGAATTTCTTGTGAGCGCTCGACCAGCTGCAGTTTTTGTCGGATCGTCTTCAATTTCAAAACAACTAAAAAATGACAAAAGTGACGGGTTCGGGGGATACATGTACTCGGACTGGTCCCCCCTCCCCCTCCGAGTGCTCTAGTTTCTCATACTTCAGTAACCATGGAAACTGAAACTCCAAAACCTGCCATTCCGTAACGCCCAAAATACATAATTTCAACTTATTTCATAAAAGGACGTTCATTTTGTTATGAGAGTTGATAGATAAATCAAGGTACCTAATACCTCCAAAATGTATGTGCTTTTGGTATGAAAAAATATTTTAAACATGCATTAATCATATAATTAATTATGTCATTCCGTAAACAAAATAATATTACGGAATACATGACATTACATTCAGTTTTGTAAAAATGTAATCAACCCATACATCAGTAATCAACCCATACATTATGAACCTATACATTAGTTCAGCTTAAAATATCAGAAAATTATCAACTAAAGTAGAGATTATAAACTCACTCTTCAGTTTGACGATTATATGAAATTTGATATTGCTGATATTTTGTGTTTTGTGTACAAAGAAAATGGGGGAAATGGTGTTTTTTGTCTTCTTTCCTCTATAGCTTTGGTTTTATTGTATTTTAGACCTAACATTATTGATCTAGATGATAGCATCAAATAGAACAAATCATATGATGAAATTTATGAATATTGAAAAATAATAGAATACATGAACAATGAAAAACATGCACTATAGAATGTAATGATTAAATCTATCTGAATGTATTTTCAAGCTTCCCAGAAGCCTTTTTAAAAATCAGTACTCTTCATAATTTTTTCAAAAATCTAATTAACAATTTTTTTTCGTTGAATAAACAGTAAGACCCACGCAAAAAGTTTAGGCATGTGACCAACATGAGTGTAATGAACAACTCTTCAGCTTTCATCTCATATAGGTCATGATTTAGTTAAAATGTCATACGATAGTTTAAAAAGCCCTAAAAGTTAAAAACGCATTTCGTCCATTTCCGTGTGTATATGCGCGGTATGCCGTTTTGAGCCCTGATTTCACTTTAAAACAGTAAGACCATACAAAAAGTTCTGGCGTGTGACCTATATGAGAGTAAAGAGCAACTATTCAGCTTTTATCTCACATAATTAGTTAAAATATCGTACGACATTTTCAAAAGCCTTCAAAGTTAAAACAATTTGCGTGCATTTGGGATGTATCAATCCAAAAATCAATCTTAAATATTGAAATGAGTTTTCAGCTCATTAATTCTATCACCTTAAAGGAAATGTTTTCTACTATAATACGGCACAGTTTACCTTCACATCAGAGTGTCGAGTAATATTTATTATTTCAAGTTGATCATCTCTGTCACCCATGTTACACTTTCATTTTCGATTGGAACTTTTGGAGACACCATACCGTCAAATCCTCTTGGTTGTTTTCCGCATATACAGTATTTAAATGTTTACTTGTTAAATGTTTACTTGATTCTAAATGTAAATTAAAAGAGAGAAAGAGTCAGAAATACTGAATTTGAATTACATGTATAACGTCATTGGCAACAATAGTAATATTTGACTGATTGCCGATACCATACAACGAAAGAAGAAGAAGAAGAAGAAGAAGCATTAGCAGACTGACTGACTGACTGCCGATACCATACAACGAAAGAAGAAGCATAAGCAGACACCGGAAGTCTTATTGGTCGCTAAAAGTAGCCCAATTTCTTTGACTGGTGGATGGTGACAGGTAGCGGAACCAAAGAGTTTAAATTATTTAAAGTCTTTGGCGGAACTGCGTCATGGGCGCAGCTCCTTGAATCTGATCTGGCGACCACACAGAACTCCTAAAGAAGTCTTAAAGTTTCGGAGTTCTGTGGGCGACCATAATCACATGTTCAGCTTCTTCTTCTGATCTTTCGACTTTTCGTTAATGTTAATTGGCAGTCAATCATATTTGACCATTGTCGCCAATGACTTTTTTTTCTCTCTTTCTCTCTATTATTTAAGGATATTATTTACATACTTTCTGTAACGCCCCTACAGGGGTATAGGGTGCTGAAATAAGAAATGATGAGAGAAACAATCGGTGTGTTGTGATGTCAGTGTCAAAGTGTGGAATGGACACCTTTATTCTGTCTTTCTTCATAAACATCTCAAAATAAGAATAAAGTGTACTATCAAAACTTTAATACGATCAATATAACTTCTAGTAAGTTTCGTATAGACTCATATGTCTAGCTGAAATAACCTATCAGCATTTTAAACACCATGTTCTTCGTAATAAAAAATAAATTCAAAACCATAAAACAAGATAAATACTGTACATGTTAATTCAGTACTAAGTCCTAATATCTTATGTCTTTTCTACTCCTAAACCTGTATATTCCCTCAGAATATCTGCCAAATGACTAATACTTTGTAAGCTAGGTTAGACTACATGTACCTACAATAAAGATAAAATATATAATAGCCCACTGGTTATACAAATCCCATGCAAGGAACAACTTTATTCCTGATTTTAATTTGGTTTAAATCCTAGTAGTATGAACACTACTCTAGTGCAAGACCAATTAAACCTAGTGTAAACACAACCTAGGGTCAGTAATCTCATAGCTCCAGCCTGCCTACTCTCTCTTATCAATGGCCCTATTCACATTATTAAACCTCATGTTAGGATCTGTCATGAATCTAGTTTCTCTAGCTATATACAGTGCAATACAATATAATCAAAATGTTTACATAAACCACAGTAACTACAATGTTACAAGTATTAATAAACAGTCTTGATTCAACAATGATTCACAATGGTTGATTGGTTATTTTTCCTTGGTAACACATAAATATGAATGAAATATGAATTTGTAGGAAATACTATTTCTGGTTGGCTCAATTTAGTCCTAAAGAAGCCTAGCAGTCTTAAAGCAATAGTTCTATCACATCAAAACATATATGATAGTAATCCATTATAATACGACAAAATGAATATATATATATCAGCATGTCTGAAATGTTCCCTAACTACATCTAGGTTCATTCCATTACCCATTTTATGTTGACCCTCTTGGGAACTTACATGTACATGTACATGTAGTAGGAACAGGCAAGCATCCCTTTGTTTCCTAAACTCTGAGTGAGGAGCTTAACATTAGCTGCTAGTATACTAGTTCATAGTATGCTTATTTTATTTTGATGTTTTAGCGATGTTTGTGTGTGTATTGTTGTTGTTTTTCCCCCTTTTACACACGTCTTGTCTCGTCTCTTTACTACTATATGTATACATAATTGCATAAATGTATTTCTTAATTCTCTCTGTTATTGGGGAACCTAGTTTTAACAAGCTGTGCTTTTCCTTAGGTTCTCCCATGATACTGCTTTTTTTCTATTGACTAATGTAAATTTTCCACTTTTGACTGTATGTACATGTACATTGGAATTGTTATTGATTATAGTTTCGAAATTTTTAACGATATGTATGCTCACCAATTGTAATGTTACATGGCAGATTTCTGCAGTATTATGAAATAAAATTCATTCATTCAAGCCTGTACCAGGAAGTGGCAACATGACTTCCAAAACACAATCTCCTGGGGTTTCATTGCTACAAGCAATTATCTAAGAATTATAAGATTATCTAACCATCATGGATCAATTGCAATGCGTCTCTATAGTTAATCGAAAATAACATACTATTTACAGACAAAGCATGAAACATATCACTGTATTATCACATATACTTTTACAATAATCCTGCCCAGAGCTATTGATCTGCTCATATATTGTCTAAAAGCAAGTAAAACTAGAAAGGCCGTCAAAGGCGGCAGACCCACGCCTTAACCCAATAGGTTTTGTTTTGTTGCGATTATTTTTGTAAGCAGTAGCCATTCAAAGGGGATAACAAGAGGCACATCTCCCCCCCCCCCAATAAATTTTGCCATATCCAGGTCATAGCTTTGTGTGTCCCCACCCTTGAAAAAATTCTTCTGAAAAAGATATTTTATTATTGAAACATCCCTCCCCTAAAAGTAATTGATTAGACATGTCAGAGAGCGTGGCGTGGTGAGAAAAAAAATGTTAGCAATTTGTATTCAGTGTTCAGTCATGTAAGTGTTAGTAAATGTATTCATGTTCTATCTTTAAATTACATTGCAATTGGGGTTGTTGTTTTTTTTTTCATCGGGCTTGGATAAAATAAATATGACGACAAAATAAGTTGGATCTCGACTTCAAAATGCATGCGAGGCACAGAGCTTACTCACTCAGCTCAGTTACCACCCATCAACAAAGTCAAAGTGGATACTGGCGTGCATGTATTCGGCGAACCTCGATCAGCCACCAAATTTTGCAAATCCACACAAATTAAAAAAAAATACAGTGTTTGTATGTATTTTACAACTACGAAATCCACTCAAACAGACATAAATGAGTTATAAACTAACTCAAATCTCAAATGACAGGACCGTTATAACCAAAAGAAAAAAGTTCAATCCTACTACAGTCAGTAAGGCACAGGCACTGTACTCCCTGGGGTTATGTACTCCCTAGCCCGACCAGATCGCCGTCACTTCGCGACAGCGCTGTGTATAGTTATGTACGTACAGCTAGCTACACAGCCCACTCACTCAGATCAACACACGCGAACGCTCGCGAGTGCGATAGACTCACTCACGTCGAACAAACTCACCAGATTTTCACCGAAAACAATTAAAATCACGTACTACACGTCCACCAGGATAAAATAAATCACAAAAACTTCCACAACAAAGTGGAAAGAACCGGGGAAAATAAACAGAAATGCACAGAAGATAAGAAATAGAGGAGAAGCCGTAGGGGTAGGGTAGCCTGAATCTAAATGAATTTGTAGTTAAAAAAGGTATCGCGCGCAATCCCTTGTTGCTGGGATACGTTGGCTTTGAATATTCATTGCAGGCTCGTACGGATTTGAAGTGAAATGGCAAATAATGGGTCTAAAAGTCTTCTAAAATTCATAAACCTGAAATAGACTTTTGGTGAGACGAAGTAATGAGTGTTTTGATTGGCCAAAATATTTCTGCATCTGCAGGCGAAGTTTGGGGTCATCAATCTTTCTAGTTTCTTTCCTGTCACTATCTGAACTGAAGTTCCTATACTTTACTACAGGGTCAAAACTTCAAGGTCACACAGAATGTGCAGGGGTCAACCAATCATCACCAAAATCTAATCGATTCGTTCCTGTCACTTTCTGAACATTCCCTGAAAATTTGGTGCAAATCCGTTCACCCGTTCTCTTGTTATCTTGTACACAAACAAACAAACAAACAAAAAAAAAAAAAAAAAAAAAAAAAAAACAAACATACGGAGCCCTTTACATAACCCTGCCGATTTCATCGGCGTGGGTAACAAACATACGGAGCCCTTTACATAACCCTGCCGATTTCATCGGCGTGGGTAACAAAAACATACATCATAGCACTATACAGTATTTGATTCCCGTTCACCTATAAAACATAATCCTCAAGGTTTTGGAACTTAGACCGCGTTTACACAGAGTGAACTCGAGTTCAAATTCGACAGCGAATTCAATTGCGACCTTGGATTAGCATAAATTATTTTTCGGTGGGCTGTTTACACCAAGCGTTGGACGAACTCGAATTCAGAAGGAAAGTGAATTCGACTTGATTACGCCCTCGCTTGGTGGAATATCGTGATAATCAACTTCCGGGTTAAATTTGTGAAAACCTCGCGAGTGAGTTCAAAATGGCGGTAGCGAGTATTGTAAGCGCAGCCATTTTGATCTGGTTTTGTATGATTTTACGTCGGAATTACAAAATTATGAACGAATATTTGCAGATATGATGAGCGCGTGGTGGAATGAATCAAGCCAGTTCGGTGAATGTGTCGTCGTTCGTTGTGGTTCACTTGTTGAATGACGCTTGTTTTACTGACGCGACGCTTAGCGTTGCTTAGCAATACCGGAAGTGACGTATGACGGGGTCACTGGCTGGATATTTGCAAGTCGACTTTCAATTACGTGTCCGTTCACACTGCAAATAGCGAATTTAAATTCGATAATAGTCGAGTTTGAATTCGATAAAAGTTGCTCTGGGTCGTCATTCGAATTCGAGTTTTGAACTCGAGTTCTAATTGCGACTACCCTGTTTACACACAAATGAACTCGAGTTCAAATTCGACTAAAGTCGAGTTCAGTCTCTGTGTAAACGGGGTCCTAGTCTATATAGATGTAATTTGAAATCAACTTATCTTTAGATTAATCACAAGTGTTATCGTGGATTTTATGACGTTTCCAGCAATTTTATTATGACATGAAAAGAAATACTTAACTATAACCGTGTTCAGGGTTACATCAATGCAATGAACTCTCAATCATACTCACTCATACACTCTACCTATGCATAGAATATAATCCCAAAAATGTATCTTTTATCAATAATCTTATCCAGAAAATATAACAATATTAATGATGAAGGAAGTGATATTATAATCAACTGTAGCAAGAAATCAGTGTGTGGTGATGTCAGTGTCAAAGTGTGGAATGGACACATGCATCACTACCACTCTTTGTCTCACCTTATCTCTCTTCCAGGACTCTTCCATTCTTTGGGAGGGGTTATGGTTTTCCTCTTTGCAAGTTAGGGGAGAGGAAATGTGCCTCTTTCAAAATTACAAAACAGAATGGTACAAGTCAAATAATATTTATACTTTGAGTTAACAAAAAATATAGGGGGGGGGGGACAAAATTCAAGTACAAATTCTTTTTGCAGGGATCACATTTCTATAATTTTATCTTTATTTTTTCCGCTAAAATAAAAGAGGGTGGAATATTTCTTTTCGCTAGATTTACATTGAAACCCCCGAAAAAATAACCACTATCTTCAGCACAGTTACATGGGCCGCACTTGCCCTGCCCACTGACCTCTACCGCATGACCTCTACCCCTGCCCTTTCCAAGATGCAATCTTATTACCGGGGTCGGCGCAATACGTTGCGCCAATTTTTCGGTCGAGCCTAGGTAACTCAAGCATGGGCGAGGGGCGCTCGTGTACCTGCGCGTATATCACATAACTCCTAAAGACGTCTTTATGAGTTCTGTGGTATGGGTTTTTTCATATTTAGGTTAAATGTATTTTACAAGGTTTACAATATTTTATCAACAAGGCGAAAACACTTGTGGGCTTGGTTAGTAAACAACATGTGCATCTTATACTTATAGCTATAAATAAATCTTTCTTTTATATTCTTCAATAAGATAAAGCTATATACTTACATATATTCATGCATGCGCATTATAGGAATATTTATTTTAGAAATTTAATTTTAATTCACACAAAATATTTTTAAACATATACCTACTGCACGTACCTTCACGCACACACATACAATAATGGTAGATTACCTATTCTTTACTGAAACGTTTCGTTCTGGAAACGAATTATAGCTTTTTGTATTCCTGGCCTCCTGGGTCTCTTTTTTTTTCAAACAAGTACTGCATTATTTGCCCTGATTGAGATTCATTTAATTCTGACAGAAGCATTGCTCTCTCAATAATATATTTCGTTACTATAAGGTAATGTCTGACTGTTTCTACCTCAGGGCATTGGTCACAGAAACCTGTTGGATGAACTTCCCCGATCTTAAAAGATCTTGATTAAGACCGATAACTCCTACGCGGAGACGATGGAGTGTTCTCGTTTCTTGTCTTCCCAGATTACATATATATGGAGATGTCACCGATGGCTGTAATTCTTTCAAGGCCGAGTTTGTTTGATTCCATATCTTTCTTGCCAAAGTATCTTGGAACTTTGTAATATGAGTTTCTTAATTTCTCAATTTATTAAGTATTTCTATTCTATTTAATAAAGCTGCTTTTGCACAGGAGTTTGTTATTTCATTTCCTAATATCCCATGCACAGTGTCCTGGGATCCATTCAAAATATTCCTTTATATTTAAGCCTATAGGCCTAGTTAGAATTTCTGTAATAATGGGTTCCGTCGTCATTTTGTCGATGCAAGGATAAAAGTGCGCTTAGTGAGTCACTGAATACAAGGGCGTCAATCGCTCCTCAAACGTGGGGGAAATATTTTTGTTTTAACTAGTAATATATATATATATAAATATATACATATATAAATGTATATACGTACATATACATGTATATATATAAATATATATATATATATATATATATATATATCCATATTAAAAAGTTCCACGTGTTGGATAATAAGAACAAGAAGAAGAAAGATCTTGAAAACAATCAAGTGGTTCGCCATATGTATCCAACTGTTTAATATTCCTTAACAAAATTTTCTACCCGTGCCTCGGGTCTTCCTCAGTGTTTAGACAATGACAATATAATATTGTCATTGTGACGTGACGTGATCTCCGACACCTCCCCTCCCCCGAATGATATCTACATATCGGTTTAGTCTGTCATATGAATTGAGGCGATATACAATAACATATTTCCAACGGTATGAAGGCCATTTTCCCCAATCATGTCAATTCAGCTGTTGATAATAGGAATGACTTATGCGACAACCACCCAAATGTGCCGTTAAGTAAACCCTAAACACTACCCTAACCCTAACCCTAAACTCCAAAGCCTACCCCCCCCCCCCCTTCCGCTGATCTTATTCTCACCATCTCTGAATTTGATATCCTTTTTCTTGCTTTTTGCTTTTTTGGATACCATAAACTTTTTTCCATGCATTTTGACATAAAATGCATTTTTTCACACCAATAATGATATCTGGTGGCAATGATATGCCATTCATGTTATGAGTAATAAAATTCCCTATCCATTCCCGTTTGAATTATGAAAATCGGTAAAATACTTTTTGAGATATATCCAAAAATGCTAAGGGGGAACTTACTTTTTTGGTTGAGTGTATATAATAATAATAATAATAATAATAATATGTTACATTTATATAGCGCATTACGTGAACACCTCAATGCGCTTTACAATGTTATTTGTTATTACCCCTGGTCATTGGATTTCAAGCCTGCACACAAGACAGTGTGCATCATCTCCACTCCTTAGGGAGCATTCCTACCATTTTGCACCGTTCACATGCATGCATGCATGTAGGGCAATGGCAAATACAGTCACATTGACTGTACATTGATATACGTATAGATGTTTAAACGTATAGTGTGTGTGCCCCCATGGTATATATGGCACTGATAATGGTCCCTGTTTGAATTTCATGGGGGGGGGGGGGGGGGGAGAAACCGGCCCCTCCATGAGTACACCAGTGCATGAATTAGTCAACGTGTGTACATAAACATGGAGGAAAACATTCTGACCAACTCGAAATAAATGCCAGAAATTGTGAGTCGCTATTGCTCAGTCTCGCAAGAACAACTTAAGACCTTCTTGAGAAACGAAGTGATTTTCGGTTATACAATGGCCCTAGAGTTCGCACGATTTTCGTAAGAATGCCTTGATTTATTCTTGTCAGACTTACGGCCATCTTACGAATTTTGTTGTCGCAAGATGGCCGTACGTGCAACTCACGGCACTCTCAAGTCATTGGTAAGAAGACCTTACGAATTTTTGTATATTTTGTCGGGTTGCAAAAGCGGCGCTGCGCTGTCGAAAATTCTGTGACGGTTGAATGTTTGAGGATTTGAACTTCGTGCGTTTGACATTTATACCCCCTAAAAGTCGACAATTGCACAAATTGTGAACCTACGCATTACTAGCACCCTACGAATATGAACATGAAACAATACAATAGGGTACTGAAATGGATTTCTTAAAAGTCTTTGTGATCGTGTTTTGGGGGCGTCAATAGCACAGATATTTGGTAGTTTCCAATATACATGTGCATCTTCTACTCTCGGTCTATTCCTCTCCCTGTTTTTAACATCAGCTCATTCCACTCATTCTAAATTCAGATAATGATAATTGACAAAAGAAGAAAAAAACTCTATAAAATTGATGTTTTTTTGCAGAGTATTTATTTTCGATACCCCCAAAAAAGGTTTCAGTGTAAAAAAAAAGTCTTAGGCTACTCGTACAGAACTTTTACAGCAAATGAATGAAAATAAGGCCAAGTGTATAAACATAAGAAACAAGAGTTCTAAAACTGTTATGCACTTCTCAACAGAGTTAACTATACAAAGATTTGTTTCAATATGGCACGAAAAAGAGACATGATAACGAAGCTTTTCGACCTGCACTCATCAGGTTATCATGCAGGTATGTAACAAATTACTCGAAATCAACTATATTATACTCGATGAACCCGGACGCAACCCGGATGCCGTAATTTCAGAACAATCACAAAGCTTGAACGAACTCCTTTTGTCTTCACAAAGATTTGTTTCATTTTTATCATTTTCGATGATTAGGCTACGTAGGCTACTAAATAGTACGACCCTTTTTAATAAACAAAGCTTCGAAAGTTGGTCAAATAAATTTACCTCGAATCTCAAAGAAAACAGAACAACATTGGTGACACTTTCGTAATACCCTTCAAAAGTATATATACTTGTATAATACAAATACATTTAGCTCATAAATTTAGAATAACCAAATACATGTATCGATGACACTCTCGTAGCACGGTTACACATGTTATTTTCTGAATATTCATAAATCCGAAAGGCCCGTTATCCCGAAGCTTTGTAATGCTGAAATTGAAATAGGGTTCATAATTTCAGGAATGGAATATGGTTCGTAATTAAAAAAGGGGGAGAAGAAAAAAGGTATAGCGTTCATAATCCCAGAAATGCAACAGAACCTACATCAGTTGAACCCTATTTCATTTTCGGAATTATAAGCCTTCGGAATAACGGTCTTCATGAATAATAAACCTTTGGAGTACCGGTAATGAAACAAATATTTGGAATCATAAACTCCTTCTTATAGGAATTTTGTGTTTCAGAATCATGAGCCTGCGGAATTATGAACTACCAATAGATTTCAACGTAACAAATACATTCACCCGAATTTCAAGAAAACCAAATACTACTGATCACACTTTTATAATACCTTACAGAAGTATTAGACGTACAAAATAAATTCACTTCATATCTATAGAAAAAAAATAACACTGATGGAATGTTCAATAATATATTTCAGAAGCACTACAAATACATTCACCTTCTATCTATAGAACACTCAATAACACATTAAACGTTTATATTACATTCTAAAAGTAAAAAAATACAAATGCACTTACATCGTAGCTTTGGAAGACGAAAAAATAATGCTGAAAATTTCATAATACATTCGTGAGAGTATAGAAATATAGTACAAAAACCTCACATCTTTCAATAAAATACGTTTCAATTATTTTATCTTTATACACGCTGCCCTAGACGTAAAACGTTATTTCTTAACTAAAGACAATACTGTATACAGTGAAAATACTAACAGTCTATCTTCTGAAATTTAAACAAAAATCGTACAATTTATATCCATACAGTATGGGAATATTGTATTTTCGGAATTATGAACCTCCGGAAAAAAAGAACCCTTGGTAACACGAGTATCCCCAACCGTCTGCCTAGAACTATGCTAAAAAAGACACCATTTAGCATTGTATTATTCATTCTTGATAATAAAATTGATCCATGTTCGATTCATGTTGATGATGCCATGGACACCAATTTAGTGATTGTAAAATTTAAGGAAATGTTCATAACCTTTAGTGATAGGTAAGATTCTTCAAATCATTAAAACATTAAACACACATTTAAAAGAAAACGTAATGATATACTTTTTGTATTTTCATAATTCATGAAACTCATTACATATACATATTTATCGCTATCATACCGGTATATAATATTTGATGTAAGTTGATACAAAAGGAAAATCCCAACATGAGATGTTACACGTTTTTTCTACAAAATCAGGAGCGCCAGCATGAATCCGTTTAACGTACATGACAAAGTAGTAACATTAAAGTTAAGCAATATTTATCCTCATATTCGTCTTAAAATGTAAGCACCTTTCAAGAAGAAGCAAAACGTGTCTGAATTTCAGCAATAATACCCTGAAATCAACCGAATATTATACACGCACACCCACACATACACACACACGCGTGCCCACGCAATCCCTCAATTAGGCATTATACCTTTGAGGCGAAGGTGTTTTCAGTTCAAATACAAATTGCAGCGATGTTTAATACTTTCCCATTATATATTTAAAAAAATATAGGCTAACAATGATTTAGGAAACATTATGTGGACAGTCTGTTCCCACAAAAGTGATACATGTATATATCAATTCATACAAAAGAAGATATTACAATAGCAATAATGAATGACCAGGTTTAGTCATAATATTAATGTCTAGAAATGGCACCTTAACAGTGACAAGCTGTGGCAGATATTTATACATACAGGTCAAATTAACTCTCTATGCACATAAGACCAGGAATGTACACGAAACATGTAATTTGTATTTTATCTATGTTAAAACACATAACTTTCCAAAGCGCTGCATAACAAATTAACAAAATAAGTTAGTTTAGTTTGAAGTCTTTCCATGTAAGTATTTGCACAGCAAAAGAAATAATTTTAAAGGGCAAGTCAATACTTTTGAAAGTGTTTTCATGTAAAGCGATCACAATTTATTTTGTCAGAAGAGTTCCTCGCCATTTAAAAGTTCTTTTCTTACAAATCAGATTTAACATGATTACAAGGAATTTTGAAAAAAATCAACCTAAGGCAATTTCAATAGCTTTATCCAACAGCAATTGAAACTTGCAAACTTTACAATGGCATATTGCATGATTTTAATAGGTACCTTAAACCATGGGTGATCTCATTAGTCATTTTTTTCTCAACATGTCCTTATTGATCAAACTTGCACAATAAAGGAGACATAATAGCCAAGGTCAAAACCACATTACTGGTAGATGCAGGGCATAAAAACAGACATCTTGAAAAAAAAAACATTTAGAGGAATCGATTTCTATATAAAAATAATAGTACATACATCTTAACGTCATAGAATTGAAAGTACTAGTGATGATTATCGTACATGAATTGTATAATTCTGTGCTCCCCGTCCACCCCATTCAATTTGTCTTAAGCCGATTTAAGAGAATCGGTACTTATTAAAATGTTATTCTTTCAAACTAAACTGACAATTATTTGTCCGATTTTATCTCAAACCTGCCCCTATAGGTTTCTCTGATTTTTTTGCACGTTTTCCCTGATCAAGATGGATTAATTCTCCTCAAATTATGATACCTTAAACCTATCTTCCAGAGGGGAGATGTAAAGAAATAGGCACTATGAGTATGGCGAACAAAGACGCAGACAAAATACATACAGCTCCTCATTGTACCTTCCACACTTACTCTGGAAGACAATAGAACATCCCTTCATTGCTATTATGTAAAAATATGTAGAACAGGTGTCACATGCTATTCACCTGTTCTACTTATTTTACATAATAGCAATGAAGGGATGTTCTTTTGTCTACCAGAACAATTGTTGAGGGTAGATAGAGGAGCTGTATATTTTGTCCGCTTTCTTTGTCATCGTGTTCATAGTGAGGGATCCTATTTTCTATGAAAAAACAACGGGTGTCTCTGTAAGGTAAGTTATGTTCTGAAGGACATAATAATGCAGATACCAACAAATTATAAATATACTCTATTCATCAATAAAAAGATTAGACCGAACTGAGCCTTTCAAAATGAGATAAATGATCTTGTACACACTTGTACCATGAGAATATATACAGCCCTGGAAAAAATTATTAGACCAGCTCCTTATAAAGGCCTACAACATATGGCAAGTGTTGGCTACATCAGTAATTGAAATTTCAGAATGATTTCTACCAGCTAAACTCATAATGAGTGGATGAATACTCCCCAAAACAATTAGATCGTGTAATAACTTATAGTTTGGACAATTACTGCCAAGGTAATTGCCCCTAGGACAGTTAACCCCCGACAATTTTCGCTAAAGGACAATTATTTCTAAGGGCACCCTAACGGATAGAACTTTCAGAACTAACAGAATGTAAATATCCTAGATGCTAACTCTCTTCAGGAATATTCTCCAGGGGTAGGAGGAGTTTTTGAAAACTTGTCCTGACAGCAATAGTCTGGGGACAATTGTCCAGGAGGTATGCCTCATTTTCTCATAAAGCCATGTCCACTCCTCTGGAGGCAGTTTGTTCAATTCATGGTGGAAAATTGCTACATTTGATGATAGCATCCATGCCTTCTGGCATTCTGTAAACAAGGTGTTGCCTTTTTGTTTCCCCTCACAGCAGCAGCTCACTCATGCTGCAAGAATGTTTTCTTTTTCTGCAAAATTAATTATCTTATTCCTTTAATTTTTATGTCACACGCACTGGTCTCAGTAGAATAATGAGACGGCCATGGTGATCCGACCAAGAGAAGACACTTGAAATTCATTCTCTCAGACATTTATAGTCTATTACGTATTCCAAAAACTCATTCTCATAGGAAAAAGGGGGTGTTGTAATTGTCTGGGAAAATTTATCCTGGCTGTAGTCGTCCTAGTGGTAACTGTCCTGGGGTAAAAGGTCTGGGTAATTGTTCTAGTTAGTAGTAATCCATTAATCATGCATTAGCTGTTGATAGTCATTTTCCATAGACAATGGACTTAACACTACTCATACCCCAAAAAGGAGCTGGTCTAATAATCTTATTTTCCAGGGCTGTATATATAAACATATAAACATATATACACACTCACACGCACCCACAAACACACTATGCCATTGGAACAATGTAGTTATCAATAGGGTGGTATCAGGGGCGTTGATCTGTTTTTTCGGATGGGGGGAGGAAAGACAAACTAATAGTATCATTTTTTTATGATTTTCTTAACACCTCTTAGTTACCGGCTTCTTCGCGCTTATTGAAGCAGGGAAAATTAGAAAATCTGCCTATGGAGTGTGCTGCAAAATTGAAGTCTGATCGTATAAAACCTTTTATATTTCATTGTTTGGAGGTCATATTTCATTGTTTGATTAGGCAAAACGATATGTTTGCCGTCCCAATATTTTCGGGGGGGGGGGGAAGCGTGGGGGGTGACAACTGCCCCCCTGCCACCCCATAATCAACGCCCCTGGGTGGTATGTTTCCGTCTTGCCGTCTCATTTAGTACCAAATAACTCATCAGCCAGACGAATCTGACCAGCTTCCTTTAGGGCAAAGTTTAGAGATTCACATTCGGTGTCCTTGGTTTGTTTCTTTTGCCAGTCTCTGAGCATTGATAATGTACCCATGTATGACACATTTTGATCTCTCATATTTGTGGCAATGTAACTGCTGATGTCTCCTGGATCAAAGTCTAGTGCCTTCCCAAGATTATCAATTTCATCATTCTTTCTAACCCTCTTAGCAACAGTCTTCAGCATGTTATCAAAGTCTTTCTGCCCAGCAAGTGTCTTTGCCTCACATATTTTGCTCTCCTTGAGTGAACTGAAAGCAAAGATTGAAGTGAACATTAGCAATTTCCAAATGTAATATTGAGGGAGACATAGTAACCTCTCATATTCAACTGCTGTAAATCCAATTTTTAGAAGAATTTCCTTTAGCATTTATTGATATGAACGTTCATGCATGTAAAATATCAGTGACCAAGGTTATGGATATAAGAACCGATTTTGGGGGGATTGCAAGCCTTCTTGTAGGAAGAAAAGCTAAATCGGCTCCAAATCGTAGTTATGTCAGATCAGTCGTGCGACCGTCTACGATTTGAAGCCGATTAGGCCTTCACTCCGACTAGCGGCTTATAATGCACTAGCCACTAACATTACATTTTTAGTATTCATATGACTATTCTGAACCCCAGTCAAAAATCATGATAGCTGTTTAAATTTCCATATTTAATGCAACTGCGATTTCTTCAAAAATCTGATCGCAACTGGTTGGTATAGTGTACGGTGGCCTTAATAAAATATTTTTAAATTGTTTGCTTTTATTTCTGTGTTCTAATAATCGAATTTTTACATAAGTATTACATAAGTAAAAAAATCATGTACAATAATAGTATACAATAAACATAAGACAAAACATACAAACAAGAATAAGGAATATAATAGACCAATGTAAATATTTTTTCTCAAATAAACTAGAGAGGTAATTTAGAACGCAGGAGACCGCCATCGTGAGCGGTTAGGCTGGAGATGGATGGCGGCCTCGTAAAAAAGATTAGGCGACATAACTTTCTTGGTAAAACTGAGTGATCAAGTGGGTGCAATGCCAATGTGGGTCCCCCACATTTCCTCAGAAATTAAGAATTTTAATAATTCATTATAATAATGTATTTATATATGTACAGTGTACATTTGTACTTCTACACTTATCAAGGTAAATTGAATTTGTACATATATTTTTCATATTTTCTGTAACAATATCTGTAATGCCATTGTCTTTTTTTTCTGTTGGAAATGAAATAAATACGAATTTGAATTTGAATTTGAATGCAATTGCAGGTGTGGGTGCAAATAGAAGATACAAATTTAAAGCGTGAGCACGTATAATTGTAGTATCTTTCGTTTAAGTGTAGCTTTTAAGAAGTAGATGGTTGAACAAGATTTTATGTTATCGGGAAAATTATTCCAAACGTCCGGACCAGAATGTCTTACAGATTTGTGTGTTATTGATAATTTGGGATTTGTAAAATGGAAATTTCCAGAAATGCGAGTAGGGTAGGAATGAAAAGAACTATTAAACTTAAACATGTTATCAAAGGATGGTGAAAGTTGATTATTAATGTACTTGAACATTATGACTGCTACTTGAATAGTATTTAAGTCGAAAATTTTTAGCGTTTTAAGTTTATGGAATAAGGGGGTCAGTGTGAGTTAAGAAATGCGATCCGGTACAAATACGTATAGCTCTCTTTTGTAGTTTAAAAATAAAATTGATTTTTGTCAAACCACAATTAGCCCATACAATGTTACAATATGTTATATACGGGAGAACTAGCGTATTGTAATATACATGTAGCATCGCAACTTAATATCTACATCGTAAACAATATGCAAAATATCCAAGTAATTTCCTGTCAACTCCATTTTAGAAGAAAAATAAATGATCTTAATTCTACATTCATAGAAATAATGCTGGAATAAAACAGGAATTGTTCATTTCATCTGGGCAGCCCTTTCCTTATTTGTCAGTGTTTGTGGTCACCTTGCAAGAAAGTATATATTTTTTTTTACAAATGCTTGGTCTTTCATTTATCTTTAATACTGGTCACAAGTAGCTCTTAAAGCAAATCTACATGCCTTTAGCATGTAGAGCATCTATCTTTTCACCATAAGAATGTTCTAGCACTTCAGATGTCCTTAGACTAACAAAAGTTCCTCACATAATAAATCGTGCACATCATTAAAGCAAACAACATATTTGTAACATCTGTTACCTTTTACTACCCCTGTCTGGTGTAAACTGGACAGGACAAAGAAGTTCTGTCTCATCCTCTTGTCCAACTTTCAACAGCACGGCAACGTTGTCCGAATGCTTTCTCAGATCCAGTTGAAAGGGCACACAGTTATGACTTAAGCTGCAAATCTTGTTGTAGCTAAGATTCTGAAATTATATCCAAGATCATCAGTACTAGTACATGTAGACATGTAGTCATGCACTAAACTCTACACTATTGTGAGACCTGAATGTGTCTTACGTATATAAGAAAAGATGTTACGCTTTGTGCCACAGCGTTAAGTTTTGTGATTATTTTTGTCTAAAAGATTGCAAAGTATTGTCAAACATGTTGCCTGTACCCATGAAAATCTCAGCAACCGGGACTTTTTATTCTTTTACTTTTGCGATGGAATAGGAAGGATAGGGTAGTTCAAACTAGTCTTGACAGTTAAGCCACATGGCTATGATAGCTTCCCTATTGACTCAGTAAAGCTTCATGCACGAGGAAAGAGGGGAGGAAGGGGTGTTTAAAAGCACATCTACCGATAATGATACCTGGAAATGTTAGATCTTTTCCGAACAAAATTGAAGAACTGCATACCTTAATACGCCACGATGAATAAATATATGCAGAGGATTGTTTCATGGGATTCACTGAAACCTGGTTAAATGACAATCTATTACTAGATAATATGACTGACATTCCCACTTTTGATGAACTTGTACGAGGGTAACGAACAATTGAGGAAGGAAAGTTTAGAACAGGGAGAGTACGTCTTTATATCAATAGGAGATGGTGCACTAACTGGGTGATCACATGTACTCCTGATATTGAGTACATCACTGTGGGATTATGCCCATATTATATCACATGGGAGTTTCCACAAATATTCTTAAATCCTATGGAGGCATAAAAAAATATCCAACATTATCTGTTGCACAATGAAAATCCACATTTTTCCAAATAAATATGATTGTAACAAATTAATATGTAAGAGATTAGAGATATAAAAACCTTCTTTTGGCCTGTCTCCTCGTTTACTGAGCACGTCAATTTCATGTCTTCTCCTGAGGGTTCAACTAGGATCTGCGTTTCTGAATGAACCTTTTTGAAAGCCTCGTTCAACTCCTGCAAATTAAAACATGCATCATTTATTGTTGAGTCATACGAATAAAGGTCACACATTTCTGTAATTTATGCACAAAAAGTTAAGGTAACTGTAGGATGATGCCCTGCAACAATTATGGATCCTTCTGATATAGAAGTTACATGTATACACACAACATTTGAAACATGTTCTGAATGAAATGAACTGATGAGGAGTATGATGTAAACACAATACATATGAGGAATGAATGTCTGTGGCCTTTTGGAATGTCAAACCATAGACGTACAGGTATAATTCCATCACAGGGACTGACGTCTCTTGACCAAATATTAACTTTCCAGTTGACACTTTATAATTGGAAAAGTAATTTCGTCATGAAAACATACCAGATTTTAATAGATTTTAAAATCAGACCGCCTCTGTGTCCAAATATGAGGGGGGGGGGGGGCAGTTGACCATAAACACAGGTATTTTAAAAATTCTGTTCCAACTTGTATGCCTTCAAAACTACAGATCAATTTCAGTTTTATCTGTGATTGCAAAATAATTTTTCAAATTAGATTACTATAGTTTACTATAGTAATTCCATAATACTTGGTTAACTTATGGTATGTATGATGTACTTTAACTTGGGCTTGCCCACATATATATATATATATATATACAATTATAACTTAAAGGTATTCGGTAACTTTGTGGAGGCTTGATTTAAGAATTTTGATATCTGTCTTATATAATGATGTTTTGAAGGATAAATAGCCATGCATAGAAAGGCCAAAAATATAATGCTATTTTTAAGATATCTATGACTGAATACTCCCATTTATGAAGCCTATGGCCATACTACGCTTTAGTCTAACACTGAGTCTATGGGGTAAAATGAATCTGGCATTTCCGGTCACTTGCAGTTTACTTATTGTGAAGCACATGATTTTGAAGTGCTTTTTCTTCCTGGGCTTCATTTTTATACCATATTACATACACTGATAGCATTGTAAGGCCAGGCAGCTCAGATTTTACCAAATCACTTTAAAGATGTGTGAGATTATTGTAGGGGTTCCTCAAGGATCGGTAATAGCACCCTGTATCCATTCTATTTCATGAACAATTTTCAACATGTTAGAAAGAGAAAACCTTACTTCCTCCAGCCATTTCTCCTCTGGTGCAAAGAAACTTTTGATCCAATGGAATACCCCATACTGTATGAGAAAGAAAAGTTAATTTAAAATGTGCTTCTCTTAATATCACTATTTTATAAATGACGTGTTTCAAATGGTTTGCACTAATTGCTATCAGATTTATCGATTAATTTCTAAATTTCATACACTGTGAATGTTCTAGGTTCCGTAGTATTTTTATGACCAAAAATATGACAAAAAATATGAAAATACATTTGCGAAATACATTTACAGATCAAGTGGGGGGGGGGGGGGGGGTTGTGTCAACAGATGATATTAACTGTCCTATATTAGTACATCATGGTATTTATGTTTACATATATTCTTTTAGAGTTAACTCCACATACAAGTGTTATTCACCTTTGTAAAGCTTGAACCTCCTACTTTCAAGATACAAACAATATAAAACATAGCACAAAGAAATCTGACTTAAGCCTCGTTCACATGTATGCCAATAAATTAGGTAAACTTCCGAGGTTTACAGAGGCACGTACTTCCCATTATGTATACATGTATCTTATAACACAAAGGTATAGGCCTACAAATGTAAGTTAGTATGTGAAGGACCTTCTTGCGCGAAGCTATGTCTTTATATCCCCACTTGCATTTACACAAACACACACACACACACAAAAAAAACAAAAACCAAACTGTGGCATATGTAAACGAGCCTTTATTGGTGTGGTGGACCAACATGTCAGTACTCATGTTCATTGCTATCCTTGGGGGGGGGGGGGGGGGGGGGGGGGAGGTGGGGAGCAAAGATTCATACCTCCCTGTTCCCTTTGATGTCATCATAAAGATGAGTATGAAGGATAATAGGTGTCCTCTCCACAGGCATCTTTGTGCATACCATTGGTAGACAACACAACCTCTTTCCTTGCAAAGAGTCGTTCTTAGAAAATGTGAAGAACCACCACGAGAAGTGGTTTACTCTGAACTTGAGGACATCTTCCATGATGATACAGCTCAGAGTGCCTGACAACGGCAACTCTATGCGTTCCTTCACAACTGCACCTACACATAAATCAACAAAAGTGAGCCATCCAATATATAATATTAAGTTATTGTATCCCCCGAACTAGTAATGAAGACGCCTATTGTTTTTGGTGTGGGTGGAGTCATTGTTGCCATGGTAAACATATTTTTTAAAGAAATGGTAAAGATTTTCTTGTGAGTGCTCTACCGGCTGCAGTTCTTGTCGGATCACCTTCAAATTTCGCATGGAGGTGCATTATGGTAAGATGAAGACGCCTATTGTTTTTGGTGTGGGCGGAGTCATTGTTGCCATGGTAACCAATATATTTTTTAAAGAAATGGTAAAGATTTTCTTGTGAGTGCTCTACCGGCTGCAGTTCTTGTCGGATCACCTTCAAATTTCGCATGGAGGTGCATTATGGTAAGATGAAGACGCCTATTGTTTTTGGTGTGGGTGGAGTCATCGTTGCCATGGTAACCATATTTTTTAAAGAAATAGTAAAGACGCAAGCGCATAAAGCGCTCTACCGGCTGCAGTTTTTGTCGGATCACCTTCAAATTTCAAAACAACTAAAAAATGACAAAAGTACAAAAAGGTCAAATTTATCAGCAGTGATACCCGAGGTCCCAAATTGCCACTTTATCAATTTCAGTCACAACATGGCTTCAAATGGGGGATGGGTAACGGGTTCGGGGGATACATTGCCTCGGACGGGTCCCCCCTCCGAGTGCTCTAGTTAATTTTTAGATCCACAGGCTGTTTAAAATCCCATTTTTAGCTATAGAGATTAAGGTGAATCATAATCACATGCATGTACATTTAAGGCTTCATACACCCTGGATTTGGAGTTTAGTTTTTACTCTACTGTGTATTTTTACACGTAATGAGCTTGTCTGGGCACTGACAAATTTGCTACAAGTTTGTTTTAATACTGTTGTTTTAATACTGTTGGCATGGTGGCTTAAGAGCTGCTTGATTACAAAAATAATAGGGAACAACAGGCATACATGTATATTGGCAATAAACAACAGATGGTGGTTAATGGTGGGGGGATCAGTAAACTCCATGCAGTATTTTAATTTAAAAAAAATTTTTTTATAAAAGCAATGGCCACATGAGTATCTAATGGATAATCCTATATGGAACATGTGTGACATACCTTTAGATTTATTTAATAACTTATTGTGTGAAACATGAGAATCAGGCGTGATTCTCTTATCTACGAAATAAACTACCTACCTATCTTATTTATAATATTCTATTCCAGCGCTAGCGCTGCTCCTAACCGAACCAGAATAAAACAGAAACTAACGCGCACTTATCGCAAAAGGGCTCACCTCCACACGCCTTGCCAGGGCGACCCGGAAAGCCGGCCTCCCAACATGCCACACAGCAACCGCTATTAGACAGGTAGGTAGTTTATTTCGTAGATAAGAGAATCACGCCCGATTCTCATGATCTACATCAATAAACTACCTACCTGTCTTATTTATAATATGCTAGACCAGCACAGAGACAAGGGGAGGCGTCCGGCACACCACCTTCCCCCGAAAGCGGTAAGCGCACCACTATAGGGAACCTGTCGCCCCAGCAAGGTAAAGGGAAAAGAAAGAGGAAGGCGAACTCCAGAAGACTGCCTTCTGAAAATCCTCTACTAACACCCCCGGCACAAGGGCTTCCGGAACCAGCGGGAGACCGAGTCCCTGGAAAAGGTCCATACGGAGCCTTGAACGAGATAAACAGTTGGTCGGATGTGCGTAGTTTAACTAAGAAACCATTGAAGAGCCCTGACCGGGCACCAGACCTTGTCCTCCGCCACACCGGAAGATCGGACAAGGGTAAACCACAACTTCAACCGACCCCGAAGAAGCGATTGAATCTTGGCAATGTAGGAAGTCATGGGGACCAAGCGTACACCGCCGCGTTCCCAACGGATATGCCCTGAGGCAATGGATAATGCCTGCAGGGCACTCCGCCTTTGACCAGAAGCACTGGTCAAAAGAAACGCTGTCTCAATAGACAGGTCCCTCAGCCACGCCGTAGCCATGGGCTCAAAGGGGGCCAGGCTAGGCTAAGCACCTTCAGTACCAAAAGAAGACTCCAGGCGGCAACAACCTACGAGATGGCCCCTGAAGGTGGAAAGGGAAAGGGCCCGGTAGAAAAGTGGAAAAGAAGTCTGCTACTGCACTCAAAGGGGCAGAACGGGGATCAACTGAGTGCTCATCACACCAGTGGAAAAAACCCCGCCAAACGGGAATTGAAGGCTTCTCTGGAGGAAACTCTGTGACTCCTAGAGATGAACTTCGCAGCCCTCTCGGAAAGGCCCGCCTCGCGGACCATTTCCCCGAAAATGGCCAGACAGTCAGGCTGAGCCTGGATGGGTCGGGATGCAGAATCCCGGAGAGGGGCTGGCGCAGGAAGTCCGGTCGGCAGGAGAGCAACCACGGATGACCTGCCAGTAGCTCCACAATGTCCAGAACCATGGCCGCTTGGGCGAGCAAGGGGCTATTAGGACCAAAGCTGGGCCGTTAAAAAGTTAAGATCTCTGGGATGCGTCCCCCTTTGCTAGGCCTACCCCAGTAGTTTTCGGAAGTGTGAAAATATATTTTTACCCTATTTTTTCCCTATTTTATTCCTATTTAAACGAAAATAGGCCTATTTTTTTCCTATTTTCTTTGGAAAATATTAGATCTATTTTTTGGCTATTTTTTATTTTTTCCCTATTTTCTTCCTATTCTAAGGAAAATAGGCCTATTTTTATTGTATTTCCCTCGGAAATAGGAAGAAAATGGAAGTAATTTTAGGCTATTTTTTTATTTTTCACCTATTTTATTCCTATTTCAGGAAAATAGGCCTATTTTTATCCTATTTCCCATGGAAAATATAATAGAAATAGGCCTATTTTGAGGCTATTTTCTGATTTTTTCCTATTTTTTAGACCTCATTTCTCTCCGGACTATTTTTCCCCTAGTTTTTGCACTTTTCATTTTTGTCAAAAAAATAGTTTTATCCTATTTTTCAGGCTAGCTCTAGTTTCATCCTAGTTTTCTCATTATTCTAAAACTAGTTTTGTACTATTTTCCAAACTTTTATCTTTCCCCATGATCCAGCACTAGTTTTATCCTATTTTCCAAACTTTATTTTTTCCAGCACTATAGTTTTATTCTAGTTTCCTGACTTCTGTACTTTTGCTAACACTAGTTTTATCATATTTTCCAAACTTTATCTTTTCCAGCACTAGTTTTATACTATTTTCCAAACTTTATCTTTTCCAGCACTAGTTTTATTCTAGTTTCCCAACTATTGGTTTCTATATAGGTCCTAATCAATCATGAATATTCATGAATAACAATCTAAAATATGAAAACTAGTGGAAATAGATAAATACATTTAGATTTGGGATTAAGATTTGAACTTTGATAGAAATTTTACTTACATTAAACTATTGTAATGTTGTACACAATTTCAAAAGGCATTTTCATATTTCATTAATAAAAGTGTAAATCAATTTTAATAATAAAAGTGTAATCTAGTCAGTAACCATTTTTTTATAGCACTACAACTATGTCTCTATATATAATGAATGTGATACAATTGCTTAGTAGCTAGGTATAGGACATAGGATGCAGGCTATAGGATTTATAGGAGTAGGAGAGGATAGGATAGGATATGATTACGAGATAGGATTAATAAAATAATAATTAATAATGTCATGTGATTGTTCCTGTAGAAACCCACAGCATTTCTTCTTTTATTAATCTTAATTTTCACCCTATTTTCATTCTTTTTTTCCCCTATTTTTATTTTCTTAATCAAGTTTTATCCTAGTTTCTCAATCTGGTTTTCCTATTTTCTTTGTAGATTTTTCCTATTTTCTCCCTAGTTTTTCCCCATTACATTGCATTTTCTCAATTAGATTCAATCTATTTTCTGCCTAGTTTTCCACTATTTTATTCCTGTTTTTGTCCTATTTTTTCTGTAGTTTTAATTCAATTCCTATTTCCTCCTATTTTATCCTATTTCTCAATCAAATTTTATCCTATTTTCTGCCTAGTTTTCCACTATTTTATTTCTATATTTTTCCTATTTTCCATCTCCCACTATTTTCTTCAACGTGTTTTCTCCTATTTTCTACCTAATTTAATCCTATTTCCATCCTATTTTTGTTTTTTTCCTATTTCCGTAATAATTTCGAAGGACTATTTTCTTTCTGGTTTTATCCTATTTTCTTGGAATAAAAATAGGGAAACATAGGGAAAAAAATAGGAAAAATGTGTTTCAATCCTATTTTTATCCTATTACAAGTAGCTATCTCTATGCTATACAAAATAGGGAAAAAATATATTTCCGTTGGTAATTTTTTTGTATTTTTTCCCTATTTTTACCCTATTTCATTTCGACTTGGGTGCCGACGCTTCCTTCTTGGGATGGGGCGGAGTCTGTCACGGGGAGACTATTGCCAGGGATTGGTCTCACCTCTCTCCCCTCCCTCACATTAACATTCTGTGGTTCAGGGCGGTGATGCTGGCGCTTGCCCACTTCCTTTCACGCGTCCAAGGCCGGGCGATCATTATCCAGACGGACAATGTTACTGTCTAGTCACAGAAATCGACGGTTGGAGCGTCTTCAGGGGCTTGCCCTGTGAGAGGAAGGAGCAGGCGGTCCAACAACCAAGTTCCCGGTTTAACAGCAGGCCAAGCCTCCAAACGAGGTCCACGACCCACCTCAGGTGGGTACGCAGGAGGGCTGATTCCATGCTTCCTGACATGCGCTACTACGCACGACACCACCAGGGTGAACAGGCCGAAAGGCAGGGCCTTGTACCTGTAAAACTTGCCCGCCAACCGGAAACCCAGAAGGTCCCTGGAGGTCTATAGGGCCCAGTCTGCAGGCCGAAGACGGGGCAGGACGGGAGAGTCTCCATCCTGAAAGATACAGAAACCATTTGGAGAATCCGTCCTTTCCAAGTTCAGAATCATCCGGAACTTTCCCGAGCGTCCCTTGTTAAGAGGGGGCAAGGAGACCTTATCACACCGCTTGTTAATGGGTTGCCCTACGTTCCCGTTTAGCGCTCTGGGCAAGGAGTCTGGCCGCACTGGCCGCGGGAGGAGCCTCGCTGAGGCCCGCCCTGGAAGTGCCCGCCGGCAAAAACGCGGGCTCGGGGAGGCTGCGAGACATAGGACGGGCCTGAGGGGCCGCAATCACCGTCCTGGAGAGCGGGGCAAAACCCCATCCTGGAAAACAGCCACGAGCGGGGTGCCCGAGGAGGGGAACCTTCCTCCCTTATGAAGTCCGCTTCCTGTCCGCTTCCTGTCAGCAGCCTCCCTATCTAAAAGGTCTGACAATTGACCAGCGAACAGGAAAGGGCCCTTGAACGGAACGCCCTTACCGGTCAGCTTCGGAGCTGCCTCCGAAGACCCCAAGGCCTGAAGCGCCCGGGACCTGCGGTGTCTCGTAGCATAAAAGGCCGAGCGCGTGGACTGCGACCATAAGAGCTCTGAGAGGCTCAGTAAGAGCTCAGTAAAAACCCCACGCGCCAGGTCCCACAGCCCGGTCAGGCGGGCTGCCGAAGCACGCAGGGGGCAGACGGCTGCTCCCCGACAGTAGAGCGGGGCCCGACTGAAGCGGCACCTGACTACTACTAGAAATTACGGGCCGTCCCAACGGAAGTGGCAACAGGGAATCAGGGTTCTTGAGGGGCCTGGAAAAGACTGTTCTAAGAATGTTGTTGAGTTTTCAGGCTTTCCTGGTATTCATACCTCCATTTACAACTGAAATATCATTACTACATTATTATAATCTGTGTTCCTATTCACCCACCCTTTATTTTTACTGTAGTATTTTTGATATACAATGTATTTCCTGTTATTTACTTTAACTGTGCTTGGTTGGATTCCCACAACTGATGGAAATGGTATAATAACAGATGCAAATTCAATGTACTTTTCTGTTCAAAATTAAGAGAAAAACAAAATTTACATTGAATAGGTAAAAAATAGCCTATAGAGGCAGCTGCAGAGTGGCCCGCCCCAAGCGCGGCCCGACTCCGCCGAAAAGGACTCCCTCCCGTTGAGCTGGCGGGAGGGGGCATAGAGAAAACTCCCGAAACCGCGACGGACAGCGGAGGCAGAGTACTAAGAGTACTCGCGCCTGCCGCAGCAGAAAAGCATGGGAGTTACTCGGGGAGAAGCGGGGGCTGGGCGCCCTCTGTCTACCCTTCGGAGGAGCTCTCCCCCCGACACAAAAATCTCCAGAGCATGAACCGGGTCAGGCCCCTCGTCCAACGGCTCCGATGCCGTGGGAAGATTCGCCGCCTGGTCCGGGGCGGAGGCAGCCGAAGCCACCCGCCCTTCGTCTGCCGGCCTAGCCGGGGGACCAAGCTGGGCGCTCTAATGGGAGGGGTGTGGGAACGCCGCCACTGCTAGGTGGCAACATCCCAACCCTCGCACACCCCGCAAGGTGCCGTGCCCCTGGGCCGTAAAACGATGGCAAGTACATGTCTTAGCAGCACTGGCCATGGCGACAGTCTGTCATAAAGAAACACAGACATAATTGATAAATATAATAAATCATAAGATTCCCAAAATGTCTTGAGAATCAACAGAATTAAATGAAAAAATAGCACTTATAATCCAAAAAGAAATAAGCCCTAGGAGGAAGACACAGAAACAATCAGAAGTTTCAAATGTCACGAAGAAAACAAGTCATAAAGTGACCAAATTCCCGCAAGGGAAAAGTACGAGGCAAGCAAGCACTCCACAACCAAGAGGAGTGAGTGCGGGAAAGCCACGCCGCTAGCTGCGGGTAGAGTCACGCGAGGAAAAGGGACGTTCAAAACGTTACAAAAGCTAAAAGAAAATGCCTCAAAATTCACCCAAGCGGGAAACAGGTCACTTGAAAAACGTACCAAAATAACGAGAAAGGTACGGAGAAGAAAATAAAAGGAGTGAACCGACTTTATCTTGTGAAATATCCACGATTAAAATGGATGAAATCCTGATGTAAAAATAACACAAACAGCTCGGAAAGAGCGCGAGCAAAAGGAGGACGGGTTTCCGGGTCGCCCTGGCAAGGCGTGTGGAGGTGAGCCCTCTTGCGGTAAGTGCACGTTAGTTTCTGTTTTATTCTGGCTCGGTTAGGAGCAGCGCTAGCGCTGGAATAGCATATTATAAATAAGACAGGTAGGTAGTTTATTGATGTAGATTATTGTTTGCCGAACTATGCCTGACAGGGTGTCAGGGTTCTTGAGGGGCCTGGAAATGACTGTTCTAAGAATGTTGTTGAGTTTTCAGGCTTTCCTGGTATTCATACCTCCATTTACAACTGAAATATCATTACTACATTATTATAATCTGTGTTCCTATTCACCCACCCTTTATTTTTACTGTAGTATTTTTGATATACAATGTATTTCCTGTTGTCATTTACTTTAACTGTGCTTGGTTGGATTCCCACAACTGATGGAAATGGTATAATAACAGATGCAAATTCAATGTACTTTTCTGTTCAAAATTAAGAGAAACACAATATTTACATTGAATAGGTCAAAAATAGCCAAAGTATCGTTACTTTTAAATGCAATATATTCTCTCACTGATTTTCCGAAGAATTATCACTCAGAATGTTCATTCAGTATTCTAGCAGAAAGGTCCAGGAATGTTGCTTAGACCTTCCTATCCAACTCCATGTCTCCTTCAACACAAATTTTGGAGGGTTAGGGTCAAGAGACAGAACATGACACACCATTGGCATTCTCCGACCTTATTCTTATATTTTCTTTCAATAAGAGGTAGGTTTTGCGCAGTATGTATCTTTAAAGTGTGCTTGTTTTTCTATTAATTTTGAACAAAAAATGTTAAAAAACATGAATTTTTAATCTTCTTTAACCAGTTTGAGTCTTTAAATCATCACAACAAACATACAAAAGTATCAAAACATGCGTCATCAAAACCAACCTGGTGTGTACTCGCCCTCTCCACAGTATAAGACTGCCTTAATACCATAGGGTCTAGAAATTATGGCACAGTGAGGTATTGTGAAGGTCACTGGTGACTTGAGGACCATTCCATGAGGGCCTAAACACTGCACACCGAAGCAGACTGACATCTCTTCCTTGCTATCCCCAAGATTAGGAGTATCTGTCAGGACACGAAGAGATATGTCCTGTGGCATTTCGCTGCCAATTGCACCAGGAGGGATCTCAAGTTCAATCCCGAATGAATCTAGCTGTAGTTTCTCGCCTTCTACTCCCACTGATTTGTGACACTCCATCTCAATTGGTGGGACATTATCTTCATCTGGCACTAGATAATAAAAAAGAAACACTGTACATACACCATGTTGATTGAGATGTTACATTACATATACATGTATCTTACATAGAAAATAAAGCAAACTAAAGGGTACTTTCCTCTCAAAAAACCAATCATCATCCCTACTTTTGAACGACAAGTATATGTAAATGTATAAATGTAATGTAAATGTAACTGAATGTGCACTCATGAAGGTTTAACAATTTACATTATTTTCACTGAAAACATTTCATAAACGTACCATTAAAAATTTGTCCCCAAATATTAATATGATACATATGGAAGCACATACTTGTAAATTGTATGTAAGATTATGCATTTGTATAGACTACACTGACATGTTCCAAATGATATGTTAATTGTCTTCTGATGAAGCCTTTAATAAAGGTATTTGATAGCATTGCAAAATTTGACAAATACAGTTTGAAAGTGGTTCAATGATATATATAATCCTACTATTAGAAGTATAATTGATTATTACACATATAGGTTACTTTTCCGATAGAATAAAACCTTGTATTTTTCCGTTCTGTGAGATTTCTGTTGTTCAGTTTGATTGCATACAATACAGTTAGCATATTAACTGTCTTGCGTGTATTACGTTACTCTTGTCAATGTTGTAAAAGGGTGGAATATTGTCACGATATTCAACGCTTGCGCTGATATACCATTGCAATTTTTGTCCGACGCATGCGCAGAAGCACGTTCGGTGGAGTCTTGCTTTCATCAATCGCTCGCGCAAAAAGATTGCGACGAAGCGCTAAATGCCATAGGTTTACACGTAAATTTTCAGTGTTGTCTGCATAGTTCTCATACCTTTAGTTTTGTGTATGGCAGCGCAGCGCAGCCTCGATATTGCAAGCGGTAAATTCAAAACATTTGTAAACAAACATGGACGTTGGAATTTGCTGTTTTGGATCATTATATTGAAGGATCATTTTTACTCTGTATATTGGATGTTGGTGAGTACGTGAACCAATTTCATTGTTTTTTATTGTTCTTTATTGTTCCAACTGGCCTGCTTTGCTGTGCTAGTTAGAGGTAGCACATATTTTCCATAGACCTGCACGGTCTGAGCTCTATCTGTATCCTGACTTGAGCTGTTGGGTACCATCTTCTCCAGGCCATTGTAAAGTTGTATGTTTCCTCGAATTTGTATGTATAATAATAATAATATTAGATTTCTTTCGTGGTATATCAGATATATAGCATTCATCTAGCATAAATATTGCACTCATCTTCGATTCGTGCAATATTCATGCTAGCTGAATGCAATATATCTGATATACCACTCAAGTGCATCCAATATTATATAAATATATCATAAAGAAATATGAGAAAATTACAATGCCCCGACCGGGATTCGAACCGGGACCCTGGATTACATAACCAGTGCTCTACCAACTGAGCTATCCGGGCTCCCGTCGAAGCAAAGTAACAATCTCACATATAGCCCCTCTCTTTCCATCGAGCGTAGGGGGTACATCGATCCATACCAATTCCATGCGTACGCTATATAATGGCCTACCAATGAGACAGGTCTTCCATCTAAAGTTGGGCAAATCCATGCCAACGAATTTCTATAGAGGACAATTTAAATTTGTAATTAAATATCATAATTGATAGGATTGAAGTAAATTGAATACATCATAAAGAAATGTGAGAAAATTACAATGCCCCGACCGGGATTCGAACCGGGACCTTGGATTACATGACCAGTGCTCTACCAACTGAGCTATCCAGGCTCCCGTCGAAGCAAAGTAACAACTTTTGCCCGACTTTTCCCCCCCCCCCGGCCTCTGGATCCGCGCCTGCCCTCTCCCTTAATCGCCCAATAAGAAGAATAAATAGTAAATGACGAAACAAGGGGAAACGGTCCATGGTAAAATCCCCACATAGCCCCTTCAGATAAAAACACTGTTGAAATGATCAAGAAAAGAAGACGTCTTTAGGAGTTCTGTGCGTGTTACGCGTTACACAGAACACTACTAACACTAGTCGTAATTTCCAGACCCCGCAATTTCCTTACTAGCATGAACAACTGAACAACGAATATGAATAGGTAGTTTAATTGCCAGCTATATCTGGGTGTTTATACAAAGTGCTTGGCTCATTGGATACATCAAATTTGTGTTTTCTTCATCGAAGTATATTATTCCCCGACCAAATAGGTAGGAACTTGAATATACACTAAAGGAAAAAAGAAACTTATAAAAGTTCAAGAGATCACCAAATTAAATTCTCTGCATGGAAATGTACCAAATTTGGATATAATGTTGATTCAATGCATGGCTTTAAATGACAGTCAATAACAAAAAGTTTTCTTCAATGCCACAAAAGAAATGTGCACTGAAGCAAAGGACTCTCTAATCCCCAAGTCACAAAGACAAACTGCAGCCTTGTACACCATATGCATGTCAATGAATGAAACAAAAGAATTTCAAAAGGGATTTGCACCCCTCGAGCAAGAGGATATTGATGTTCTGCCATGGTTCGCCCGTTCACCAGACCTTTCCCCAATTGAACATCTCTGGAAAGAGCTTGGTCGACGTGTGTCAAGGCGTGACAATCAACCCATCAATAGGGAGACGCTCATTGCAGCACTGCAAGAGGAATGGAACAATGTTCCCCAGGCTACCATCGCGAATCTGATCGGAAGCATGCGAAGACGGTGTACAGCTTGCCAGCAAGCTAGAGGTGGACATACTGGCTATTAATCTGTTTGGATATGAACTTGCAAATCCCTTTTGAAATTCTTTTGTTTCATTCATTGACATGCATATGGTGTACAAGGCTGCAGTTTGTCTTTGTGACTTGGGGATTAGAGAGTCCTTTGCTTCAGTGCACATTTCTTTTGTGGCATTGAAGAAAACTTTTTGTTATTGACTGTCATTTAAAGCCATGCATTGAATCAACATTATATCCAAATTTGGTAC
This sequence comes from Heliocidaris erythrogramma, assembly GCA_025617745.1. NCBI lineage: Eukaryota > Metazoa > Echinodermata > Echinoidea > Camarodonta > Echinometridae > Heliocidaris > Heliocidaris erythrogramma. Next base: position 23,528,646 of record CM046854.1, on the reverse strand, counting down.
ATTTCCATGCAGAGAATTTAATTTGGTGATCTCTTGAACTTTTATAAGTTTCTTTTTTCCTTTAGTGTATATGACAACCCATTCATTTGATTTATTTTGTATGTCCAAAACAGTTAAGTGCTTGTCTAAACATTTCAGACTTGTGCTACTCCCCTTGTACGAGACCCTGGATCATGCCCATGCCCCTGCCCCTGTGATGCCAAGTAAACCCGATTCCTAGTTTCTCGTCCAGAATTTTCGAAAATGAGGGGGTACCACGTTCTTGACATTTGATATTTTTCCAAGATGGCCACCGTTCATACAAATGCTATTGGCTGTCTTCCCGTTACACAGCTTTATTTATATTCTTCTTGGGTCCCTGACCCAAAAAAAGCATCAAAAGGCAAAAAAAAAACGGGATGCAGGCAGGGACGAGAAACTAGGAATAATTTTTATTTGGTATGACCTCCCTCACTCCCCGAAACTAGGCCAAGTATTCGTGGAGATATGCATATTTGTGACGAGAAGATTTTAAAAAAGCGAGCACAATCATGTTCGCTGTTTTTTTTTTTGTTAGAAACGCCACTCTTTGAGAAAAGCTCTGCGGCCCCTAAAAACAAGGCATGTTGACATGCACGCAATGTTGGTCGATCGGTGGGCGGCGGGTGTGGTTGATGAGGTCCATACAGAAGGTTCGCAGTAATGTTGTGTTTCGATCTGTGCTTTGTTTAAAAAAAAAATTCCAGTGACCGATCTCAAACAAAATACATGTACGATTCGTGAATAATAATCCGTCTCGATAGCACATATTATTCGGTGGTGGCTTATAAAGTCATATATCCTTTCGTTCTCAAGTTCTAACTTTTTCGATCGATTTATATACTTCTAGGTCCGACGAGCCGGATTAATTTTCCTGAAATAGGAATTTCAAAATTTCAATCAGTCAATAGTTTAATACTGATATTAAGTCTCCTGTCAAAATAAAAAACGAAACTCTTCTTTTTACAAGCCTATAAAGGAGTTAGAAAAGGGGACGCATCGCAATGTCATGTCGATGTCCGCAGTCTAGTTAGCATTGGCCTAGATGTACCCTCAAATTTCACTCAATGTTTACTTATTATTTGTTAATTGATATTGATCATTTGGATTGACTTAGCCAAAGTCAAGCCACTAATTAATACGGACTTGACAAAAGCCTAGACTTCTGGACTTCACTTCAACACACACTTCAAGGAAATAAAGACTAGAGTCGAGTAAAATTTGAGCAAAGAAAGACGTCAGTAATGGTAACTGCAACATTTGAAACAAAAAAAATCCTTTTCGTTCTGGTAACAAAGTATGAAGATTGATAAAGACAAAAAAAATCATGACTTCACAAAAATAAAGACGTAAATGACAACCGGACGAATCATCAAGTAATTTTTAAAAATTAAATGTGTATTCCTCATGTCCGTGTATTGAAAAATGACAGAAGACAAGAAATGCCAATTTCTGAAATGTCAATATTTTAAAGATGGTTTTGGTGCTCACAGCCACAGTACAACACCTACCAAGCAGTCAAAGTTAATACTGTAATACGACAACACAGTAGATGAGAGTATCTCTAGGTACAATGGTACCTTTTCAATATGAATTGGCTTATGCAATGAATTTTCAGAAGCCTTGCATATCTATTTGAACATTTGCATCTTCGTTTGTCATAGCAAGTGTCCTACCAGGCATGAACTTGAGGCCTCCAACCTGGAAAATATTCTTGATCTGGATTTGAACCAATAGGACAGTTACAAATTTATGAACTCAGGCACTTGTTTATACTTCATTATTTAGATACATAAATATCCCTTTCTTAAAAATCAATATTAGCTTTCTTATCATTCTTTTCCTTTAGCAACGGCATATTTTTATATGACTGACCTAAATTCATCCGGCTTTTGATTGCAATTAAAGGCGCAGCTTCAATTGTGTATAATTAGATGCCTACATTGTACTTCGTTACATTACAAATACATGGTGGAAGCACTGTGGTATATTGGTGTAGGCCTATCACTCTCATACGCGAGCTCTTGGATTCGATCCTTGATCGGTGCTTACATCCCTGGGAAAGGTGTTTTGCCCACATTTGTTTTGCTTGACCCAGATGTATGAAATGTGTACAAGGCAATGATAGTTGCAGGGCAGTAATATTACTGATGTGGTTATCCTGGGTAAGTAACATCAATATATTATTATCTATTATTCTAAAACTCTGATGTTTTTGGTGCCTTACCATGGTAGCTATGAATTGACAGTGTCACCCACAACCAACTTTGTGGGTACTAGGAAGCTTTCGATTATGATAGCTGAGGGTCTTAGCTGACAGATAAGCACCATTTTAGGATGTACATACACTTATTCTTTGTTTTGTTTTGAATAGTTACAGAAATATTCAATTTTTATCATACTGTTTCTATAGCAACAGCCATGTTTTGACATGACGGTGACTTTATACTCTGATACCAGATAATTCAATCTATTAACGTAGATACCGATAGTCAAGGGAAGACATTTTCATTCAAACTATTTTTTTAAACAATATCTGTTGATGACCATGACACTAACCTGTTTCATGGTGGAAGCTTTCCCTGGCACTGTATTGGTCCTCTTCTTCTTCTTCTTCCTCTCCCTTTTCTTCTCCTTGTGTGCCTGTCTCATATTCATGAATTTGCATCTCTGCTGTGGCTCCAACAACATCATCTGACATTAAGAAATTAAATAAAAATTTTGTACAAAAACTTGGTAAATACATAAACACAAGAATAAAGATCCTTTGATTATAAGTCTACTTCATGGTCTCATTTTTATTTCTTGTATCACAGTTGAAAACATTACATGAAATTCAGGTGCATAACAATTATAGTTTTTGCATTTTAAAAGTTTGGTCCAGGTGAATTACAAAATATTTTGTTGTTATTTACCAGTCGGTTAATGGGCACATCACATGTAGGGCTACATGGACATTTTGTTTTTGTAGTTTAATACAAAAACACCCCTTTTCAGAAAAATCTCACTAATACGGCCGAGCGGTGTGTGTGTGAACAATAGTGAGATTTAAATATCTGTATTTTCTATCCCACAATGCACCGCACGATCCTGCAGTAGAATCCTCGGCACAAACAATTACGTGTTTGAATCACGCGCGATCAAAATCAAGATGGGGTCATCAGACCTGGGTCTCCGTTCGGGCATGCACAATGCGGCTCTAGTAATATCAATATTAGTAAACGAAGAAGCTTGACTGGGGAGGAATTTTTAATTTGTAAACAAATCTTTAGGCATTTTACTCCCAGTGTTAAAGATCGTATGCTCGATCTGTAATGAAAAACACAAGTCAGAAAAAATTGGAACCAGCAGGATTCGAACCTGTCATCTACTGCTTGCCGGGCAGCGACTTAACCACCAGGCTATTCTGGTTCACGGCCAAGTCACGATGAACTAGAATCAAATACCCAAGATCCTCTTCTTTCCGACTCATTAATATTCATTTTTAACGGTCCGCCGTAGACAATGGTTAGTAAACGAAGATCTTGGGTATTTGATTCTAGTTCATCGTGACTTGGCCGTGAACCAGAATAGCCTGGTGGTTAAGTCGCTGCCCGGCAAGCAGTAGATGACAGGTTCGAATCCCGCTGGTTCCAATTTTTTCTGACTTGTGTTTTTCATTACAGATCGAGCATACGATCTTTAACACTGGGAGTAAAATGCCTAAAGATTTGTTTACAAATATCAATATTATTCGCTAGTTGAGTTTTTTCCACGTGTATGGATGGTCACAGCAAAAGTGTGATTCTGATCGCGATCGGAATCTCACTTTTTCATGTGTGTGAATGCACTCATTGTCTCAAAATTCATTCTGTATACATTTCAGGCCATTTTTAGATAATGGCCAACACGTATTGATAAATAGATAATAGATTGATACATGTAGATAATAGATAATACATTAATTCAAAATTGTCATTTTTTCATCGAAATGGAAAGACTTTTTGACAAAGACAAATGCGTATACGTACAAGAAACATGCATGTGCGCCATTTTGCATAGGCTTAGTATTGTAAATATATTAACATGGTCATATCTTACAAACGGCACGGTGAAACAAATTTGGAAAAATGATGACCCTTTACGAGAAGTTAAAAATGTCAACGTTGCGTCAGCAGAATGTCAAAACGTTGTTCCCTTGTCAGTCTATATCTCCAAAACGGTGCGGTCATTCACGTCGAAACCTGTTACAGTTCTAGCCCTTAATATTCACAATCAGCTCTATGAATATTAATGACATGACTTCAACGTTGCGTCAGGAGTGCGTCAAAACACTGTTCTAGGAGGGTCAATTTCAATAAATGTTTATTGAGGAATGACGTCAAAAACTTGTCAAATACTGTTCGATGTTTGGTTAGTGGCTCATATCAACATAATGTTTTACATATAAGATCATACATAAAACAATTTTCTCATTCCCACAATTCCCTACGATTTGGACATGAAATAGGGAAAATGGCGACCGTACGGGTAGTGCTACTTTTGTGCCATTTCAACACAAATCTCAAAAAAACTTTGTTTTTGAGAAATTTTTGTTTGAGAAGGAGTTTGTCTAGTAAATTTCGCGAAAGCAGAATATTCTCCAGGGAACATTCTCATTAAAGTAATGTCGCATGATGCCATGAAATGTAAGTAAACATCGATTTTGTTTAACGTCCCTCTTAATGACTGGGATGTGTCATGGCTGCTAGTGGATTCACTGTACAATACGTATTAACCCCACATCCCACCCTGTACCCCATGACCAGCATGAAAAAAGAAAATTATTATCTTTGCTTGGACCCTAAAACCGTCCTTTTGAATAGTCTACTGTTGATATTTTTGAAAAGATCAGAAATTTCCGTAGATCTGTATGATATTACTTAAACCTAAAAAGTATAGCGCATGGCTTCTTTACCGACAATCTGCAGTAGATGTGAACCTGTTCAAGATTGATCAGGACACTGAATGCGCAAGATCCTCACTCTGGGCCGCGTTGGGTAAGATCTTGCCCAGCAGTCTGTTAGGTTTGGGTGCGCCGATCCTGGCTGGCTACTGCGCTTTGCCTACTAGAGCAAATGTTGCAGGTGCCCTAGCTGGCCCTAGGCCTTTCCTAGACCTTAGCTTTAAACTCTTGTTTATGTAGGGTCTAGAAAGATCAACATAAAATTTGAATGACAATGTCTTCCATGCTGGACCCAGATTAAAATGTTCTTTATTCTCTATAACCTAATGCTGCTACTGAGAGCCGTCTCAATTTGATCCCTGGCTGAACTCAAGTCTCACGCCCCAGCGCCTCATCTCACGTCCACCTGCCCGTGACTCATTTTCTCAAGCCGTCCGGCGAATAGAGCTGGGTAATTTCTGTTCTCTTTGGGTAAGATTAGGCAGTAATCACTCAATTTTTAAGACAAAATATTTATATGTAACAGATCTACAAGCATTCATATATAATAATGTGTACACATGTGGTTTATCAGATTGAATGGTTTTATTAAGACCTTAGTAACACAGTTTTATGATCATGAAACTAAGGATGCCTGTTTGCCCTTTTCTTTGATTCATAGACTGAATAAAAATGGGTGTATCTCGTGCAATCTCTTACAGACTTTTCCAGCCTTGACCTTTTATTTTCAATGATGCAATAAATGCAAAATTCTCTTATTGTTTTAATCAAGTTAAGTAATAAAGTTGCATTACAGGTATGCACCAAATCACACAATTTCATATCCCAAAATAAAAAATCTCCTTACCGTGGGAGGGGGGAATGCCCACCTCCCACACCCTCCCCCACTCGGTCGCTTCGCTCCCTTGGGCTTGGTCGCTCAGCTCCCTTGCAGGGTCTCACTCCCAGCCGGTTCAGAAACTTGGCATCTCTGTGAACTTCCTAAAGTAGAAAATAGACTAGATCTATTTCGTTTGTGTACTGTACTGAAAACCATGGCATGAGTAATGATGAGTCACCACTGGCACTAGAGACGAGAGTAGGTACATCTGCGAGTACGATATCTGATAATCTAAAACAGTAGATCTATGACATGCTGTTATCACCACTGCGATCCTAACTTTGTGTTCTCTTTTGATTGTAGAGCTATCGGACCAAAGTAGAGACACACAGGGGGACCAGGACCAGGACCAGATCATCCAGTATCGTTTTAGACCCTACATGTACCTGGGCTGTAGATTTATCACCCACTCACTGCAGGAAACCCTAGTTGAATTGGAAAAAGTAAATTGTTTTGTGATAATGTAAAGCACTAATAATAATAATAATAACTAGAAATGTGCATTGCTGGGGCCGCGCAATGCTAAATGTATCCCCCGGCACTGGCAGCGATTTGAAGGAGGGACAAAGACCCTCCCCCATCCCCTCCCTCAAACAAAAGGATGGTGTAGAAATTAGATGTGTAGGTTTCACTAAGACACATCTTCATATAAAATTTGAAAGAAATGTGTTGAGAGATATACCAAGATACATCTCCATACAAAATTTGAAAGAAATCCATCAAGAAATGTGGCCTGCAGAGTGCACTCACGCCATGCCCTGAAGTATGACCTTTGACCCTATAAAAGACGGAACACTGGTGGCAGCATCACCAAACACTATAGGTTTTTAAATTACACCAAGAGACACCTTCATGCAAAATTTGAACGAAATCCGTTGAGAAATGTGACCGCCAGAGCGCACACAAGAGTACACACAAGACATCTATCAAAATATGACCTTTGACCCTATAAAAGACGGAACACTGGGGACAGCATCACCAAAATCTATAGGGTTCCAGATTTTACCAAGAGACACCTTCATACAAAATTTGAACAAAATCCGTTGAGAAATGTGACCGCTAGAGCGCACACAAACTATCCCCAAAAATATGGCCTTTTACCCTATAAAAGACGGAACACTGGAGGCAGCATCACCAGAAACTATAGGGGTCCAGATTTTACCAAGATACACGTCCACAGGAAGTCTGAAAGAAATTCGTCGAGAAATGTGACCGCTAGAGCGCACACAAGAATGTGACGCGGCGGCGGCGGCGGCGAAACGCTGCTGAATCCAAAGTATCCTCCGGCATACTGCCGGGGGATACAATAATAATACCTGGCATTTATAAAGCGCCTTTCCCCAAGTACTGGCTCAAAGCGCTATAGATATATATTATTACCCCGGTTCATTGGATTCTGGCACGCCCGCACACAGTGTATGCACATTCTCCACTCCCTGGGGAGCATTCCAGCCAGTCGCCTGTTAAGCGCACACATGCTAAGCAAAGGACATTAACTTTCGCCATCCTACCGGGTACCCATTTAACACCTGGGTGGAGAGTGGCAAATGTAGATTAACGTCTTGCCAAAGAACGCTAGTGCTGCGGTGGGATTCGAACCCCGGACCTCGTGGTTCACAGTCCGGGGACTTATCTACTGATCCACAACAACTCTAGTAAGCCCACATGATTTATGTAATTTTCAATTTTGGCCCACATGATTTATGTAATTTTCAATTTTCAATTTTGGCCATAGCTTCGTCTTTAATAGATGTATACATGTAGCTCTGTAAGATTAGATCATATTATTTAGACTTAGATGTGTAAATGTTTTCTGTATACCGTAGACCATCTGTGCAGTCAAAATCGCTTGCTACTAGACATCTTGGTCTAGGATCAAATTTGGAATGGAAGATGAAAATATGTACGGTACTTCTGTTATAAGATTTTAACCTAGATTTACACTTTCTATCATTAAGAAGAAGAAAAAAAAAATGTAGCATAAAAGGATACATGTACCCATTTTATTTCCTTCTTTAAAATCCAGTCTACAAGAAGTTTGATTTTTTTCTTTCCTTGTTTTTATTATGCAGCTTGTTCAAGGAAGCTCATCAGTTACAACATGTACAAGTGCTGTTGATTGTCTAGTAATGGATTCATGAAGTGAAGTATTTTTATCTTTGATATTATTCAAAGTTTTAAAAGTTTTTTTTTTTCTACAGAAATTTATTGTTAATTTACATAATGGCAAATATTCTAAATCTCACAAATGCATACATGTATATTTCTGATCTGAACAATGAATGTCAAAGTATGGGTCAAATGGAAAGAGCTAACATATTATTCAAAGTAGAAACAAACATATTTGTAATTTTTTTTTTGGGGGGGGGTGTATCAATGCTATTGGATGGCCCTTATTTGCAACATCTTGATATTTCACTGTTAGACCCTTTATACATGTAGATACATCCCAAATTTGTAATTTTAAAATAAAAACAAAGACTTTGATTACCACTAATTTCGCTTTTGTAGGTCTACATGTCCATGTACATTGTACATGTACTCGTAATTAAAAACAATGTAGTTGGTATGATTGGCGCATATAAAACAAATCAAATCAAATCAATTTATTGACTTTAAATCCCAAATTTTGGATTATCATGATTATGAGAAAGTGATTAATCTTCAGCATAATTTTTTATTCTTTTCACACTTCCGTAATACTTAATAAAAACCTTTAAAGTTAGGCACAGTCCATTATCATGTCACCTCAGGCTAATGCAGTAATTTAAATTCTAAATATAACCAATAATTTCCTATTAATTCCAATGTAAGTTAGAAAAAGATTTTGAAAAATGGGGCATGACTATATTATGATGAAATGATTTTGGTTAATCATCTTTAATGCAACATGTGTTTATAATTGAATGCATTAGTAGTGCATTCAGATTTAATCATGATATTTTATTTGATCTTCAACCTTGAAGTGATAATCCCTTTCATCAGCTCCTTGAAGCTATCCTGAGATAGCTATGATTATTTTTCTTGAAACACAAATGGTTCTAAAATCGGTAATTTGTTCCTTTTTAATCATCTTTGCAATCATTGTGCAATCAATCTGGGGCATGTCTCTAGGCAAACGAATCAGGGGCTCGGAGTTTCAGCCCATTCCCAAATTTTCAAAACTACCAATATTTGGACAAACATCACCTCATATCATTTTGGGCAGTACGGTTGTCTGTATACTCTGCTGATAATTTGAAGGGCTGTACATGGATACGTATATATCATAATCCACCTACATGTATATCGCATGTCACAAGAAAAATTTGAAATTGTTTGATTGCAAAATTACAAACAAGCCATTAGCAATATTGTGTCTTGCCCACTTGCGAGAACTAGAAATATCGCGATCTCTGTTGCCACGCAACAGACCTCTGATGGCAGCATAACATGCAGGTCCCCCAAGTGCTTCTACAACCCAAGTTTGGTTGAAAAGTGAGTGACGGTTGCAAAGTTATCTGTCATAAGAGAGTCTTGCAGGTTAACTTTAACTTTTGACCTCAAATGACCCTTGCAAAGTTACCTTTATCATGTGACCTCCAACGGCACCATAACATGCAGGTCCCCTTTGTGCATCTACAACCCAAGTTTGGTTGAAAAGTGAGTGACCATGCAAAGTTATCTGTCATAGCATTTGTGACGGACGACGGACGCCATTTGGATCCCTTAGTCTCACCTTCACCTTCGTATTATTTTGGGCAGTAAGGTTGTCTGTATACTCTGCTGATAATTTGAAGGGCGGTACATGGATACGTAAAATAGAAATTGGTATTGGTATTGAGTGAAATCAAATCAGCCACCCCCCCCCCCACTTTCAAAAACGCTCCGCGGCCCTGTTGAGATATGCCAGGTCTACAAGGCACAAGGAAAGGGTTAAAGAAAGGGCAATGCAATATCACAGGAGGGCTACAACGGAAAGAAATAAAAAGCTCATTGCCATATATAGGCGGGGGGGGGGGGGGGTTAAAATGATAAAGAAATCTGTGTGGATGTATATCTAGAGCAAACAGCGAGTTGGGGCTATACTGAAAATTAATGTTCTGCAAAGGTAGCCCAAAATAAATTAATTGTCGCCGGTGGCCAAAATAGAAAAATCTAAGGCGAGGAGGGAGGGCAAGGAGGGAGGAGGGGGGCAGTGAAATTAAAAAAAAAAAAAAATCAATGATGCCAATTGATGCAGGAGGTGGCAATCAAGAGATAATTCTGTTGAATTCTTATTCATCAAATTTAGGGAGACAAAAATTAAATATAGGAACTAGAGGGTAATTATGTAGTTTAAGAGGAAACCGTTTTGCCCTTTGTCGTGGCCACGGCCTTCCCCTCCCATCGTGATGACTTAGTGTCTCTTTCATGATTATTAATAGACCCTATTACTACTACAGTGTGTATCTGCAAAACTGGATTAAGTCTGTGTATTCTTGAAAAACATTACTTGAACAAAAAGCACTTAATTTCTATCAATATTGATATGTTGTCCAAGAGTTTTCTCAATGAGTCTCTGTGCCCAGTACAGCTGCCTTCTGTATTAAAGTGGTAGACTTTCAGAATGGGAGATCTTGGTGGTGAGACCTTCGACCCTCCGACCCCCCCCCCCCCCCTCTTCTTCTTCTTCTCCTTCATCTTTGATCTTCTTTTTCTTCTTTTTTCTGCTTGTTCTTCTTGTTCTTCGTTTTCTGCTCATTTTGGCTGCACAAGTAAAGTACAAGCCCTTTATAGTCCAATTTTATGTTCATTAGTTATAACAGTCATGAATATTCAGATTTATAATTTCAATAATTTTTCGCGCTGCGCGGAGGCCAAAATCTGATTTTAATAGTCATAATCAGGTCTATGAATACATATGACGTCACTCCAAGCTTGCGTCAAAACGTTTTTCCAACGTCCCATTGGGACTTTGTACAGTGACATTACTATTCATCATCATCCTCATCATCCTCAATCATCATTATCATTATAATCATTAACATTATCATAATCCCCATTGGGACTTGGTGCAGTGACATTACTATTCATCATCATCCTCATCATCCTCAATCATCATTATCATTATAATCATTAACATTATCATAATCCCCATTGGGACTTGGTGCAGTGATATTAATACTATTCATCATCATCCTCATCATCCTCAATCATCATTATCATTATAATCATTAACATTATCATAATCCCCATTGGGACTTGGTGCAGTGACATTACTATTCATCATCATCCTCATCATCCTCAATCATCATTATCATTATAATCATTATTATCATAATTCCCATTGGGACTTGGTGCAGTGACATTACTATTCATCATCCTCATCATCCTCAATCATCATTATCATTATAATCTGTAAACAAATTTTTAGGCATTTTACTCCCAGTGTTAAAGATCGTATGCTCGATCTGTAATGAAAAACACAAGTCAGAAAAAATTGGAACCAGCGGGATTCGAACCTGTCATCTACTGCTTGCCGGGCAGCGACTTAACCACCAGGCTATTCTGGTTCACGGCCAAGTCACGATGAACTAGAATCAAATACCCAAGATCCTCTTCTTTCTGACTCATTAATATTCAAAAGGTCCACCGTAGACAATGGTTAGTAAACGAAGAAGCTTGATGGGAGGAATTTTAATTTGTAAACAAATTTTTAGGCATTTTACTCCCAGTGTTAAAGATCGTATGCTCGTTTGTTTACAAATTAAAATTCCTCCCATCAAGCTTCTTCGTTTATCATTATAATCATTAACATTATAATCCCATTGGCACTTGGTGCAATGACATTACTATTCCTCATTATCATCATTGACATCACCTCCTTCTCATCGTCATAATTATTAACATGAACATAATCAGCACCAGCATTTATAGTAACACCATCATTATGACGTTAAAGACACACCACCTCATGTATAATCTCTCTTTGTATTTGTTTTTAACCTTCTAGTATTCTGTTATTGGTATTAACTGGTCATAATTTGATATTTTATTAATTTTTGTGTAGATGTGTATAATCTGGATACACTCACCTGCAGCAGACACTTGCAAAGAAGGGGAGGTCTTTTTCTCTGTGACTGATGCCATCTCTTTCCTCTGCTCTGAGTCCTTCAAATGGATAGAAGTTTTTGGTTCTCAATATTTCAACAAAAAAAATGTATTTCTTTAGACATGAATACTTGTATTACACTGTACTATACATGCAGATTAAAGAAATCTTCATTATCAAACGGAATTTGTTCACAAGTACTAACTATTCATTGTGTAATCACAACGCTCATCAGTCAAGGTCTTTGAGTAGCGAATCTTGGTTACGCGTGAACTAGTACATGTTTAGTTGTAGGCAAAATTTGATATGCAAATTCTAATAATGACTTCAATTATGCCACAGGAACAACACTGGGTTGAAAACAAACTTAAATGCAAATAAAAAAAGAAGAAATATATGATAAGATGGAAATGTAAGACTTTCATAATTACCAGGTTATGCTTCACAGTAACAGTAAGCTTGCCTTCACTGTTCACTTTGTCAATTAATGCATTCAGACCCATGTCACTCCTACACCCATGAAGCCTAAAGTACAAACATTTTTTAAGATAACATCAGATTTAGAGGGGACAGTACTGTAACAGTATTGTAGTATCCTTTTTATGTGATTTACTCAACTGACAAACTATAGTGTTTATTCAGATAGAGGGCTCACTTGGTTGCTCTCAATAAAACACCATTCTCTCACACACGTAAAATACCTCTACTTACTCTCTTCTGTTCGAGTCCAGAATATCAGTTAAATGAACCCGTAAGGCATAATTTTACATGGTGGTAGCGGTGGGATCCCACACACCATCATCAGTGACAATGGCCCCCCATTTTCTTCCAAGGAATTTGCCAACTTCACCAGAGAATGGGGAATCAGTCACCATACCATATTCCCCTACAATAGTAAGGCGAATGGTAAAGCAGAGTCAGCCGTGAAGACAGCTAAAAAACTCATCACGAAATGTCAATCTACTGGAGAGGACGTCGACATGGCTTTGCTGAACATCCGCAATACACCAACCCAAGGTGTTCATAGCAGTCCTGCTCAACGCTTCCTGGGAAGATGTACAAGGACCCTATTGCCTACAACAACATCCTCGTTAAGACCACAAGGTTACACCACTAGTGACCTTGTGAATCTTAAGAAGAATCAGGAACGCCAGGCGAAGTACTTTAATCGACACACAAAGTCCCTACCTGTACTGCATGAAGGATCTACCGTTCACTTGAAGCCTTTCACCAACAAGGATAAGAAATGGCGACGTGCAACAGTTGTAAAGAGACTTAATGAGCGATCCTATGAAGTTGAACGACACGGCCAGACCTACATCCGAAACAGAGAACATCTGAGGGCCTGCAAATCATCACGGCCAGACATTTTCATCACCACTCCTCTCTACCCTGAGATGGCTGATCGACGGCACGATCACGGCTCTGGTTCACCAGGTTACCCAACCCTGACCCGACCTCGCTCTGATGTGGACGCTCCCACTGACGTCAGCGCAGAGGACCAACCTTCACCACCCATAGGTTGGAACCTGAAGTCCCTCTGAGACGATCTTCCCGCCATCGACGTGAACCACAACGGATGAAGGATTTTATTAAATACTAGTTAGGCAAATGGACCACGATGTACAAAAACAAATAAAAAAAAAAAAAAACAAAGCAAAATGTATGCAGAAGTTTCTCTTTTGTTTTTGCTTTTTGGATTTACACCTGGTTGTGTTTTCATAGGCTTGGTTTTAATAAAACAAAAATAACATTTGGTTATATACAGTTAAAGGTTTAGAATGGAATAGCAGATGACGCTGGAGACCGAACTTTGATAATAATAAAATGGACAGTTAATTCTCGAGAAAGATTTTAATTTTCTCATTTTTTATAAATGCTTGGACACTTCATAGTTTACTCAAACTTTTTGGCTACTATTCGGAAAAAAAGAAGATTATTTTGATTATTTTATTGCATATGTTTTACAATCTGTAAAAATCACGTAAACGTTTTTGATTGTGGGATTTGTTTTGACATTTTGGATCTTGGTTGATATTTCGACTATTGTAAAATATTTACATTCTCGAGCTCAAAACATGAAAAAAGGGAGGATGTAACAGTATTGTAGTATCCTGTTTATGTGATTTACTCAACTGACAAACTATAGTGTTTATTCAGATAGAGGGCTCACTTGGTTGCTCTCAATAAAACACCATTCTCTCACACACGTAAAATACCTCTACTTACTCTCTTCTGTTCGAGTCCAGAATATCAGTTAAATGAACCCGTAAGGCATAATCTTACAAGTACCATGATCTTCTCCATAAAAAAGAGGTATGATAAACCTTTATCCAAGGAATGGTATTTTCCTGTAGTAGAGTAAGACTATAGAAGCTAAATCACCCATCAGAGTATTCATGAAAATGCTTTCAGTTTTCCAATATATAATAACTGAGTGTGTACGATCCAATAGATCTATGATAAGCATGGCAACTACATGTAAAATCAATTAGGTCACGGAACAAAGTGATCACCAGTTTATGCACACGTAAATATAAAGATAAATGATCCACCGTAATACCAGTCACATCAAACAGTACCCCTCCTCCCATTTAAACATTTAGAGACAGCAACTGTACATTTACAATTTATTATACATGGGTATAGTTCTTGAAAGTCTGAATTCCATTTATAAAAAACTTTATGCAGCTATCCGCAGGCCTGCTTTTGAAAAACGGTGACTGCACATAATAATTTTATCTAATAGGATAGCTGTCTTTTGGGCAGTATACAGACATTTTGAGGGCTTGAACACTTTCCTTTCATTAGTTTTAATAAGATTTCATTGTTTAAAACTTTCTAACTTTCTAGCAAAAATTCTCTATGCATAAATCTTTCACATATCTGAACCCCTCCCAAAATTTTGCAAAAGTTTCAGTGCATGAATGGACATGTTGGGATCAAATGGACAAAATTACAGTCAGATTTTTATATCGGTGAGTACTGACTGTATATTGAATCAGGATCCATGATAATTGTCATAACATTCAATTTAACTTACAGCTATTCTCTAGCTTTGGTACATGTAGTTATTGAATCGCATGAAACTGGCTTAAAGGAATTGTAGATTGTTTAGGATATACATGTAGTGGATGGGTTGTTTGAACCAGAAATATTTATTAATAAACTAATGGAATGCGAGGAAAGCACAACTTAAATTTGCACATCTTAACTTGGAACATAGAAAACCATGTGATATCATCAGGTCTATAATCATGTTTTTGTCATCTTTTTCACTTTTCTTTTCTCTTTTAATACTCAAAGAATATTGAACTTCAAAGTATAGAGTTGAAGAAAGTGAGGGACTGTGCAAGTGATTAGAGGGAGAGAGGAAAAAATGAAAAAGACCGTGGATTTCAAGTCAAGTTTAAAATTTCCAAGTTGTGATTATAAAACAGTGATTATAAACACAATGCCAAACTGAAATCAAACTTACTCTATGCTTGTCAGGTGCGGATGGGTCATCAAGATATGGATAATTTCAATTGCCTTTTTGTTACCCAACTCAATGCAGTTAAGGGACAGGTTAGCAAGTTGAGGACATGATGTTATCAACGCATTGGAGAAAGACGCAGGATCCAGTGTTCCCAAAATTATCCAGATGAAAAGATGAGTGAGATGGTGGAATGGAGAGCATGCCTTAGAGACCATGTCTGATGAGACATGCATCCAGGTATTAAGATTAAGTTTTTTAACTTGAGGACAAGATGTATGAAGTCCGAGCTTCCACAGGGTAGTCACATCCTCACCATCCAAAGATAGCTCCTCTACTGAGGTACTGTGAGAAGTCTACAGAAAAGAGCAGCAATGAAAACTGTCATAATATCCCTAATGCAAAGTAATAGTATATCAGCACTTGTATTAGACATGATACTGAATATCCCGAGTCAGTATTGCAGTCATACCGTAAAATTGTTACTACCGATCTACAGTAAAGAATATTAAGAGGAATTAACATTTCATAGGAACTTGGATAGTGTAAAAATACATGTGTACATGCGTATATAAACGTTTAAGAAAAAAATATGACAAAGAAGAAAAGATTACTTTCAAAAAGGGAAATCTGTAGGTAATTGGGTCATTATGTGTAGCCTAATGCCAGACAGGGAAACGCTCCCATTTTTGTGTCCACAAAAGTATTCAAAACATCTTTTATATGTATATGTTTTATTTTTATGACACATTTTTTTACAAGATAGAGAATGGTAACATTGCTATCATGTGTTCCAATCAAGGAAATTGAACACTAGACAATTGGTAGAGGACTTCACCCAAGGACTTTGCTAACAGGAGATTCCCCTTTTCACTGATTTCACTTGAATTCGCAAATTTCCAAAAACTGTTTTTTTTTCCTTTTCAATTCTTTATCTGAAACAAATTACATGTATTATTCTGTCTCTCTTATTCTTCTGAATCTACCACAGCCAAATTGTTTCGAAAAATTGATTCCCCTCTAAGATCAAGCACTAAAGTTACACGTATACCTTTCTATGATGAAGTAAATAAGCAAGAGTATAATTCAATTCAATTCAATTCAATTCAAGACTTTATTTCAGACAGTTTAGGAAATAGAAATAAACATTCATTCACCAATTTCAGCAGGTATAGTTTACCTTTAAATTGATGGTACAAAGAGGTAACTGTGCAAGGTTGATATATCATGTATATGCGATATTTGCCCTATCAATTAGCCTTCCACAAATCTAAATCAACAACAGTTATACGTTGAATGTGACTGCATCTCCTACATGTAATATCTCCGGCATTACCTGCCCAATTTTCATGCTTTAAACGCCATTTTGGTACACAAATTATTGGTTGCAAACTTGGAGTTAAAAAGGACATACTTCTTTAATGTAGAGATTTTTTTTCATAATCTTTTCAGTCAAGCTCTGCTGGCAAGTCTTATCAGTGTTATATTACGCTTAAGAAATTTTAAAGGATTGAGGCACTAGATGACATTCTGATTCGCGCGTGCTGTACGTTTTGAATCTCAATGTGATAAATCCAAGTTCCAGAGCTTTATCTCGGATGGTCTCTAATGCCAAAAATTGTAATGTATACTGTATATACAGTATGAAAATACTCTGGTATATGTTTATGAACAGAATATTTTTCATTGAACAGTAATATTTTGGTACTTACCTTCCATTTGACATATATATTATACATGTACTTCTGTTGTACACTCTAAATATATTTTGTATCTATATATTTGTTATAAATATATGTATGGTAGTACTTTGCTATAATTATATTTATGAACAGAATATTGATACAAATCAATGATGTTTAATACAATTCAAATTCAATTCAATTCATGAAGATGGTATGCCGTATCTAGGATTCCTACCTTAAGTACATGTTCATGTGAATCCTACCAGATATTTCCATTTCACTTTTAATATAACGACTGGTTAAATTTTCTTTTGACATTATTTAAAGGGAAATTCCATCCTGGTTGCATGTTGGTTTTAAAAGCAGAAATATTAAACAGATCAGTGAAGGTTTGAGCAAAATAAGATAAGAAATAATCAAACACAATTGGCAACTCTGTGACATTATCTTGCAAGATCCTCTCCAATTTGCCATGTATGCCAAAAATCATTCATTTCCATTTTCTTGAAAGAAAATAATTAACCATACATGCACCTTAAATACAGGTATAATCATTGCTCATAATGTTTTTACACAAAACCTGAATGAAACATATCTATTCCTTCTTTTAAAACTAAGGAAATTAATATTAATGATAGTTTCTGTACTGAGCAAATGGGAGAGGAGTTCGTAAGATCCATCAAAGAGTTGCCAATTTGTTTCTAATATTGATCACACTTCTCTTGTGAAAAAGTACTGCAGTAGTACTGCTACAGGTACTGCAGCTGCTGCACAGGTACTGCAGTAGTACTGCTACAGGTACTGCAGTAGTACTACCTCAAAAAGTACTGCAGAAGTATCACGAGTACTGCAAAATTACTATGAGTACTGCAAAAATATTGCGAGTACTGCAGTGGTTCTTTTTTACAAGGGCTAAAAGTGGCATTAAACTGGCAGAACTTAAACAGTGCCATCGTACAGTGATTGTTAAATTAAGATTATAATATGAAAATTAATTCCATTTTATTTTGAATTTTGACAAACAGCTTGTTTGGATAATAGGCAAATTTTGAAAATTTTCATTTTTGACTTGGCATTGTGGAAAGTTGTGTGCAGGTACATTATAAGCTTTTACAAACTAGAATGGGGCATGATGAAAAAATGAGAGGCATCAAATTCTGTTGAAAGATGGTGCTGTTTAGGAGCTTCAGTTTACTGTCACTTTAAAGAATGCATAACATTCTTATTTCTAATCAGATTTGCTCAAAATTTTGCTAATCTTTTTCCTTCATTTTCCCTATTTTATGCAAATCAACTTTATATCAGGGTAGACTTTCCCTTTAATGCTAAAAGATATTGCAAATTGAATGCAATTTTTGTATGTATTTCTTCTTTTGTGCATTTCTTCTGCCATCATTTGCATGAAGCTGGAGAGACAAGCAGAAATGGTATTTGATCTTGGAATAGCAGTAATACATACTAGCATTTCTTTATCGTTCTTGTCAACATCGTCAATTCTCTCCAATCTGAGTGACTGGAGGCGTGGTAGAGAGAGAAACGTGTGAAGGATACGTTGAGTCATGGAAACATTCTCCATATCCAGTGTCTGGATCTGTATCAAGACATTAATATCAACGAGTCAAAGAGAGGAATTAAATGTTTGTTTATAAATAAATCATAATTGTGCCATGGACCAGAAATGGC
Organism: Heliocidaris erythrogramma; assembly: GCA_025617745.1. NCBI lineage: Eukaryota > Metazoa > Echinodermata > Echinoidea > Camarodonta > Echinometridae > Heliocidaris > Heliocidaris erythrogramma. The sequence continues at coordinate 23,509,908 of CM046854.1, read as the reverse complement.
CAGGTGGTAGATTCGCTGCCCAATAGCATGGAATACCATGGAATACTGGAGGTCAATATCCCTCTTTGTTTAAACATTGTTTTCTTTTGTCTGTTCTGTATTTCATTCATATGCATTCGGGGGGGGGCTGATATCTAATACTGGGGTGTAGCAAAAGAAATTCTTACATGGAATTCTAGACAATCATCATCACTGGTGATCGGTCAAAAGACATGTTTACAGTTTAGTGGCTCTATCATCTCCTAAGACTAATCTACGTCAAAGGGTTCCAGTTTTGAGCAAACTGCTTCACTTCTCTTCCATTCCCAATTAATCATAAAACAATAAGGAACCCTAATTCTAATAATCATGATTGACAGGAAACATATATCCAGGTAAAAATGACAATAATATCACCTTAGAAATGCTTTTGAGAAAACTGATTCATTCAAGCCATTGATAAAAGAACAAATACATTCCTAGTTGTTATCCACGGTGAATAACACCCTGAATGGCTATTTTCCATTTTTTAGTCTGGATAATTCTCACCTTTCTGTACCAAAATTACCTGGTAGGAAAGGAAGGCTGCTTTTCATGCATAACTTTCTGGTAAATGATATCACACATAAACCACACAATGTGATGAAAAAGTCTTCTTCAGCCTTGATTTTAAGATTTATATATTTTCAAAACATTCACAATTCATTTGATATATGGCAAATATCTCAATCTGCCCCCCAAAAAAATAATATACATGTAAATGTATACATTCAGATTCGATTGAAGATACATGTACATGTACCTCTCACATTACTGGATTATCATTTCATTTAGTATCAACTTAAAGCCTTATTTCCCAATACAATATGATCCCTCCCCCATCCCTATATACATGTATTATAGCGAATCATGGTATCCCACTGATTATGAGGGTGTTCTGGACTAATGACTAGAAAAAGTAATTACCACAATGAAATGTTAAGTACTACTTACACATTCTGTTTTAGATTTTATTGGTATACCTTTGATTTTGATGCTTCAGTTGCCATAGATGAGTAGAGCTCATCACTCAGCTTCAGTCTATTCAGTGTCAATGACTGAAGGTTTGGCATGGAGAAGAGACCTCTTGTATAATTTAAGGATGCAACAGGACCCAGAGAACCCATGCTGTAATGCGTGAAACTCTCAATCTGGCGATGTGGCAAGAGGGAACACACAGGATACAAATGAACAACAATGTCAAATATAGAAGACACTTCTTAACTAAGACTAACTGCTTTGAACTATAACTCAAAACACAGTAGGCTTAATTTTTAACAGACATTTTCAAACTATATCAAATGACAAACAATTTAGAGGTGTAAGTACATGTATGGTTCTTATTATTTCAGGAAAAGAATAATCAAACTTTTCTAAGGAAAGCAATATTTTCATACATTTTCTGTTTCGTGTATTTTACTTCACTCTTGATTCTTGATTCATTGATTCCATCATAGAATTTGTGCTTGAGATCATTTTAAATTTGGCTGAATTTTCTCTACATGTACATGTACGTGTATGTCTGAATTGTTATGATTGTGCAATTTAGGATGTGTGCAATACAGAGGATCAAGGATTGGTAGAGGGGTTCAAAAGGCATTACACCCCCTCCGGGCAAAACCAAAGCTGCCATATCTTTAATAGGGAAGTAAAAGCACACACAAATCCGAGTTGTTTTGGAGTACACATGAACTATGTTTCTGAAAACTTTTGGAGAACTGTGCTCCCACCCCACCCTAATGTAAGAGAATCCGGGATAACCCACTGATGATGAGGGTGATCTGGACTAATGACGAGAAAAAAACTAATTACCAAAATTAACACTTTGTTAACTACATGTATTACTTAAGCCCGGCGCACACTGCACGATCCGACTGCGATCCGATTTCTCTGCGAATGTGAGCCCAATCGGATCGCAGTCGCAGGACATCGCGTGCGTAATTTTGCATCGCGTGCGTAATTTGCATCGGAGCAATCATTTTCATTATGTCCTGTATATCATATAAAGACAAATTATCTTGTCTGAAAATAACATTGATTTACAAAACAAATTGTGCTGTTTTATAATTGGGAAAAGGGTACATGCATCGTTTACACAAAATAGCTTAATTGTCTTTTTTTGAAAATAGTCACAAGACCCAGCCCTGAGAGAAAGTAGGGAAGGAACGAGAACTAGAAGATGAGGGCGAGGGTATGTGAGAAAGAGGATGCTGACATGTCTCCTGGTGGATGGACTTCGATCAAGGGGAAGGGGGGGGGAGAGCCGTAAAGAATAAGAGATAAAGAGAGAATGCAAGAGAGAGACAGAGACAGAGAGAGTGGGTGTAGAGTTATTAAGGGGGAAATAAAAAAGATGGAGTAAAGAGAGTCAGATGAAGGGAATGAGAAAGAGTGGGCAGGGAATGGAAGAGGTGAAAATAATGGTGGAAATGAAAAGGGAGAAATAGGGTAAAAGTGAGATACGGAAAAGTAGAGAGAGAGAGAGAGAGAAATAGTGGGGGGGGGGGGAGGCAAGACCGAGTGTAAAAGAAGAAAGTGGAGGAAATGCAGGCAGATCCCATATTGTAGAAAAGTAGCATTGAGCTGAGCTGGAAAGAAAGAAGGAAACACCCCCCCCCCAAAAAAAAAAAAAAAAAGAGTCTCGAGTGAGATAGAAAGAATGTGAGAAGAGTAAGACAAAGAGTAAAAATGAGAGGAGTTAAAAGGAAGGAGAAAGAAATGAAGCAAGATCATGAAGAGAGAGAGGGCATGAGAAAGCTAGGAAAGAGTGGAATAAGAATAAGATTCATACAGAGTGAGAGATCGACAGCTTGGCACAAAGAGAGAAATTGATTCAAAGTAGGAATATATAGGGTGGTATATACATGTAGGAAAGAATGAAAAGGGGCAGGGGTTTTATATTTTAATTTTTTTTTCACATGATTCAGTCCCCCCCCCCCCTCTCTCTCTTTCTCACTCAAACTATTTTTCGAGATTATCTTTTAATGTTGATCCATAATTCATCTCCCTGTCTCTCTCTTTCTTACGTATACTCATATTTTCTTCTTCCTTCCTCTCCATCCCTTTCTTTCAACTTCTCTTTGACTGAAGTTTCCTTCTATTCCAATTCAATAATCAACTCCAAATCATTTGTATGAAAACATTCATTTTCAAATAATTATATCCTTGGCACATATCAGAACTCATTAATTTTCTTTCTCCTTAAACTGTCTTTATCTCTCAATTTCATTCTAATTTCCTTCATACCTCTCCTTTATTTTTCTACTCTGGAAGTACTGACAAATGCATGTTGCAATGTCGATGAGAAATCTTAGAAGCATGCCCTTTTTCTATCAAGTAATATACAACCATGAAGATTGCACAATTTCTGGCATGGTTCTTCAGACATTCATACGATGCCTTGCAACTCAACAATACACATTTATCAAGCTTCTTTATTTTGTTAATTATTCAATAAATGAAACAAGCTGATCAAAGCAGAAAATTCAGAGATCTCATTAGATTTGTGAACATGTGGAAATGATGGACAACTTTAAGAAATTTGTGAATGTTAAGAAAACAAAATCTTTGAGAATATCAAATTGGTGAAATTGTAATGTGACAGTGGTTACATCATTTAATAGCGTCGGACAACTCTAACTTCTCATTTGTTTGTAAACTGGCAATCGTAATGTCCATTTTTGCCTTCCATGCTGTTTTATAATATTAATTAAGGATAACATGATGTCCACCAGTAAACAAAATGCCTGCTTCTCAGTCATTGAATTTTGAAACATGATTGATTTCATTATGATTACAGAAACAAATGGGATAGCTTTCCTATATACTTACATTTAGAATTAGACTCAAATGCATGTAGTGTAAATACATGTATAGTGATTTTATCTTTAAAGTCTGGAAAGGTGGTAAGGGGGGGGGGGGGTGGCTGGTCACAGAGCTCCTTTGAGACTAGTGTGGCCATTCACGTTTCAAAAAGTAATAGATGGGAATATAAATGACTGAAAACTGCCCTCTTCCCATTACAGATAAGCTTGTGTAATTCCATAATACAAAATGTCAAATACCGGAGGAGTTAGAAATAATTAATCTACATTGGTCTACATTGCAGTATTATATTGAACTGCATTAAATACAATTTTGGGTATTCTTTATAATTCACTGGATAATGAAAATAGCAAAGCATAATTATGTAATTTTACTGTTGAATCTCACCAATTCTAGAAAAAAAAAAAACCCTCATGCCTACATGCATGATGATGACCCTCTTGGCCTCTACCCACTATGGGCAGCTGCAAAATCTAAGAATTTAGAAATTTTCCTTTTTTACCATCTGATTTGTGTAGTAAGGATGAGTAGCACAGAATAGCCCATTCTCTTCATCATACTTTTATTTTCAATATCCCCTCATAATGAAATATCTTTGCCTTTTTTTAGTTCTTTACATTCATCGTCCATGACTGCCAATGTCTGGGAGATTCTTCAGGGTCCTCCATTCAGTGCCAATGCCTCATCAATCTGGAGAGAAAATAATGAAAAGTTCTTGCTATATACATGTACACATGTATGTTACAAAGTGAATATGGCTTGAAAGTTGATTTATATTGAATCTGGAAGAAACAATGTAGTTGTATCTTATTCTATAGTGGCAAATAAACATCTGAATTTGCAAAGACCTCAGGAAGCAAAAAGTGTATAGATATGATCAGGAAAGACGGGGACAATGTTACAGAAGACGGGGGGGGGGGGGGGGTGCAGTCTCAAGAACAGTTCCTGTCCCCTCTGATTCACCAATTATCCCCTAAAATCTAATAATTATGGTAAAGAGAGATTTTCAAACATATCGAATGAAGTCTTCTTGACACTAGCATGGTTACAGCAATCATTCCCAACATATTTTGTTTCAATGTGAAACAAATTAGTTAATAGGATCTTGTGTATTTTCCCAAGAAAGGTCAGTTTTCTAAAGCTTTATCTCACCTGTAATATACGTGTAGATGTTAAAAGTGTTGGCCTCAAAGGTTATGCAGCTACTACACCTTCTGGTTACTTGTTCCATTAGGTCTTTTTCGAGTAGGTAGCCCCCCTTTGTCCAAACGTGGAGTCCAAGTCATCCTTACAGCACTTGCACCTAGTACCTGAAATGGAATTAACAGTACATTTTTAGTTTATAATCTGAGGTTTATCATCACAAGCTCATTTTTAGGTTGCAAAAGCTGAGGTACTTAATGGCAGTTTTCCTAAAAATTGAACTTAGTTTAGTTTGTCTGACTCAGTCTATATCTTTTCCCTAAATGTACCCTTTAATATTTGGATAAAAACTGTAACTGTAAATTATTGAGCCATCCCCACCCCCTCAATAAACCTCAATACATACATGCTAAATTTTAGATGGTCTCAAAGTAATTTTAATCCAATGTAAATGTCTGTTGATAGAGAAATAAATAGATCTAAATGAATGAAATAATAAATGATCAAACACAAAATTATAAATCCAATTTAAGTTGTTAAAACTAACATACAAACAGGTCTACCAATGAGAAAGATCTATATTACATCTAGGTGGAGTTAGACTAGATCTAACAGATACAATCTGTTATTAAAACTGATCCTATGTAGACTCTACCTTTCTCTAACATTTCTCTAGAATCTAATTCATTCTGTAGTGGGATGTAGAATCTAGATTAAGTCTTCAAGATTTAAAAATCAACAAGAATTTAATTCAGGAATGAACAAAGAGTGACATGTACTTAGTCTAGACCAAACAAGGTATTACCAAACCATGGTCTAATGTTAGATTCTCCAAATACAGTTTCTATTGGTTAGAATCTAGATGTAGACCATCTAGTCTAACTTGTTACTAGATCTATAGAACTAGGCCTAGCCTAAGTTAATAGACTAGATCAAAGTTAGGTCTAACTGTAGTGTAGGATCTAACATTCAAACTAAACAATATTGACAAAGATCTAGATCTCCTTGAAGAGTTCCAGAAACTCCTGGGCTGGGCATGTGTGGAAATCCCAGGGAGGCGAAAGAGGAAAAGAAAAAGAGGAAGAAGAATGAAGAAAAAGAAAATAATATGTAAACCGAGTTAGATCTAGATCAAGATCTAGTAAAGAGTAGCCTCTAGATAGTAAATGTTATACTCCAGAGTAGCCTCTATTTGAGCCCAATTCCAAGGAGAAAAAGAAAAAGAATTGGAAGAAGAACAAAGGAGGTGGTGTCTGAGAAGTAGAAGAATAAAAATTAAGTTCTTCACTTTTATTACTTTAGTTTTAACAATTAGACCTACTTTAGTAGATCTGTAGATAAATTCTTGTCGCCTACCTCGAACTGGATAGTTGGGATTGGTCTTGTCTTGACTGAAGGTAAATTGTGTCGCTTTTGACTTTGACACTCCTGGAATAGGCTGGCAGTTGCTTTATGAATACCGACTAATAATATGTTTGTCTTGCTTTTCTAACTGTGTTTCGTTGTCCAGTTATACGGTAAGGGGAGACATTATCCTCGACCTTCGCTGCTCAGTGGTTCGGCAATTCAAGCACAGTCTACATGTATGTACGGTACGCAGATTTCAGCCCGCCAGAGTTGTGGGAGCGAGTTGTGCATTGTGTGCGTACAACTTAAGCTGCTTTTTTTGTGCGATGAGCTTTTCCTTGGTTTTGGTGGTCATCTCAAGCAAATTGACGATGACGTCATCATTTTGCACCATCCTGGTTGGCCAAAAGATTAAAATCGCACGACTCATCACAGATTGTCGTGCGATAGATCGGATTAAGCCCGGCGCACACTGCACGATCTGACTACGATGCGATTTTGGGAAAAGTTGTTATAACAATTGATATGAACCTTCAAACATGTAAAATCTTTGTGATCAAAGTTCTGAATAGTAGTGAATACTAAAATCGAAATTTCAGGCTACTGCGTGCCCCCGTGTAGGAATAAAAGCGAATTCAATTCCAAATCGTAGTAATGTCATACCAATCTTGCGATCGACTAAGATTTGAAGCTGATTTGGCCTTTACTCTAACCAGAAGAATTGCAGTTAACCAAAATTTCGATATTAGTATCCATATCATTATTCCGAACTTCAAATGAGATAATTTCACTTTTTAAAACTTTCACATTTAATGCAAACTGCAATTTGTTCGAAAGTCGGGCCGCAGTCGGAACGTATAGTGTGCGCCGGGCTTTACAGTCTAAGCTATAGCACACTACAAGTTCCAATCAGTCGCATCGCAGTCGGATCGTACAGTGCACCAGGCTTTAATCAACAAGAATCAAGAAAGTGGTAAAATGGACAACAAAGAAATTGACTGAAAATATTAATTTCCTTAGAACAGTTTTATTATTATGCATACAATCATTGGCGTAAATCCGCACATTCCTTCTTTTCATCGGGGGGGGGGGGGGGGGGCGGGGGAATGGCTTTGTTCTCCTTGAATGGTCATCCCCCCAAGTTGAAAAGAAATTCTTGCAGATTTACGCCAGTGCTTACAATCACTATTAAAGGAGAATTAAGCCCTGATTACAAATTTACTTATATTGGAAGGTGTAATATATTCCTACTTATTGGCCTAAATCATTTTCTAATAAGATATCAGAAAAGGGTATAAATAAAGATATTCCAACACCCGGTATCGTCTCCTACTCATTTACATGGGGGCTGCCATTTTCTTGCTGATTTGGAGTTTAGAGTTTTGCTTAACAAAAATCTATTTTCTTGGGTTTGCCAAACAGAGCAGAACATAATATATGCAGCATGCATTCTGACTTTTCAAGTCCATTATCCGAAAGCAGGTGAATGCATAGTTTGCCGCTATAGATGCTCAGGGAAGAAGCATCCATAAAATTTGAATTAATTTGCTCCGTCCCATACGTCCAGTATCGAGAAAATAGATTTCTATTAAGCGAATATCGATTTTCAACAGAAATATATAAGGAAATCTTCAGTTTAAAAATAAATTGACATATCCATTCTATATTTTTAATCTCAAATGGGTTTTTAATTTTGAAAAAAGCAATTGAGCATTTGGATTAAGAAAATCTTCTTGTACACATAAACAAAATGGCAGCCCCCATGTGCTGCTAGCAGACGATACATATTGCTAGCAGATGGTAAATTTTGCTCAGAAAAAATTGGTTCGTATCGATCTCGTATATTTTGACGCGAAGCCATATAGTCTAACAAGTAGGAATAAATAACAACTTTGAACACTATCGTCTTTATTTTTGAGCGTAATTCTCCTTTAAAGGCTGTTGATTTTCCTTTACAAATACATGTACAGTGTATCTCTTAATTTATTGTGATTATGCAGTATGGGATGTGTGCAATACAGGTGATCAAGGATTGATAGAGGGGCTTAAAGGGCATTATGGCCCCTCCAGGCAAAACCAAATCTTTAATAGGAAAGTAAAAAAACACACAAATCTGAGTTGCTTTGGAGTATACGTGTAACTATATGCTTCTTAGAACTTTTGGAGAACTGTGCTCCCTCCCCACCTCTAATGTACATGTAAGAGAATCCGGATAACCCACTGATGATGAGGGTGCTCTGGAATAATGACTAGAAAAAGTAATTACCAAAATAAAATGTTAAGTACTACACATGCACCTATACATTCTGTCTTAGATGTTATTGGTATACCTTTGATTTTGATGCTTCAGTTGCCATACATGAGTAGAACTCATCACTCAGCCAAAGTCCATCCAGTGTCAGTGATTGAAGGTTTGGCATGGAGAAGAGACCTCTTGCATAATGTAAGGATGCATGATGACCCAGATAAGCCATGTTATCATGTGTGAACTTCTCAATCTGGCGATGTGGCAAGAGGGAACAAACAGGATATAAATGAATAGCAATGTCAAATATAGAAGAAATTTCTGAACTAAGACTAATTCCTTTGAACTATAATTCAAAGCACAGTAATATTTAACAAACATTTTCAAACTACATCAAATGACACAGCAATTCCGAGGTGTAAGTTCATGTATGCAATGCCATTTAATGGTCCTTATTACTCTTTCTGTGAAAGAAATTATATGATGAAATCAATCAAGAAGAATCAAGAGTGTAGTGAAATCAATCAAGAAAGAAAGTGATTGAAAATATCACTTTCCTTAGAACAGTTGTATTATTGTGTTTAAGATCATTTTAAAGTATGTTGACTTTTCTTTACATATATATGACTGAATTGTTATGAATTTGCAATTTGGGATGTGCATGCAATACAGGGGATCCAGGATTGTTAAAGGGGCCCAAAGGGCAATCAAGAGTATAGTAAAGTGCACAAAAAAATATATTGCTTTCCTTAGAACAGTTTTATTATTGTACGTACAATCACTGATAAAGCCTGTTGACTTTTCTTTGCAAATACATATATATGTATGTCTTAATTTTTGTGATTATGCAATTTAGGATGTGTGCAATACAGGGGATCAAGGATTGGTAGAGGGGCTTAAAGGGCATTATGGCCCCTACAGGCAAAACCAAATCTTTAATAGGAAAGTAAAAAAACACACAAATCTGAGTTGCTTTGGAGTATACAGTACATAATTACCAAAATGAAATGTTAAGTACTACATGTACTTATACATTCTGTCTTAGGCGAGAGATCAAAAATATCACAGCGTGTTGCCTGCAGGGGGCATGGGGGGAATGCCAGAGGCCGCATATAGGCCAAATTAATCCCCCATGCCTGACGAGGGAAGCATGACCAGTCGTTACTGAGTATTGACCCCGTTCAGCACGCAGCCGGCATGGGGTCATAGCCGGGCGCATCTCGAGTTAATCCGTCATGTCAGCCGCGGTCTCCCGCCGTATTTATTTGCAGTAGGTTTATACCATGCCCGCCGCGGTCTCCCGCTGTATGGATTACACCATGCCCCCCGCGGGCTAGCTTTCGCCGCTTGAATATACCACGTAACATCCCTGCCATGTGGCCTCCCGTCGGGGCCAACAGGTTTTCGGGATCGCGCCATCACTCGGCTTATCGCGTATAGTCGGCGAATAAAAAAATCAATAAAAAAAGAGTCCAGAACTAGACTATGTGAGACTCCATTCACGCACATTGAGAACGCAATTATTTATTTATTTTAATCATTATTATGATATTGTTTGCTCCTCATTACTCTTCAAAATGAAATATTACGATGCTGTCATTTTCATCATTAATATAAGAATATAATTATTTAAATCACCGTGTCTCATACTTTCATTGTGTGTCGTAACTTTTGTGAACTCAGATGCTGCAAAATCAAGTTCCTTCGCTGAATTAATTTGTGAAATTCGTCTCACTGACGTTTCCTTTCCTTTTTGAAAATTCATAAATGCGTCTTCATTTTGTTTGCCTCCGTAACTCTTACAGATGACATACACGCCGTTTTTTGTTTTTTGTTTTGTTTAGTCATAAATGCTAAAGATATATTTATTTAGATCTATCTTTTCTACTTTTATTGCGTAACTCTTTGGACTTTTGATGCTCCAATGGATTTTTTTTTTAAAGATAAAAAAGTAATTCTTGTATTGAAGACGGCCCGACGAAATTATTTTAATTCGTCAAGTAAATCGTCTCATTTTTCTTCGGACCTTGCTATCAATGCCATTACCGGACTGCTGCACACAACCCACTTTTAATACTCTATTTTACTGTTTTACTGTCTTGTTCTGAATATGATCCGACGAATTTATTATCGTTAGGTAGAAAATTAATTCGTCAAGTAGATCTAAAATAGTCTCACCCTTTTTTCGTATACGTTTCGTAATTCTTGTATTGAAGACGGCCCGATGAAATTATTTTGATCGTTAGGAAAATTAATTCGTCAAATAAATCGTCTCGTTTTTCTTCGGACCTTGCTATCAATGCCATTACCAGACTGCACAACCAACTTTTAATACTCTATTTTACTGTTTCTTACAGGCTCATTACCGTCTCTCAACAATTTTCAACGATTATTTCATAAATCCTTTGCTATTTTTATATTTGTCGCATATATAAGCGACTTCCCATTCCATTTGCGTTTCATAATTCTTTCCTTGAAGGCGCCCGACAAAATTATTTTGAATTTTATCAATATTAATTCGTCCAGCAAATTGCCTCTTTATCGATTGCATTTCATAATTCCTGAAGACAGATGCTCCATTGGATTTTTCTTAAAGATAAAAAACTAATTCTTGTATTGAAGACGGCCCAACGAAATTATTTTAATTCGTCAAGTAAATCGTCTCGTCTCGTTTTTTCGGACCTTGCTATCAATGCCATTAACAGACTGCGCAACCCACTTTTAATACTCTATTTTACTGTTTCTTACAGGCTCATTATTGTCTCTCAACAATTCCCAACGATTAATTCATAAATCCTTTGCTATTTTTATATTTGTCGCATATATAGACGACTTCCCATTCCATTTGCGTTTCATAATTCTTTCCTTGAAGTCGCCCGACGAAATTATTTTGAATTTTATCAATATTAAAGGGGTACTCCGGCCTAAAAATAATATTAATTGAATGAATAGAGTAAAATTAAACAAGCAAAACACTGAAAATTTAAGTTTAATTTTACTCTATTTATTCAATTCATATTAATTGCAGGCCGGAGTACCCCTTTAATTCGTCCAGCAAATTTGCTTCTTTATCGTTTGCGTTTCATAATTCCTGAAGACAGATGCTCCATTGGATTTTTTTTTAAAGATAAAAAAGTAATTCTTGTATTGAAGACGGCCCGACGAAATTATTTTAATTCGTCAGGTAAATCGTCTCGCCTGTTTAGTTTGCGTTTCATAAGTCTTGTTCTGAAGACTGCCCGACGAAATTATTTTGATCGTTTGGAGGAAAATTAATTCGTCAAATAAATCGTCTCGTTTTTCTCCGGACCTTGCTATCAATGCCATTACTAGACTGCACAACTACTGTTTCTTACAGGCTCCTTACTGTCTCTCAACAATTCTCAACGATTTATATTTGTCGCATATATCAGTGGCGCCTGTTGCGCCCCCTCCCCTATTGGCCGTCGTAAAAAAATATAGCACTATATAGCACTATTTTGCATTTCTCCCCCATGACGGCGATCAATAATTCCTGGCCCCCCCCCCTATTGGGAAATCCTGGATACGCCCCTGCATATATAGGCGCCCGACAAAATTATTTTGAATTTTATCAATATTAATTCAATTCAGTATTTATTTCCAATTCATAAAAATGAACAAAATCATATACAGACAAATAAAAAGGAGAATTAAAACATGTCAATAAAACATGAACAAAGCAATCAAAAGTAATAGGAAAGGTAGAGTTGTTACATGGTTGAACATAAATGAATGGAAAAGGGGCACGCACTAAAAAGCCAAGAAAAGGCTTGTATGAACGCACATGCCCAACGTAGATTGATGATTAAAATAATATTGCTACCATGGATGCGGTAATTAAGTACAGTACCAAGTAATAATAATTAAAACAAAAACTAAAATACAATAAACCGAGAAAGTAAAACAGGACAAAATATATAAACACACAACATACATATTCTCTGATTTTGCATTGTCATTGTTCAATTATGATAAGTACAGCTGTGGCGGCTCGTGCTACATTTTTGCCCTTGAAATCATGCCCTTACCTTGCCGTGTCAACACTGAATCACAATCCTTTTGTACTCCAATTTTGTCTTTTGATTTACCCAACTTTGCTCAGCCAGCGCGTCTTGACAACGATATCCAATGCCTTGTTTTTTATGTATACTACAGTCTTGAAATATTTGTATCTCTTTCACATGCTTGTTGTACATACCTATGCTTCTCTTTTACCAACATTATGTAACCACTCATTGAGTTTCCAATGCGTTACACCTAGTATACATGCCTGTAACTTCTTGAATATGGTAATTTTTGGAGATAAGAAAACACACTCTATTTTCTACGATCGTTACGTTATTCCTTATGGGTGAGCAAGATGTTGATGTGAATGACAATACCGAGTTTCTACGATACTTAAACCTGGAAATGCCTGAACTTCAATTCGATTTTGATTCTGATGACTATTCCATGCATAATATATCTACCAAATATTTTTCAGAGTATGACGCTATCAAAAATTCTTGTGACTCTAATGACAATCTATTTCTTCTGCACCATAATGTAAGAAGCCTTAGTAAGAAGATTGATCAATTTCAGACATTTATTGAGCAACTTTGCTATGGTTACTATGTTGTCGGTTTTTCTGAAACATGGTTGAGTGACCCGCAGTCCTCCCTTGTGGCCATTGATGGCTTTACTTTTTACACAAACAATAGGGAGCATAAAAGAGGGGGAAGGGTTGGGTTCTTTGCATCAAATAACTTAAAAGTCAGTGAACTTAACGAGCTTTATATGATGTCTAGTCATATTGAATGTATTTTCATTCAGATTGAAATGCCTGATAAGAAACAGATAATTGTTGGTGAAATCTACAGACCCCCTAAAGGCAGTGTCCAAGAATTTACTGATTGTGTTCAAAGTCTTTTATCCATGCCTGTTTTGAATACCAAAAAAGTCTTTATCATGGCAGATTTTAATTTGAATTTGTTGAATCGTAGTATTTCTTGTCAAGAATTTACTGACTTGATGTTATCCAATTCTTTTTTTCCACTAATAACGAAACCAACACGGATTTCAGACACGTCATCAACCTTAATTGATAATATCTTTGTTAACGACTTTTCCCATATTTCATCTGGTATTTTGGTATCTGACATGTCCGACCATTTTCCCATATTTGCTGAGATGGTGTCTGATAGAGTTTATAATGATAAATCTGTAAAACATGTTTTCAGAGATTTATCGGGAGCAAGTATCTTTAGACTTAAGGAGAGATTAGCATCTGTTGATTGGAGTGTAATTTATAGTATACATGACACAGACAATTGTTTTGACAAGTTTATGGATATATTCATGTCGATTTATAATGAAATTATACCGCTCAGGCAATTTTCTCGTTCTAATTATAAAAAAATACCCAGGCTTCCCTGGATTTCTAAATCTCTCAAGTCTATAAACCGTAAAAATAATTTGTTTTGCAAATATAAAAATCACCCTGGAAATAGTAACCAAAAAAGTAAATATGTCCGCTATCGCAATATTCTTACGACTTCGTTGCGTACTGCTAAGAAAATGTATTTCTCCGGTCAATTCAATAAGTACAGAAATGACGTCTCGAGTACGTGGAAGGTGATCAACAATGTTTTACATACAAAGAACAAAAAGGAGCTCACTAAAGAAATTCTTCACAATGGTGTTACAGTTGATAATCCTGCAGCTATGGCTAAGGTGTTTAATGAGTATTTTGTAGATATTGGTACGACTCTTTCTCGTAATATTCCAGAACCTGTCAAAGGGTTTCAGTACTTTTAAAAAAACCCAAATCCTAGAACTATTTTCCTAACTCCAGTTCTTGAATATGAAGTCAAGGATATTGTAAAAAACTTGAAATCTAAGAAAAGTCCTGGAAGTGATGAACTTACGAATTTTCTCTTGAAAAATGTTATTAATGAAATTTTATCCCCTTTGACTTATATATGCAACCAATCTTTAATTAATGGCCTAGTTCCCCATAAAATGAAAATAGCTAAGGTTGTTCCAGTATTTAAAAAGGGTGACAGACGAGGTGTTAGTAATTATCGCCCAATTTCACTTCTGACTTCAATATCTAAAATTCTTGAAAGGCTGATTTACTCTCGTGTAATGAAATTCTTAACTGATTGTCATATTTTATGCGACTCGCAATTTGGGTTTAGAAAAAAACACTCAACAGTTCATGCTATACTTTCTTTTGCTGATAAGGTAGCCAATGCTATTGATAATTCCCTGCATACCGTTGGTGTATTCCTGGACCTAACTGCTAGAAAACAGTTTGTTTCAATAGAAGGTCATAAATCGGATATGAAAACTATATCTTGCGGAGTACCGCAGGGGTCACTCTTAGGCGCCTTACGAAAAGTTTTTACAGCGGCGGGCCCTCGGCGGCGCCGAATCATTCGGCGCCGCCGAGGGCTCGCCGCTGTAAAAACTTTTTGTAAGGGGCCTTAGGCCCGCTGCTATTTATACTCTATATAAATGATTTTAAAAATTCATCAAATGACCTGTCCTTTATTCTATTCGCGGATGATTCTAACCTTTTTTTGTCGCACCGTAACCCAAATTCACTACTCAGTCTTATAAACAGAGAATTGCAGTCAGTTCAGACTTGGATCCGAGCAAATAAGTTGTCACTCAATGTAAACAAAACACATTTTATGCTTTTTAGTAACTCTCTAAAATCATTGCCGGGCCATGTAGTTATAAACAACGTTAACTTACTGCAAGTAAATTCTACGAAATTTCTTGGACTTTACATTGATCACGAATTATCATGGAAATGTCAAATTGATTACATTTGCAAGTTATCTTCAAGAAATATTGGTATTTTAAATAAACTAAAGTATTTCTTTCCTGATTATATTTTGAAAACATTATATTCTACACTCGTCGTATCTCATATGAATTATGGAATATTGGCCTGGGGAAATTGCAATAAAACCTTAATTGAAAAAATATTCGAAGTACAAAAACGGGCAGTTAGGGTGATTAACCAAGTTGGGTTTTATTCCCACACAAATCCACTATTTTTTAATAATAAATTATTGAAAATCGCTGATTTATATATATATCAAGTTGGGATATTCATGTTTCAGCTTTCAAAAAATGAATTGCCAGATATTTTTGCATATATGTTCCAAAGAAATAACCTAATTCATACGTATCGCACTAGACAAAGTGACTCCTATCACCTTCTACGTACTCGCACACTCTTTGCTCAAAGAACAATTGCATTTGAAGGACCCAGGTTCTGGAATGACCTTCCCCTCGATATAGTACACTGTACCTCACTTAATGTTTTCAAATGTAAATTGAAAACGATGTTATTGAACTCATACAAGCCTTTTGCGTAGTGTGTACAGGATTTTGTGTACTTTGTCAGTGCGCGCTCGCTGAGCAACTTTCTCACACTTTCCGCACTGTACTTCTTCATGCCCCTTCAAGCATTACACGGTGTGGCAGACACTTTTTTGTTTGTTTGTTTTGGCATTTCTTTTCTAGTCGATTCATTTAATGTGTCCCCTCCAGTCCAAGCATCTAAGACTCGATATTTTTCAAGGAACCTGCAGACTCAACAAGCTTTGCTTTTTATGCAGGTTCCTTCATATTTCACCTACATTATTTTAATGTCTTGCTTAATTTCAACTACATTGATGTATCATTTATACGAATGTTCATGCCATATGACTCACTTATTTACCGTTAAATTGTTTATATATGTATTTTTATGTTATGTAAATTGTGAAATATGAAAATAAATTCAAATTCAAATTCAAATTCAAATTCAAATATAGTCATCCTAACATAAATTAATAATTGCTAAGTAATTTCTTTTTGTATTGTCTTTTAAAAGTATTATTAAACTGTGTATTAATTCTGCTAAATTCCAAACTATTCCATAAAATTCGTCCAGCAAATTGCCTCTTTATCGTTTGCGTTTCATAATTCCTGAAGACAGCCCGATGAAACTATTTCGATCGATAGCTAGAGAAGTAATTCGTCAAGTAGATCTAAAATCGTATCACCTTCTGTTAGTTTGCGTTTCATAATTCTTGTATTGAAGACGGCCCGACGAAATTATTTTGATCGTTTGGAGGAAATTTAATTCGTCAAGTAAATCGTCTCAATTTTACTTCGGACCTCGCTATCAATGCCATTACCAGACGTGCACAACCCACTTAACACTCTATTTTACTATTTCTTACATTCCTTCTTATACTCTCTCAACTATTAATTCATAAACCCATCGCTATTCATATCTCATATCTCACATCTCGGCTGCCCCCCCCCCCCCGCGCTCTCCCTTCGCCCAATAAGAAGAATAAATAGTAAATGACGAAACAAAGGGAAACGGTCCATGGTAAACTCCCCACATAGCCCCTTCAGATAAAAAGCACTTTTGAAATAGCCAAGAAAAGAAGAAGTATTTGTGTTTTAACTTTTAACACAAACATAAATATCGACAAACACGCAGAGAGCATGATTCATTGTCTCCTTAATAAACGTGGCTCGGCTGGCCTGGCCGCCAAAAAGTGGGTTTTAGAATTTGGTACAGATGACCTTTATCTGCTCATGCTCAGATTGCATCTCCGAAGTGGCTTATTTGACAAGTAAAAGCCAATAATTTGTACGTTTAGTATTAAAACAGAAATCAAGGAATCTGGCCAATGAAAGTGTAATTACATAAATTATATAGAATTAACAAGTAGAAAATCCGAATAAGTTCGAAAATCAATAAACCAGCAACTCCGTTATTTCTTTTGCAAATGTATATTATTTGTTCCGATGTTAAAAATGGGGCAAGCAAGTACATATTTAGGAAGAACATGTTTCAAATTAATATTTTCGGACACATTGGTTTGATAGAGGGAAACACAAATTTCTTGGAGGAAACGGTAATTTATGAGAAAAAAAATGAAACAATTCATTCAATTCTGCAAGTTCCTTGAAAACATCGTTATTTCCTTTCTCACTACAAGAATTTTAATTCAATTATTCAAAAGAGTCACAAGATTGGCGGAACTTGACAAAAAGGTGAAAACTGGAAGAACAAAAATGTAAACAGATTAATTAAACAGGAAAATAAAACAAACGGAAGTATATCATGCAAAAAAGCAAGTAGCATAGAATATTAAAGAGATTCAGGGGTGGTATAGAGGATCGAATAATATGAATTAGTCATAAATGAAAGGAAAATAACTGTAAGTACTAAAATGAGGAAAATTCCACCTTTGTCAGGCTCTTGTAGTCGATACGCAGTATAATTGTTTGGAAACAAACGTCGAAAATAGGGAAAGGAAAGCGCGCTTGCCTCATGTCCATTGTGTGCCAATTCAAGGATTGTAATTTTCAGACCCTGCAATTTCTTTACTAGCATGAACCACTGAACTGAAATTTTCGAAAATACAAGCTCATTAAAACCATGAAGCTACACCTTCAACACACGCTCAAAGTTGCACAATGTTAATCGTTTTGAAGTCATGAATAACGAATATGAATAGGAAGTTTAATTATATATCTGGGTGTTTATACAAGTGTTTGCTCAATGGATACATCAAATTCGTATTTTCTTCATCGAAGTACATTTTTTCCCCGACCAAATAGGTAGGGACTTGAATATATATGACACCCCTTTCATTTGATTTATTTTGTATGTCCAAAATAGTTAACAGTGCTTGTCTGAACATTTTCAGACTTGTGCTACTCCCTGTGTACGAAACCCTGGATCATGCCCATGCCCCTGCCCCTGTGAGGCCAAGTAAAACGGATTCCTAGTTTCTCGTCTGGATATTTCGAAAATGAGGGGGTATACCATGTTATTTGACGTTTGATATTTTTCCATGGCCGCCGCACATGCAAATGCTACTGGGCTCGTCTTCCCTTTATACAGCTGTATTAATATTCTTCTTGGGTCCCTGACCCCCAAAAGGCATCAGAAGGCGAAAAAAGGGATGCGGGCGGGGACCAGGAACTAGGAATAATTTTTATTTGGTATGACCTCCCTCACCCCAAAACTAGGCCAAGTATTCGTGGAGATATGCATATTTGTGACAAGAAGATTAAAAAAAAGCGAGCACAATCATGTTCACTGTTTTTTAAATATTTTTTTAGAAACGCCACTCTTTCAGAAAAGCTCCGCGGCCCCTAAAAATAAGGCATGTTGACATGCACGCAATGTTGGTCGATCGGTGGGCGGCGGGTGTGATTCATGAGGTCCATACGGAAGGTTTGCAGTAACGTTGTTTGGATCTGTGCTTTGTTTAAAAAAAAAACATTTTCTATTGATGTCAAACGAAATACATGTACGATTCGTGAATAATAATCCGTCTCGATAGCACATATTATTCGGCGGTGGCATATAAAGTCCTATATCCTTTCGTTCTCAAGTTCTAACTTTTTCGACCGATTTATACTTCTATGTCCGACGAGCCGGATTTTCCTGAAATAGGAATTTCCACTTTGCAATCAGTAGTCAATAGTATAATACTGATAAGATTTCTGTCAAAATAAAAACGGAACTCTTCTTTTTACAAACCTTAGAGGTTAGAAAACGGGACGCATCGCAATGTCGATGTCCACAGTTATCTGAAATTAGTAGCCATAGGCCTAGGTGTACTCTCTCTCAAATTTAACTCGATGTTTACTTATATTTTATTTATTTATTTATTTAGTCTTTTTCCGTTTCACATAAACAAAATATAAAGAAACATGACATAATAAATATAATACAGCAAAGTTGTTCGAACATGTGTCATATAGAATACATGAAAATATCATAATTCTTGAAAAAGGATCAGCAACATAACAACACTTTAGCTTATAATAAGTGTAAAACGGAGGGACTTGCCAGAAAGAAGCAAAGCTTGTACAAGAGGCAAGCCCCTGAACTTAGTTTCAATACGTTTTAATCCAGGGGAAAAATGAAAAAATGTATAATGAACACATAATATATACAAGATATAAGAAGTTATAAAAGTATAACTAATAACAAATATAATAACAGGGGGCAGAAAGAGAAGGTGCAGGTAATTATGAAAAGACAGACTGCAGAGGTACGTGTATGGAACGTTAGGTATGCTTATATGATTTCAGTTTTTAAGAAAATGTTATACGAAGGTATAATATAGGTATGGATATGTTATAGTTAATTGTGTATTGACTTGACCTGTTACTGTGAGTATTGACAGATTAACATTTTTTTAAGCATACGTTTAAAAGCATTAATACTAGGGGATTCTTTAAAATCATGAGGCAGAGAATTCCAGTATGCAGATCCAGAGTAAACAAATGAGTTCTTTGCAAATAAAGTTCTTGTTAATGGTAGATGATAGTAGTTTCGTTGTCTAGTTGGGTAGTTATGTATAGAAGTATTCTTGCGGAACATATCAGAAAAAATTGCGGGGAGATAGTCTTTACTTAATTTGTACATGAATTGGCCGAGTTGGAAAAGATATATGTCATTTACTTTCAGAATATTGTTTTCAAAGAATAATATATCGGTATGTGATCTAAATTGCATCTGAAATATTATTCTTAGAGCCTTTTTCTGCAAAAGTAATATCCGGTTTAATTGTGTTTTTATTGCACATCCCCAAGCTATAATTCCATAATTAATATATGGAAAGATCAATGTGAAATAAAGTGTCAGCAATGTTCGAGAAGGAAGAAAATGTTTGAGTTTATTAATGATTCCAATATTTCTAGAAATTGTTAGGCATGTGCTGTCGATATGAGGTTTCCATGATAATTTGTTGTCAATAAGAACTCCTAAAAATCTTGTTATAGAAACATTATCAAGAACATGGTTATCAAAATGTATACTGCCCGGTAAACTATTGATTTTATTACTAAATAACATGTAATTTGTTTTCTGGAGATTAAGTGAAAGTTTGTTTGACTTGATCCAATCGGTCACATATGTCAATTCAGAATTTACAATTGTAATAAGTTGATTAACATCAGCATGAGAAAAGAAAATATTGGAGTCATCAGCGAAGAGTATGAATGACAGTAAATTAGATGTTTGTATATATCATTAATGTACGTAATGAAAAGTAGAGGGCCAAGTAGGCTACCCTGCGGCACGCCACAAGTAATTGGAAGAGTAGAAGAATTGCAATTGTTAACCGATACAAATTGAGTCCTATTAGTGAGGTAACTCCTGAACCACTCCAAGGCCTTCCCTCTAACTCCATAATGACAAAGTTTATGTAGAAGAATATCATGGTTTATGGTATCGAAGGCCTTGGAGAAGTCCAGGAAGATACCAACAGTGTGACAACCTTTATCAATAGAAGTGGTGACTTTATCAATAAATGACAAAATTGCATGAGAGGTACTATGGTTTTCCCGAAACCCAAATTGGGAGTTTGAGAAAATGTTGTGTTGTTTGAAAAAATGTGTTGTTCTTGTATGGACAATCTTTTCAAGAATCTTAGATAGCGAGGTTAGTAGGGATATTGGACGATAGTTAGAAACAAGTTGACTGTCACCTTTTTTGAAAAGAGGAATAACTAGTTTGCAATTTTCATTTTATTAGGGACCCGTCCTGTGTTAAGAGAAATATTAAAGATGTGCACTAAGGGATCAACGATAGCTATGATAATTTTCTTTAAAAGGAAATTAGGAATGCCGTCAAACCCAGGACTTTTCTTATTCTGCAGATTGCTGACAATATTGATGATTTCACTCGTATTTGTAGGATTGAAAAACATGGAATTAGGGTTAGGGTTGTCAAGGAAATCATTGAAAGATTTATTAGCTTGCGGCACTTCCTTCGCCAGATTGTTACCAACTTGTGAAAAATATGAATTAAACTTTCCTGCGATAATGTTATTGTCATCGGTTAAGGTATTGCTTGTTTTTATTTTTGTGATTGAAGAACTCTTTTTCTTTTTATTCAATGCACCATTAATAATTTTCCATGTGTTCTTGGTATCATTTTTGTACATATTAAGTTGAGAAGTGTAGTATTCCTTTTTTGCAATACGCAACAAAGAGGTGAGGGTGTTTTTATAAGAGGTGTATTTAGAACGAGGGACACTTGGTTTGGAGATATATCTATAATAAAGATTGTTCTTTCTGTTGATAGATCTCAAAAGCGATTTTGTAATCCAAGGGTGAATTGGAATCTTTTTATAATTTGATTTCCGGTTGGTGATAAGGGGAATATGTGTATCTAAAGAAAAGGTCAATTTGGCGATAAAAGAGTCATAAGCTACATCAACATCTGAGGAGTCAAAAACAGTCGACCAATCTGTACTCCCCAAATCATTGATTAGATGGGTAATGTTTTCGTCATTTATTTTACGATATGGAGTATTAAACGTTTCTTTACTAACAAGTTTGTTTGTACGAAACTTAACAAAAATTGGAAAGTGATCAGAAAGGTCACTAAGGATAACACCAGCTTTTGGGGTCGGAGAAGTTATATTACTGAAAATATTATCAATAATAGTGGCAGAGTTATCTGTTACTCTCGTTGGTTTAGTGATAAGTGGTAAGAAAGAATTAGATAAAAATATTTCAAGAAACTCTTGCGAACTATTGGTTAATTGATATTGATCATTTGGATTGACTTTTAATTATTAGCCAAACCACTCAATTAATACGGACTAGACAAAAGCCTAGACTTCTGGACTTCACTTCAACGCACTTAGCAAGAATAACCATCAAAACTACTTTCGAAAAATAAACTCAAGGGCAATTTCAAAGGCCTATTGTACTGCCCATAGAAATCAGGTTTGGATTACGTAATAGGCGATTACAATGACAATGTTCGCACATTTCTAAAGGTGATACACAGGGCTATTGAAATTGCCTTCAGTTGATTTTTCGAAAGTAGTTTTTATCATGTTGAATGTTGCGAGACATTCTACTTTTAGAGCGAGCGCCATGAGCGCCCAGCACAGGTGGACACCTGCGCTATCATCATCATCATCATCGAGCAGTGAGAGTCACAATTTCATGCATGCTTGATCAATAAATATATATTGTTATTGTGCTTGGACTCAGCCAAGCCCGCGAACTTATTCTTTTTTTGCTTGGGGTGGTGATGGGGGAGAAACTCCCCTCCCTGCACCCACCCTTGTTACATGCAGTGCAGCATTGCGTCTAAACAAAAGTCAATTTAAAATCAGTCCGGGTGTCGAACCGTACTTTCCGCCTACCGTTATCTTTATCTCGAATTTGCTATTAATCGTCAGAGCTTTTGCGCTTCTCGCGGGAGGGGACCCCTTCCCCAGTACTGCAGTAATGCCCCAGAGTAATTTGCGTCCAAATAAGTGAAAAACAGTCATGACGTCGAACTATAACTTTCCCGCCAGAAAAAATGTTTGCTACAGCCGTTATCTTTCCGTTATCTTTCTCAAAAATTTGTCGTCACAGATTTCACGCGGGAAGGGGAAAAAATTTCCTCTCCCTCCACTACCCCTTTCATAATGTTTTTCACAAGAGAACACTGTACACTTGATCTCTATTCTAGGTTCTTATGAGATGCTAAATTCAGGATCAATAATCATTGAACTGTATAAAGCAGTGTCAAAGTCCCCCTCCTCTCACAAAAAAAAAAAAAAAGAAAAATAAAGAAAAAAAAACCCTCATAGGGAATGCGTTTTGGTGAAAGTTGCTAGAAATTACAAATTATTAGTAATATGGACGCGGCAATTTTGCCCTCTCCCGAAAGTGCGGAAACGCCGAAAAGTGTTTAGGAATCTTTCAAGAATATATGCGGATAGGTTTCTGAATGAATGCGGATTTACTTATTTTGCATTTGAATAGATCATAAACTCACGTACGCTGAGTTATTGTTTGATTATCATTTTTATCTGTTGCCTAGCAAAAACGACATGCAATTTGAGATCGGGATATCCTTTATTTTTTGTAAAATTTTACTAGTTGCGCCCGTTTGAAGTCTTTGCTTGGAGTTTGGTTTATATAACGTTTCTAAAATAGTGAGATGTGCGCCAAGTTTGACAAATTATAATTGTCAGTAGTTTATCATATTTATAGAGTTTCTCTATTTTCTAGGATGAACACATTAAGCCAACCATTTAAAATTTAAAGTTTATCTAAATCGGCAAAATTATTGTAAATACGTCTTTTTTTTTCTTAGATATACTTGAATTTACTAAACCATATTTTTTTTGTGTGGTGATATATTACATTGAGGTATTTACTTTTTAAAGGAACAAACATGTACAAGAAGGAAATGCAAGAATGAATGTTTTAATGCTGTCATAAATTATTGAAGAACGTAAACAGTGCTTCATGTGTATTCGTTACGATCGTCGTACATTTTTTCTCTGTTATCATATAGGGGCCTACATTGTATATCACTCAAGCCCGTTACTATATAATTTTATGAGGGGGGGGGGGGGTTGTCCAGACTGCCCTCCATACGTCATAATGCAGATGGTTCGTTACTCCTATGGTTCGTAATTCCGAAGATTTAATAGAGCCCTAACTTTTCGGAATTACTAACCCTGTTTCTTTTTACTGCTTTATGACCTTTCTTTTTTGTTGACTAGTACCGCACATCTTACATAAAGCGACGAGGGTTCTGTTATCAACATTCGAATATGCGAAACCCCTTTTTTCAGGCGCGTGACTAGGGAGTGGTGGTGGGGGCGGCCTCCCCACTAAACGTCAACTAAAA
Source organism: Heliocidaris erythrogramma (assembly GCA_025617745.1). NCBI lineage: Eukaryota > Metazoa > Echinodermata > Echinoidea > Camarodonta > Echinometridae > Heliocidaris > Heliocidaris erythrogramma. The sequence goes on along the minus strand of CM046854.1, from coordinate 23,485,633 downwards.
AAAAAGAAATTTAAAAAAGGGAGAACGCAAAAACGGGCGGAAGTAAAAGAAAAAAGCCTAAAAGGGCGCTACTAGCCGATATCTTTCTCTCAAAATTGGTGACATAGTTACAATGCAGTACTGCATCCAAATAATTAAAAAGCAGTCCGGGCGTCACCCACCCCTTTAACATACAGTGCAGTCTTGCCCCGGAGTATTGCGTCCAAATAATTTTAAAAAGTCAGGGCGTTGAACTGTAACTTTCCGCCTAAAAATGTTTGCTACGAGTCATTATTATCTTTCTCTCAAATTTGGTAAAACGTCAGAGCTTTCCCCGCTCCCATCCCAGTTAAATAAATGTACAGTGCAGTCTTGCGTCCAAATAATTGGAAAGCTTGCCATATAAACATTTCCAAATCAACCCCCTCCCCCTCCCTCTCGACAGTGGTTTTGAAAATCAAGATTTAGTATGCATGTTCATCCGTCTAGTAATGATCACATTCAGAGGTGACGAGAAACAAAATGCATAAATTACTTGTACTTCTTTTCGCTCCGCAAAGCCACCGCCCTTCGATGGTGAAACCGACAATTTGCGCGCTATTGTAAACATGTCAATCATTCTGGTCCTGCGAATGGTATGTGACCTCTTTTCGTCAACATGCCTTTTTCCTTCCACATCTACCGCGTACGAATAAAAATGTAATGTCTTATTACTCCTAACACACGATTATAGATTTTTTTCTCTCTCTCCTAAATCACGCACTTGTATGATAATCTCGGCTGAGTTCACTTTCTCTCTGCTAACACAACAGTCTTGTGTTTACGCTCTATTTACTGCAGTTTTTTTTAAATCATAACTGCCTCTTGTAAAATTAACGCCCTGACAATTATTTCTCTCCTTCAAAGTTACGTACATGTATCATAATGTCGAAAGTTCTTTTAATTCTGTTTGAAAGCTAAATTTCATTTCTGTATACTCTTTCCTTTTTACTGGGTTAAAAGCGATGGGAACAAAAAAGGCTAATGGGGATATTATTTTACCCTGCTCTAATTATTTTTAAAATGTGTATCTACGGGTTTCTAAAAGCTAAATTTCTTTTCTTTTCCCCAGGTCTGCATGTTACGGAGGTATAGAATCCGCCCCTTTCAAAGAACAAGAATTAATAAAGCACCTCCTCAGGCCTCTGCACGAGACGATTGTTGATTTTTTTTTCTCTCTCTCCCTATGTCCTTCTAAATGACGCGTTTGTTTTATAATCTCGACACATACATGCCAATTTGTTTCTGGTTATAAAGCTAACTTTCTTTTCTTTTCGGCTGTAATAAGAGTTACATAATTGAAACGTATCATCCTGATGTTAAACAGCGGGACAAAGATAAACTGTGTTTATATATAGCTCGAATGTCAACGCTTCTCTCCGCTCTAGTTTACTCGAGGTTAGAAAAAATATCATGCAGTTGTTTCATAATCTCGAAAAAGATCCTTTTTTTCTGGTCACAATGCTGACCTCCTTTTCTTTTCGGTTGTTAAAAGAGTTACAGAATTGGACTCTTATCTCTCCGATTTATTACTCTGTATGGAGCTTTAAAAAACAATTCTCTCTCTCCAAAATCACACACCAATCGAACGCTCTTCATAATTCTGTTTTGAAAGCTTACATTTACTTTCTGTGAGGGTATTTGAAGAGCAATCCTTTTCAGGGGACATATCTAATATGATAATCTTCCAGACGAACGTAGTAAGAGACAGAGTAAGAAAGTTCAGAAATTATTTTTGTTTCACCCTTTCCCAGAACTCCAGCTCCCCTTTACACAAAAGACGTGTGTCACCTTTTCATGGCATGGTCATTAATCTATCAATGGGTTCCGATTTCTAAGAACTTCCTGCCATAAATTGGAAGGCAGGGGTTTGACACAAGGGAGGGGAGTGTCGATACTGAAAAGAAAAGATCGTTTTTGTTGTAAATAACGATCAATAATCCATCAATGGACCTCCCGCTTTCTAAGAATCTCCTGTCTTTTTGAGGCGCGGGGCAGTTCGTACATAGTAATAATTTGTACTTTCTAGCGCCTTTCACTAAAATGCATTCCCTATGAAGGTTTTTTTTTCTTTATTTTTTGTGAGGGGTGGGGGACTTTGACAATGCTTTATACGGGGTGCAATACTGCACTGTATACATGTATGAAAGGGGTGGTGCAGGGAGGGGAAAGTTTTCCCCCTTCTCGCGCTAAGAGCGAAAAAGTACTCCGGGGCAATACTGTACTGTGTGTAACAAGGGTGGTTGCATGGAGGGGGGTGGTTTCTTTCCTCCAACCCCCCCCCCCCCCCCCCCTCCCGCGAAAACTTTGATGTTTTAGCAAATTTTGAGAGAAAGATAACGGCTCTAGCGGCTTAATTAGGCTTTTTGCTCTCACTTCCCCCGCTTTTTCGCTCTCGTTTTTTTTTTGGGGGGGGGGCGTTAGCGACCACCCCCACCGCACCCCCTTATTTCAGAAAATTTGTTTTATAACTCATCAGGTTTGTAATTCCGAAATACAAATTTTCCATAGCGAGGGGGTTCACAATTCCAACTATGTGACGTATTTTTGTGAAGATTCGTTATTCAGAAGGTCGTTTACGTATATTTCGAAAACGATGTAGGCTATACATAATTCGTAATTACGAAAATATAATATGACTATGTGACTTTTAGGAATAATTTAAGAACCTTCAGAAATATAAACATTTTTTTTCAATCCCGGAATTATGAACCCAGATCTAGAAAATTGGTTCGGCGCATAAATTACAAAGAATCTACTGACCAAATGAAACAACAAATAAATTAGAACTAAGACGCAAAGTACATTTATCGACTTGAAAATTGATTCGGCGCATAAATTACAAAGAATCTACTGACCAAATGAAACAACAAATAAATTAGAACTATAAGACGCAAAGTACATTTATCGACTTGAAAATTGATTCGGCGCATAAATTACAAAGAATCTACTGACCAAATGAAACAACAAATAAATTAGAACTAAGACGCAAAATACATTTATCGAATCGAAAAATGATTTGGCGCTTAGCTGAAACATAAATCATAAGGATGTTTTGGTAACATCGGCAACATGCACCTGTCCTTGTCTTTAACGTCTTGAAAGAGAAGGGACATTGCAGAATTATAAAATGGAATATAAACAAGAGAAAACAAAGATGAAATATAAATCAAAAAGATGTGGACCAGTGCCGTTCTCGCAGCTCATCTCAAACATCACGCTTGCACACAAACCCTCGTCCGGTGTAGCGGCAGATACGGGGATCGGCAGATACCGTTCTAAAAACGGCCAAGAACACTATCTGCCGGCGGATCATGTTCCATGTTCCATGTTCCAACCCCGGCAGATACCATACCTAGACATAGCAACAAATAATGTATGCAAACTGGATTCCAAGTATTGTAGTTAATTCAGTCATTTAGACTAGTCCGTTTCCCCTAGTATGCCCGAACGCATTTAGACGTAGTGCTATGAAGACGCGTATATTTATACGGACGCATGCCGTTTCCCGCGGGCGGGACTGTACGTTTCAATTATGTAATTCTTATTACAGCCGAAAAGAAAAGAATCAGGGCAAAATAATATCCTCAATAGCCTTTTTTGTTCCTATCGCTTTTAATCCAGTAAAAAGGAAAGCGTATACAGAAATTTAGCTTTAAAAACAGAATTAAGAAGAACTTTCGTCATGATACAGGTACGTGATTTAGAAGGAGAGAAAAAAATTGTCAGGGCGTTAATTTTACAAGAGGCACTTATGATTGATTCTTTTAAACTGCAGTAAATAGAGCGGAAACACAGACTTTTTTTCTTTAGCAGAGAGAAAGTGAAGTGAACTCAGCCGAGATTATCATAAGTTCTTTTTCCTATGCAGCTTCATTTCTTTGGAACAATCTCCCCTTTCAAATTCGCAATGCTAGATCTGTTAATACTTTTAAACTTATGCTTAAAACCCATCTTTTTAAATCATAAATCTTAAATCTGATATCCCTATATGGCATTTTCCATCCTTCATGTTTGTGTAGTTATGCAAGGCCTACTACTACTACTATTAATTTGTGATAAGTTTCATATTTTGGTTGTGCTTTGTAATTTGTACTATTATTGTGTACTGGAGGGTATTGATTGATGTAATTTGTTGTGCGAAGTATTTGGTTTCTTTCTAGTCAACTTTCATCATTCCTTTGTCTTTTCGATCGCTTAGAGGCAATTTTGCAATTTGCGGTATATAAATTGATTATTATTATTATTATTATAAGACAGTGCGTGATTTAGGAAAGAAAAATCGATAATTGTGTTTTAGGAGTAGATAAGACATTACATTTTTATTTTTATTCGTGCGCAGTAGATGTGGAAGGAAAAAGGCACGCTGACGAAAAGAGGTCACGTACCATTCACGCGACCAGAATGATTGACATGTTTACAATAGCGCGCAAAATATCGGTTTCACCATCAAAGGGCGGTGGCTTTGCGGAGCGAAAAGAACATGCACAAGTACAAGTAATTTATGCATTTTGTTTCTCGTCACCTAGGCTGAATGTCATACTGTACATTACGAGACGGATGAACATGCATACAAAATCTTGATTTTCAAAACCACTGTAGAAAGAGTTTGATTTGTTCAAGCACGAAACAAAACACAAAATACAAATAATAAGTCTATCAGATACAAAGTCATTATGGCTCTTTGTTTCTTTGGTTACTCCAAAATGCCGCTTAGCCAGGAATTAATTTCATGGCGGGGGTTGAGCGCACGAAGCGTGCTCCTCAAGGGGGGGGGGGGAAGGGGGGTGTTGGTATCCGCAAAAGAAACCTATCCGCATATATTCTTGAAAGATTCCGTTCACTGTCTTTATAATTCATAAACACTTTTTGGCGTTTCCTCACTTTCGGGAGAGGGCAAAATTGCCACGTCCATATTTTGGTCGAGACCAAAATTTGGACGCGGAAATGAGCTTCCTTCGCCAACTTACATTATTTCCTAATATTCTCTGCATATATAATCTAAATGGTTGTCGGGAAAATCATTATTTCCCTTTTTATTACAAAGAGAAATACTTTTATGTTCTTGATTTTTTCGGATGAAGCAAATTTTTCTTCCTGAGGTAGCGTTATTTTCTAGTCCAAGTACCCTATCATTGGACAAACAAGGTCATGTAAAATATCCTTTAACATTTATTCCTGATAATAATTATATATTTTTTGGAGTTGCTGAATATAGTGATATGATCATTAATCTTCATTTTTATTCGTTAATATAAAATATCTTAGTGGAGGTATGAATATGTTAGATATTAGTAAACTGGGAAATAATTGAACGCACGCATAACGGTAAGATTCGGGACACCATATTCTCTATATGGCCGCGCACAGCTTTTTTCAGCAGCCGTGCCGATACGTGTACCCCACGGTTACCATAATATCGCTTCGATTTATCACCACTTCGGGAATCTTAACCGACCAGATAGAACATGCCAGACGGCAAATTCGTTTACAGACCAAATACACTACATGTGAATATGTGATCTTTACATCCATGAACATGAAAAATGGTTACTTTCCAGCTAAGTTGACCCTCTCCCCTGAACGCCCACGATGTCGGCAATTTAGATAAAGTCAACTTTAATTTTAAAAAATAAATAAAAGATGTAGTTCGCCTCGAAGAGCATCTTCGATGGGAATGCCGCACCCGCGGCTCGAATGGCAGATTTTTTATTTTATTCAGCTTTCTTGGGTAACTCGGCCAAGGTTGCAAACGTAGATGGCGCCATTATAAATGTCCCTTTAATTGACAAAGAGTGTCATATTTACGGTGATTGCTACTATGACCGCACGCAGGCGGCATGGCGGATTTATTTTTAAAGAACATTCGCGGCAGGCTTCGGCGGGCATGGCGGATTTAATTTCAAGTGCAATCGCCAGCAGGCCGCAGGGGGCATGGCCGATTAGTTTTTAAGAGTAATCGGTAGCAGGCCCCGGCGGGCATGGCGGATTTATTTTTAAGTGCGAGGTGGCAGGCCGCGGTGGGCATAGGTCCGTTAATTGGCGCGTGCCTTGGCGGGAGCCTGCAGGCGGCACGCTGTGATATTTTTGATCTCTCGCCTTAGTTAGGATCTTGTGTATATTCCGAACAAAAGGCAGTTTTTTAAAGCTTTATCTCACCTGTAATATATATGCTAAAAGTGTTGGCCTCAAAGGTTATGCAGCTACTACACCTACTGAGTACTTGTTCCATCAGGTCCTTTTCGAGTAGGTAGCCCCCCTTTGTCCAAACTTGGAAGCCAAGTTAGAGCACTTACACCTACAGCACTTTCACCTACACTTGTACCTGAAATGGAAATCACAGTACATTTTTAGTTTATATTCTGAGGTCTATCATCACATGCTCATTTTTAGGTTGCAAAGCTCAGGTATTTAATGGCAAAGTTTTCCTAAAAATTGAACTGAATTTAGTTTGTCTGACTCAGTCTATATCTTTTCCCTCAATGTACCCTTTAATATTTGGATATAAACTGTAACTGTAAATTACTGAGCCACCACCGCCCCCCCCCCTCAATAAATCTCAATACATACATGCTAAAGTTTAGATAGTCTCAAAGTAATTTTAAAAGATACCAAATGTAAATGTTTGTTGATAGAGAAATAAATAGATCCTTAAATATAAATGAGTAAAATAATAAATGGTCAAACACAAGATTATAAATCCAATTTAAGTTGCTACAGCTAACAACAGTCAGGTCTAGAAAGATATATATTAGATCTAGGTCGAGTTAGACTAGATCTAACAGATACAATCGTTCGTTAAAACTGATCCTAAGTATTACACAGAAAACTTTCATTGGTTGGGGGTAATCATACAATTGTAGTTTGAGCTTCTACCAACCTTAAAATTTGTTAGCAAGCTTTCGCGCACTCCTGTGGACTTTCTCAAGCCAAGTGATCAGCCACACGTACTGTTTCTAATTACTGTCTGCTGTCTTGCGATCACTGGACCGAAGATAGGTGACAATAAATAATGTGAGTCCCTGTTCAGTGTAGGATTAATCCTCTTTATCCAAATAGACTCTTTCACCTTTCTTGAACAGTAGTTGCTTTCAAATTTTAAGGTTGGTAGAAGCTCAAACTACAATTAATTGTATGATCCTATGTACCGGTAGTCTCTACCTTTCTCTAACATTTCTCTAGAATCTAATTCATTCTGTACTTGGATGTAGAATCTAGATCAAGTCTTCAAGATTTAAAATCAACAGGAATTTTCAGAAATGAACATACATGTAGAGTACACAGGTCTAACAGTTTAATATATGTACAGTTGGTTTACTCTTAGTCTAGACCAACAAGGTATAACCAAACCATGGTCTAACGTTAGATTCTCCAACTACAGTTTCTTCACAGGGTTAGAACCTAGAATCTAGATCTACATGTAGATCATCTACATGCAGTCTAACTTGTTACTAGATCTATAGATCTAGCCTAAGTCAACAGACTAGATCAAAGTTAGGTCTAACTATAGTGTAGGATTTAACATTAGAACTAAAAATAATTGACATAGATCAAGATCTCCTTGAAGAGTTCCAGAAACTCCTGGGCTGGGCATGTGGAAATTCCAGGCGAAAGAGGAAAAGATAGAGAAAGAGGAAAAGATAGAGGAAGAGGAATAAAAGAAAAAGAAAATAAGATGTAAACCAAGTTAGATCAGATCTAGATCAAGATCTAATAAATGCTAGACTCCAGGAGTAGATCTGTAAATAAATTCGTGTTGCCTACCTCAAACCGGATAGCTGGGACTGGCCTTGTCTTGATTGAAGGTGAATTGTGTCACTTTAGACTTTGACACTCCTCAAAGTCTTTTCCTGGAACAGGCTGGTAGTTGCTTATGAATACTGACTAATATTGTTTCTCTTGCTTATCAATTTTCTAACTAGTCTATTTTGTTTTCGCTCAGACCGTCCAGTTATACGGCAAGAGGAGACATTTTATCCTCAACCTTCCCTGCTCAGTGGTTCAGCAATTCAAGCACAGTATATATACGGTACGCAGGTTTCAGCCAGAGTTGTGGGAGCTTTTCCCTGGTTTTGGTGATCATCTCAAGCAAATTGACGATGAAGTCATCATTTTGCACCATCCTAGTTGGCTAAAAGATTAAAATTGTACGACTAATCGCAGAAGATTCAACATGTCGAATCTCTGCTATTTGGTCTACGATTATTGTGCGATTAATTGGATCGCAGTCATAAGCTATAGCACACGACATGACCCGATCAATAATCAGTCGCATCACAGTCTGATTGTACAGTGTGCGCCCGGCTTTAATCGACAAGAATCAAGAATGTAGTAACATGCACAACAAAGAAATTGACTGAAACCATCAATTTCCTTAGAACAGTTTAATTGTTGTGCTTACAATTACTAATAAAGCCTGTTGACTTTTCCTTACAAATACATGTATGTCTTAATTTCTTGTGATTATGGAATTTAGGACGGTGTGCAATACAGAGGATGAAGGAATGGTAGAGGGGTTCAAAGGGCATTACGGCCCCTCTGGGCAAAACCAAATCTGCCATATCTTTAATGGGAAAGTAAAAACACACACAAATCTGAGTTGTTTTGGAGTATACATGTAACTATGCATCTTTAATAGAACTTTTGAAGAACTGTGCTCCCTCCCCACCTTTAATGTAAGGGAATCCTGGATAACCCACTGATGATGAGGGTGATCTGGACTAATGACTCGAAAAAGTAATTACCAAAATAAAATTTTAAGTACACATGTACTTATACATTATGTCTTAGATGTTATTGGTACAATGTATACCTTTGATTTTGATGCTTCAGTTGCCATACATGAGTAGAACTCATCACTCAGCCTCAGTCCCTTCAGTGTCAGTGATTGAAGGTTTGGCATGGAGAAGAGACCTCTTGCATAATGTAATGATGCATCAGGACCCAGAGTAGCCACGGGGTACATGTACATGTTATCATGTGTGAACTCCTCAATCTGGCGATGTGGCAAGAGGGAACAAACAGGATACAAATGAATAGCAATGTCAAATATAGAAGACATTTCTAAACTAAGACTAATTGCTTTGAACTATAATTAATAGCACAGTAATATTTAACAGACATTTTCAAACTATATCAAATGACACAACAATTCAGAGGTGTAAGTACATGTATGCAATGCCATTTAATGGTCCTTACTCTTTCAGTACAAGAAATTCTCTGATGAAATCAATCAAGAAGAGTCAGAGTGCAATGAAATGTAACTATGCATCTTTAATAGAACTTTTGAAGAACTGTGCTCCCTCCCCACCTTTAATGTAAGGGAATCCTGGATAACCCACTGATGATGAGGGTGATCTGGACTAATGACTCGAAAAAGTAATTACCAAAATAAAATTTTAAGTACTACATGTACTTATACATTATGTCTTAGATGTTATTGGTACAATGTATACCTTTGATTTTGATGCTTCAGTTGCCATACACGAGTAGAACTCATCACTCGGCTCCAGTCCATCTAGGTCCAGTGATAGAAGGTTTGGCATGGAGAAGAGACCTCTTGCATAATTTAAGGATGCATCAGGACCCAGAGGAGCCGTGTTGTACATGTTATGTGTAAATCTCTCAATCTGGTGATGTGGCAAGAGGGAACAAACAGGGTACAGCAGTGTCAAATATAGAAGACATTTCTTAACTCAGACTAATTGCTTTGAACTATAATTCAAAGCACAGTAATATTTAACAAACATTTTCAAACTATATCAAATGACACAACAATTCAGAGGTGTATAACTACATCTATGCAATGCCATTTAATGGTACTTTTCAAGTTCAAGTTTCACGTTTATTTTATTTATTTCAACTCAACTCGACTTAACATTATAACAGTATAACAATTCATTAAATATTAAACCATAAAAAATGAATATTCAATACAATACCCTCAAAAATTATATATATATATATATATATATATATATAATATATATATATATTTATGGTGTACGAAAACATATATAACAAATGTGTATTTTATATATCCTTTTGTAAAAGTAGAGCTGCGGAAATGGAGGGATCTACTAAAAAGCAGCGCTTGTTGAGTGTGGATCCCTCAAATAAATATTGTAATAGATTAAGTTGCATAGGTCTAGAATAAGGAGGTATGTGTTACCAAAGAAAAAATTAATAAAGAATATGTATAGAATAACATAATCTTTGGTGTGAATATAATATGAAAGTGACAAATGAAATATTGAGATGAAGAAAGAAAAAAAGAAAGAAAACAAAATATATATATAAATATAACTGAGAGTAAGATGACAAAGTGGTGTGTCTGTGAAAAAAAAAGAGTCCTTACAGGCGCGGCTCTACACCCCAATTAACTCCTCGTAAAGTCGTAAAAGCTTTTGAATTCCTAACGGCTATCGAAGCCCTCCGCTGAGCGAGGAGCAGAAATCCTCGAAAATTCACCTTCTCGTATCTTCCTTATTTGGGCCTTAAACATTATGAAAATATCAGGGTACATAGGAAATGATGATATTATGCTTCATATCAATTTTCTCTGAAAACGGTCGAGTATTTTTTGAGATACGAGTATTTTTCTGTTTCTGAGGGCCGTGAAAAGAGGTTTTGTTTTTTTCCCGACACAAGTCTGGGACGAAGTGAATATGCAAACAAGTTACATGTTACTAGACTTTAGATTCCAGTCTCGCTCCCTGCCAATTTTCGAGTTTGCGCAATTAGTACTTTTCTGTAAATCTGCCTTCAAAAATCGAGAACTTTCAGAAAAAGCCTGGGAAGCTACAACTATGAGCGAGGGAGATCGCCCCTGTGCGCATGCGCTCTCCCAAATTCTTTCGTCAACGAATACATCATATCACCGATCAGCTGTGTTATGTGTTTACAACTGGCCTTTTTTTTCAGCTGACCTGTAAGTGTTGAAGTGAACTTTCTTCCAATTTTCGTCTCTGAATTATGCTTTTGATGATTGTATTGTAAAGAATATTGATTATATATTTAATGTTCTTTACCAGAAAGTGTGACATGCTCATTTTGGTTTTCCGAGCCAACTTTTTTGGCTAGCACCGTAGCACACCTGCCTGCAGGCAACACTACATGTACGCTAACTCCAGGGAGCTCCAACGCACAGTGTTGGAGCTTCGGGTACAAATAACCAAAGTCGACCTCGCCCATTAGTATGGCTAATCGCATTGCTTAATTTCGGCAGGAAAGATAGAAATTTGTACTTACATTTCAAGAGAATTACGGTAACTATCTAGCAGGCGCTTTGATTTTACGATTTAACGATTGTTTCGATGAAAAAAATGGAATTTCCTCACCGAGTCGATCTTTTCCCCGTACTGTACCGTCGATTCAAATGACGCGATCGCACTGTGTGTAATGCATGTACCGTATACCGTCCCTGACTCGACCACACAGTGCGAGCAAGTCATGAATCGACAATACAGTACGGGGAAAAGATCGGCTGGGCGAGGAAATTCCATTTTTTTCATCGAAACAATCGTTAAATCGTAAAATCAAAGAGCCTGCTAGATAGTTACAGTAATTCTCTTGAAATGTAAGTACAAGTTTCTATCTTACCTGCCGAAATTAAGCAATGCAAGTAGCCATACTAATGGGCGAGGTCGACTTTGGTTATTTGTACCTGGAGCTCCCTGGAGTTAGCGTACATGTAGTGCTGCCTGCAGGCATGTGTGCTACGCTACGCTGCATGCTAAAATTTTAGCCTACGTTGCTAGCCAAAAAAGTTGGCTCGGAAAACCTAAAATGAGCATGTCACACTTTCTGGTAAAGAATAAATATATAATCAATATTCTTTACAATACAATCATCAAAAGCATAATTCAGAGACGAAAATGGGAAGAAAGTTCACTTCAACACTTCTCACCTATGGAGGAAGTATTATTTACGCACTTAAAAAATACAAGATATGGACATTGAATTGAATTAAATTGAATTGGTATTTATTACAATTCTCATTCACAGCCTGAGGACTGAATCACGGTGAAATTTACATCGTAAAGACAAAATAACCCAGAACAAATACGGATAATTTTATGCAGATATGGAGGTTACATGTGTGGAAAGAAAAAAAAGTGAGAGTCAGAGAATCATTGTACAAGAGCTTTATTGGTGCTAATACATTTGTATACAATGTATATAGTACATGTCGATTTCAACAAAGTAATTGCCAAAATTCAGAAATTCAGAATGGACTTACAGCCCCTGCCCCTGGCCTGTCCATTTATAATATTTTTACAATGAATGGTATACATGTCCACATGCTTGCTATTTTAAATATATAAAAAATAATCATTTGAATAGATACAAATAAAAGCAATAGACACCCATGAGAGAGAGAGAGAGAGAACATGAGAGGGAGATTAGGAGGGGAGTAACGAGTGCCGACTGGGAGCTAGAACACTGACACCCCCTGCCCCCCAAAAAAATATAATAAAAAAGAAGAAATAAATAATAAATAAATAAAAATGATGTGCTGCAGTTCAGTGGACTATATGGCCTGTATCAGTGGCGTATCCAGGATTTCCCAATAGGGGGGCGCCAGGAATTATTGATCGCCGTCATGGGGGAGGGGTCTTTGGAAAATTTTTGCTTCTGAAGAAAGAAGGGCTGAGATGCAAAATAGTGCTATATGTGACGAATTTTGAAGCCTATTTAATGAACAATATTTTCAATTGGTATGAGGATTTTTTTTTTTGCTAGTTTTTTTTTTTACGACGGCCAATGGGGGGGGGGGGGGCGTGCCTGTTGCGCCCCCCCCCCCTCCCTGGATACGCACCTGCTGTATTCTGAACTCCGGTTTAACTTAAACTCCCGTCTAGACTCCAGTCTAAATTTCTGTACAAAGTTAAGCCATACTAGACCGGAGTTTAAGTTAAATTGGATTTCAGAATGTAATTTTCCAAAACTATGGAGTTATAGTAATTTTCCAAAACTATGGAGGTGTCGTGGTCTAGTGGATACGTCACCGGACTGTGGATCTCATGGTTTGCGGTTCGAGTCCCGCCGCGGCACTAATGTCCTTTGGCAAGACATTAATCTACATTTGCCACTCTCTACCCAGGTGTAGTAAATGGGTACCCGGTAGGAATTTATTCCTTGAAATGCTGTGAGCACCGAATTCGGTAGCCTAGCTACAGCCAGGGTAATAATACTTCGGCGCTTAGAAACATTTGTATTAAGCGCATTATAAATGCAATGTATTATTATTATTATTATTAGTGGCAGCAAACCACCATATTTTAACAGTAACCTGATTCATTTCTGTATAATTAATCGTATCATGGGTCTGTGTCATTTTAGGCCCAATTTCGGCTTTAGTACCTAGCATGTTTTACTCCACACACACACACACACACACACGGAGTTGAGAGGAAATTATCCTGCAAGTCAAAAACCACCTTGCACGTATCGCTGTACGTGGGACTACATTATAACTTCTGCGAAGAACGGTCGACCGTTCGTGAATGACATTGCCTTCGATTTTTTCCCGACATAACCGTGCGACAGAAAATTATTAAGAGATATTTACAGGAGACCTTCAATATACTTTGATTTTTAATATGTGAAAGTCTCAATCTTGCGCAATGACGGAAAATATGAAAAATACTGTAATATTTTCAGACTAAAAAAAAAAAAAAAATGGCGTCTCATTTCCCTATTTTTTCACATATTTAAACCTGATTTTACAACAAATTATAATAATTACGAGTTAGAGCAACTCTCACTCTTCCATTTGAAGTTTAGATCGTTTCATTTAGTGGTTTCTAGAGCGAGATTTTGCAGTTTAGCCGATACTCTTCTGTAGCGGTTTTACGTAAACAAATTGTTTATTTTATGCAAATTAGGCAGGTCAGCGTGAAAGCTTTCGGGCCGCTAATTGGGGTGTAGAGCCGCGCCTGCTTACTCTTTCAGGAAAAGAAATTCTATGATGAAATCAATCAAGAAGAATCAAGAGTGTAGTGAAATGCACAAGAAAGAAAGTAATTGAAAATATCGCTTTCCTTAGAACAGTTTTATTATTGTGCTTAAGATTTTAAAGTATGTCTGAATTATGATTTTGCAATTTGGGATGTGCAAAACAGGGGATCCAGGATTGTTAGAGGGGCCAAAAGGCCACTATGCCCAATCCGGGCAAAACCAAAGCTGCCATATCTTAAATAGGAAAGTAAAAACACAGACAAATCTGAGTTGTTTTTGTGTATAACTATGCTTCTGAGAACTTTTGGAGAACTGTGCTCCCTCCCCACCTCTAATGTAAGAGAATCCAGGATAACCCACTGATGATGAGGGTGCTCTGGACTAATGACTAGAAAAGGTAATTACCAAAATGAAATGTTAAGTACTACATGTAGTTATACATTCTGTCTTAGATGTTATTGGTACAATGTATACCTTTGATTTTGATGCTTCAGTTGCCATACATGAGTAGAACTCATCACTCAGCCTCAGTCCCTTCAGTGTCAGTGATTGAAGGTTTGGCATGGAGAAGAGACCTCTTGCATAATGTAATGATGCATCAGGACCCAGAGTAGCCACGGGGTACATGTACATGTTATCATGTGTGAACTCCTCAATCTGGCGATGTGGCAAGAGGGAACAAACAGGATACAAATGAATAGCAATGTCAAATATAGAAGACATTTCTTAACTAAGACTAATTGCTTTGAACTATAATTCAAAGCACAGTAATATTTAACAAACATTTTCAAACTATATCAAATGACACAACAATTCAGAGGTGTATAACTACATCTATGCAATGCCATTTAATGGTACTTTTCAAGTTCAAGTTTCACGTTTATTTTATTTATTTCAACTCAACTCGATTTAACATTATAACAGTATAACAATTCATTAAATATTAAACCATAAAAATGAATATTCCATACAATACAATACCCCCCCCCCAAAAAAAAAATAATATATATATATATTTATGGTGAACGAAAAGATATATAACAAATGTGTATTTTATATAGTCTATCCTTTCGTAAAAGGAGTGCTGAGGAAATGGAGGGATCCACTAAAAAGCAGGTCTTGTTGAGTGTGGATCCCTCAAATATAAATATTGTAATAGATTAAGCTGCATAGGTATAGAATAAGAAGGTATGTGTTACCAAAGAAAAAATAAAAAATATGTATAAAATAACATATTCTTTGTACATGAATATAATACGAAAGTGACAAATTAAATATTGAGATGAAGAAAGAAAACAAGAAAGAACAAAAAAAAATATATATATATATATAAATATAACTGAGAGTAAGATGACAAAGTGGTGTGTCTGTGAAAAAAAAGAGTCCTTACTCTTCCAGTAAAAGAAATTCTATGATGAAATCAATCAAGAAGAATCAAGAGTGTAGTGAATCAAGAAAGAATGTGATTGAAAATATCGCTTTCCAGTTTTATTATTGTGTTTAAGATCATTTTAAAGTATGTTGACTTTTCTTTACATATACATGTATGTCTAAATTGTTATGATTTTGCAATTTGGGATTTGCAATACAGGGGATCCAAGATTGTTAGAGGGGCTCAAAGGGCACTATGCCCCCTGCTGGCAAAACCAAATCTGCCATTTCTTTATTAAATACATCAAGTAAAAGCACATTCTTATACACACAAATATTGCTTGCCTTAGAACAGTTTCATTATTGTGCGTATAATCACTAATAAACCTGTTGACCTTTCTTTGCAGATACATGAATTTCTTAATTTTTTGGTGATTATGCAATTTAAGATGTGTACAATACAGGGGATCAAGGAATGGTAGAGGGCTTCAAAGAGCATTACACCCCCTCTGGGCAAAACCATAGCTGCCATATCTTTAACAAGAAAGTACAAACACACACAAATCTGAGTTGTTTTGGAGTATTACTATGCTTCTGAGAACTTTTGGAGCACTGCGCTCCCTCCCGAACCCCTAATGTAAAGGAATCTTGGATACCCCACTGATCATGAGGGTGCTTTTGACTAATGCCTACAAAAACATCACCCAAATTAACTGTTGTTAAGTACTTCTTATACGGGGTGGGGGGTGGGGGGGGACATGTGGCCGCCCCCCCCCCCCCCCAACAAAAAAAAAAAAAAAAAAAAAAAATTGCTATATCTTTGATATACACGACAGTAAAAACACACTTGTATGCCCCGTAACTTCCCTCTCCCACTCTCTGTCATGACATTACTCCTCCTCAATATCGTGATATGACAAGAGGGAGTAAACAGAGCATAAGGAAAGAGAAATGTCAAATACACATGTAGAAGACACTCTGTAATGAATACTAATTACTAATATCATAGAGTAATATTTCATAAATATTTTCTATAGTATTACTATAGAAAATATTTATGAAATGTAGGACAAATATTTTGGAGAGTTAGTATGCTATGTCACTAATGGTTCCTCTTTTTTTTAACTAAGAATAAAACAGATTCTACTTTTAATGAACCTTCAAAAATCAAGAGAATGTTATAAAGTACTGTAACAGTACATGAAAAAAGGGAATCGATTGAAAGCTTTGCTTTCCCTACAGCTATTCTACCAAATGAAAGCACTTCAGATTATTTTAAAGTCTGTTAACTTCTGACTACAAATGTGTCCAAATTGTAATGATTATGCAATAATGGATTGTGCAGTATACAGTATGAGAATATTTCGAAAAGTAAGAAGTAATATAAGCCTACATTACATTATCTTATGTCTTTTTGTTTTGGATTAGCCTTTGATAGGCCTATGGTCACTGCAAATCCAGCATATTTGTATTTTATGCCTGCATACTCAACCTTTGTGTTATTTTGTTGTTTTTTATGCAAATGTAAAATAACTGAATTGAATTACACATATGTTTTGTTGATTTTGGTAAATAAATTCTTAGTTGGTTTTAAACAACAAAAGCAACTCTCCATCACTATCAGAGATAAAAGAGCAAGAGGTGGAAAAGAAAAATTCAGATCTCAATTCATTTGAAATACACAATTCAGTTGAAGCCACAGAAGGCGAAGAATATTGCAAAAATGGCCACCACCACAATGTTACCTCAACATGTATTTCACTTGGGACCCATGCTCATGATAAGCTACACTGCACACCACAAAATTACACCACAATATCATAACAATGTGGGTATTATTGCAAAGGGATATAAATAGGCTCATGAATCAAAAGAAATACAACAGAGTAAAAACAGAGACAACATCAATCACACTTTTGGGGTAAATACATACATACATACATGTAGATCTGTTTTAGATTATTTATGGAAAATACTGGTATACAGAGAGAGTAAATATACATGTATAGGTAGGAAACATGTATCTCTATAGAACTAAGTCAAACTATTTAAATTCAATATGCTGGCATGATAGCTTATACATTTCCCTTGAATATGACATGTAAAACATTCAAATAAAAGGAGTGTGAGGGAGCATAGAGTTTTTCTCCTAAAATAGATCAAAATCACTCTTGATCAAATTTTAGGAATGATTATCTTTCAGAAGCATCAAGGAGAATTAACCTCAAACAATAAAGACGATAGTGTTCAAAGGTGTTATTTATTCCTACTTGTTAGACTATACGGCTTCGCGTCAAAATATACGAGATCGATACGAATCAAGATTTTCTGAGCAAAATTTATCATCTGCTAGCAATATGTATCGTCTGCTAGCAATACATGGGGGCTGCCATTTTTTTTATGTGTACAAGAAGATTTTCTTAATCCAAATGCCCAATTGCCTTTTTCAAAATTAAAAACCCATTTGAGATTAAAAATATAGAATAGATATGTCAATTTATTTTTAAAGTGAAGATTTCCTTATATATTTCTGTTGAAAATCGATATTCGCTTAATATAAATCTATTTTCTAGATACTGTGACGCAATGGACGGAGCAAATTAATTCAAATTTTATGGATGCTTCTCCCCTGAGCATCTATAGCGGCAAACTATGCATTCACCTGCTTTCGGATAATGGGACTTGAAAAGTCAGAATGCATGCTGCATATATTATGTTCTGCTCTGTTTGGCAAACCCAAGAAAATAGATTTTTGTTAAGTAAAACCAGACAATTTAAAAGTATTATTATAAAGATTTAATTTTTATAAATCATGTAAACACCCAATTTATATTTTTCGTCACATATGGGATTTTAGGTAATGAAGAAAATCAATTTAGGTCTTGGATGCAAAATATCTTCCTGACCGGAACATTTCTCAATGGTTCATGTACAAATCCAAATCAGCAAGAAAATGGCAGCCCCCATGTAAATGAGTAGGAGACGATACCGGGTGTTGGAATATCTTTATTTATACCCTTTTCTGATATCTTATTAGAAAATGATTTAGGCCAATAAGTAGGAATATATTACACCTTTCAATATAAGTAAATTTGTACTCAGGGGTTAATTCTCCTTTAATGCATGTATGTTGTTGGCTATATCCTACACTCGTCAGTTTTGCCTTGTCCCATTACACATACATGTATGTTTGCAAAACCTGTGTTTTTCAAGCTTATACAACTTCTAATACAATTTCAATACATGAACACTGTACGTGTCATTTCTTTATCCATGTCTGTGGGTGACCAACATTCTAAATGTTAGTGCCTAATAAGAAATGTTTTTAACCCTACAACCTTTATTCATCTTAATTATTATTGCATACTAGTTTGACAATTTCAATAGTTTGTCAGAAAAATGATATTTAAACTGATCTTGGAAGGTGATTTTCACAATTACAATTTAAGATATTAGTTACAATCATTCTTTTGTTTGGCAATCTAGCAAAGGGAGAACTTGAATGTTTAAAAATTCACTAGCAATTAACCTGTGAGCTGCATGCTTTCTATTCCAATCCCTTCCTTCTTCCTTCAATAGGCTTATTGAAAAAATTAATGTGATGATTGTAATAAATAGTCGAACTCCTTTTTTTTGTTTTCTCAATGTCATAAGGGACATCAAACCAGCAAATGGTCAATATTTGTTTTTCAATATGAACATGTAAAAAGTACATGAACATGTAGGAGAATGCAGCATCAATCAAGAAATACATACCTTTGACTGTGGAGATGCAGCACACATTCCTTTGTAAAAGTCATCCTCCAGGTCCACTCTCTGAATAGTCAAATCTTCTAAGTTCTGCAATGTGAAGAGGCCTATTGCTGCTAAATACGACGAAGAAATGCTAGTCTCGCTGGTCTTCCCAATGCTCAATGTCTCACCAATCATTGAACCTTTTCTCACCTGTTTAATGAAGAATATATGTATTTAAACCATTTATCAATAAATTTCTGATTTTAAATATAATCCAGCATACATGTAATAATTGTTACTAATAAAGTTTTTATGCACCTGCTTGTAGTATGCAATTAAAAATTACATTGTCATGTAGTGTCAGTTGATCATTATGTACTATATTATTCTTTTCTTCTAAACTGCTCACCCACTTTAAATAAATGGCCAGTTCTATTTTACATAATTATTCAAAATTAAAAATAACAAAAAATGAATTGATGAAATTTAAGCTACCGCAGAAATAATCATTGAGTAAAAGCAAAACCCGCATCAGCATTATTCATTTAGGTCAATATACTATACTAGCAGAAGCAGCCCGTGGACATCCACAGGCGCTAGCTGTGTTTATGATTAATCACCGTACCATATATTTGTCACAATAATCAAGTGAATCAAAAAAAAAGTCGGGTAAAGTTATTTTTTACCAAGAAGTATTTACAACATTTGAGTACAGATATGTGTTATTTATCCAAAACTTGGATGAGTTCTGAAGAAAATACATTTTCATCTTGATGAAGACTAAATGATATGGATACAATTATGTTCGAGTAGAATATCCATGCATAGAGCTAGAGGGAGCGATTTGATCTTGCCATGTTTCTGTGGTTTAATTAACCCATATCCGCCGATCTACGGAATATCCCGTAGCGAAAAGAACTTTCACAATAACGTCACTTTCCAATCTTTTTATAACCCGCGAACCGTGACCTGATATCCCACAATGCTTTGTACTCGTTCCTATCACTTTTGTTTACACTTTCAGCGTTCACTTCATTTTACTAGATACCGAAAAGCCAACATTTGTATAGTTAGCTTTCTTCATTTTCACACCATCATTCACGCGATCACATCACGTTACCAGGAACAACGCATCATAATATCATCGCTACGGGATTTGATACTTTGATAGTATATTTGAACATAAAAAAAAATATGTTTCATCAATATTCGGACAGAACTTATTCTATGTATTACATGAAACACATTTCAAATTTGCTAAGATGAAGATTTTTCAGTTCTTATTTTACATACAGGCACATTTTTGAATAGCAATTTCGTGTGTTGTAGTACAAAGCATAATAGACTGAATAAGTAAACATCAATTCCAATTGTAAAATTTCATAATTTCCCAAATGTTTTGCTCAGTGAGTTCTATACCACTGGAAAGTATACATTCTGAACTTTTAGGAAATTCTAGTTGTTTTTCAATGAACTTGAAATTTATATTTTTTAATTGTGAATTATTATATGATATTAAGAAATTTTTCCATATTTTCATATTTCATATAGGATTTATGTGAATATTAAATAAATGACAAATGTCTGAATAGACCAGATACAAAACTCACAATAAAGACCAATTTTTACTCTTTAAACGGATACATAATTTGCCACTATTTTATTTTGATTATTGTCAGTGAGGACCGTTTGAAGTTGGTAATGCTTGAATGGATGAATGTGTGTGATTTGGCCTCAGGCAGCACGGGATTATACACTCATTGTGCCCTAGGCGGATATGGGTTAATACTCAGAGAAATTAAGACCATGAAAACATAACGTGCATAATTAGCGGTACGTCCCTTGTAAAGGATGCAAAAATGAGGGGAAAAAAAAAATTATTGTCATTTTCATTTCTGGGGGATTATGGCCCCCTTATATGGGTCTAGGGAGGACCGACGGATAGACTTTTCCCTACTACCCTCCCGTCACGCCCAGCACGAGGGGAGACGGGAGTAATATCCTATACCTATCCATATCATAGTGGAAATATTTTCGAAGGAAATTTTGGTTGGTTGGTTGAGGGGGAGGGGCTCCTGTATACACTCCCTTATCACCACGCTTGGTACTCTGTGTTGTAGTGACAGGGTGAATCTACAACCATGATTTGGATTTTTCAAAGTGCATCACACATACATGTTGTGAATTAGCAGCTGAGAAAATAAGACATGGAACATTCCAACAGGCTTTCAAGCACACCCAAGGAAAAAAAGTAGGAGAAAAGTAGGTTCAAAATTTCAGAAAAAGTAGGGAGAAAAGTAGCATTCAGGAGAGATAAAGTAGGATAATAGTAGGAAATTTGCATGTCCTCAGCATTGGTTCTTTTTTCCATGTCAGTACTTGACTGCCTACTGTTCTGACTAGATCTCACAATCTGTATTTCCTGTATATATTATACCTATTTCATGGACAAGCTCAAAGGGATACTTTATATAGCTTTGAGAAAACATGCTACATGTAGTTGGAATGACTACACTACCAGCTTCCTCTTCTTTGGGATACAAGGGAGCAATGGGCTGATGGGTATGGCTGCACTTCCATCTTGTTGTGGTAAATCCCAAGACCAGGTAGTGTAAGACCCTAAAATAGTGTCTGAGGCTGGGTCGTAAACTGGACAAAACCTGGCCCTTAATTTCCCCCCCCCCTTACACATCAGTATGAAAAGGTAGCCCCTGACACAAATCAAGGGATGATTTTACATAGGCAAGGAAAGATAGACAATAAGAGAAGGGAAAAAATATACAGAATAAAAAATAAAAAGAAAATAGAAAAATTAAAAAATAATATGAAATACAGAAAGGAGAATAGAAAGAGATTCTTAAGAAGGGAAATGGACTACAAAATGAAAAAATAGCAATAAAGATAAACAAATACATGTAAATAAGGAATTACAGTCAGGAAACAAAAGAAAAAGAAAAATAAAATACAAAGATATACACAGAAAATACATAAGGATGAATAGAAAGAGTAATACATAGGAAAAAAAATACATAATGAAAGATAGAAATGAAAATCAAACAATTTGGTAATGAATTATAGTCTGAAGAAAATTCAAAAATGAAAATAAAACACAAAGAAGAAAAAAAAGAAAGTAAATAAGGATGAATAGAAAGAGAAATGAAGAAAAATAAAAGGTCATGAAATACAGAAGAATAGAAAAAGACTATTAAAGAAGGGGAAAAAGAACTACAGAGGAAGGAAAAAACAATACATGAGAAAATATACAAATAGTTAATGATAGCACACAAGAACAGAAATACACAAGACAGAAAAACGAGAGGAAACGAGCAAATATATATTAAAAGAGACATATAAACAAAAAGGAGAAAAAATACATCAGGATGAATGGAATGAAAATATTAAATAATGGGAAATAAAGACCTAAATAAAGATAAAAAACCAGAGAAGAAAAAGACACAGAACTACATAAAGTATGAAAAAGGGAGGAGAATACATATTAAAGAAAAGATAGAAAACTCGAGAGTTAAAAAAATACATCAGAATAGACAGAAAGAGAAATGATGTAAAGGGAAAAAACTAGGCAAAGATAGAGATAAAAGATGAAAGAAGGCAAAACCAAAAATACAGAAGAAAAAATAGAAAGATTATATCAAAGAAATACACATGCAGAGATAGAAATTTTAGAAAAAATAAAGGATAAAAGAAATGCATAGGGGAATATTGATAGAGAGGTGGAAAGATAAAAACATTAACTATATAAGGAAATATACAGAGAGAAGATGATAGAAAAGCCAAAAAAGAAAAAGAAAAAAGGAATGCATAGGATTAGAAAGAGAATTGAAATTGAATAATTCAGAAACAAAGTAATACATACAATTTGTGTATGCTGTAACGTTTTGGAATCAACAAAATGATATAAGAAATAGACCGCTTTGGTAATGTATGCAAATTTTATGCATACCGGTACCTTTCAAACGAAGGTTGTTCTTAGCAACCTGAAAGATTACCAGAGGCTTGCCGGACATAGCAACAAATAATGTATGCAAACTGTATTCCAAGCATTGAGGCTCATTTATAACAAGCAAAAGATACGACTGCGTCTTCAATATATATGCCTCCGCTTGTATTCAGATAATTCCTGATCACCTACAAGTATAATATAGTTGATGCGCATTCATCAAATGGTTATTGCGAAATTGTGATTTAAAACACTAAAATCCTATATTACTAATTGACCTCTGACTATAAAGCAATATAATCAGTTGTTCTTGAGATATCGTGGAAATGTAGCCAAAAACTGTATTAATATCATGTAAATTGGCCGCCGAGACCTGCAACCTGTGTCCTTTGACCTACTTACCCCCAAAATCTAATCAGTTCATCTTCGTATGGGGATACATATTAGTACCAAGTTTGAAGTTCCTACCTCAAATGATTCTTCAGATATCGCGGTAACGAGAAGTGGAACGGACGGACGCACGGACAACCCGAAAACATAGTGCCTCCGGCACCCACCCTCGGTGGGCAGAGGCATAAAAAGCAGGTTCATGGAATAGCTCATCACTAGGTGCTTAGAGAATACATGTATATGTGCATAAATCTGTATACACTACAGAAGCGGTCTATTGACTCAATCCTGCCGAGAGTCACATGAACTGCACACAGAAATGTGTATATAAATAATTTCTTGGTACTGCAAAATTTCAATATGGCACGAAAAAGAGACATGATAACGAAGCTTTTCGACCTGCACTCATCAGGTTATCACGCAGGTATATAACAAATTACTTGAAATCAACTATATTATACTCGGTGAACCCGGACGCAACCTAGACGCTGTAATTTCAGAACAATCGCAAAGCTTGGACGAACTCCTTTTGTCTGCACAGAAGAGGTTCTTGCGATTGAATATAAGCAGCTTCCGGAAAGCGTAAATGCGCTGAGCTTCTGGCCCGGGACATAATTGAGAATTGATCGTCGGCATAGCTTTGTGCGCAAGCTGGATTGTTCAGCAAGTGGAGACCAATCGCTGAATCGCATTTGGCTATCTTTGGTCTGTTAGCGTGCATTTCAGATTTGCAGGCACGGACGGGCTGCGTGCGCTGATTGGTTGTACGGTTCCGAATAATCGAGGGAATGTGTTGTTTAATGCGATCAGCCAACCGCTGAGAAGTACGGCCCACGTACCTGGCATCGCACCGGCACTGAAATTGGTAAATAACATTACTCAAGTGGGGGGTGGGTATATAGTGTGTAGAAAACACAATGCGTGTCGAAACCGCGTAATAGCAACGTGACACTGCGTGTTTGATCTGACTGGCGTATTTGTCAGATACCTTACCCCTCCAGGGTAGTTTAAGATACACGGGGCATTTGGCAGGTCCAAATCTGGTGTCAGATTTGGATTGTGCCTCCAGTGTCCGTGTTATGGTGCGAGATATAACATGCTCAGGGTAACCATTGTCAATGAGGATAGTTTTGATTTTCACGATTTCGGGAGCTAATTTGCACGCAGAGCAAATCCTAAGGGCGCGGCACACTAAGTTTCTAATGAGCCCAATCTTGTATGAAGTCACTCAAAGCGCGCTTATCAGATCTTGCGCATGCGTATTGTGGCATTCCCAATGATATGTCAGATTTTCACATGACTCGCGAATGCTTGGTGGCACTGCGCGGACTTAAAGCCAATCCTGATATTCATATATACAAACCCGATAAGGGCACCGGTGTCGTCATTCTGAATAAAAGTGACTATGTTAACAAAATGTCTGACATTCTTCATGATGAATCAAAGTTTTGTCGCATAGGTGCTG
Source organism: Heliocidaris erythrogramma (assembly GCA_025617745.1). NCBI lineage: Eukaryota > Metazoa > Echinodermata > Echinoidea > Camarodonta > Echinometridae > Heliocidaris > Heliocidaris erythrogramma. The sequence continues at coordinate 23,460,734 of CM046854.1, read as the reverse complement.
TCCCAGAACATGATCGCACAGCCACTTTGGAAACCAAGCTCCAACGACATTTATTAGATTTATGTAAACGCGGCGATTTGTCTAAGCCAGTTTATGATAGAATTCGACCACATGGCTCGCTAAGACCCCGCATGTACGGCCTCCCCAAAACCCACAAAACAAACATTCCGCTTCGTCCTATTCTATCGATGGTTGGGTCAGCGCAGCATGAACTGGCAAAATGGCTAAGCGAGCAACTTCAGCCAGTCTTAGATTGTTTGTCTGTTCATACTGTTAGAGATTCGTTTACGTTTGCTAAACTCGTCCGCGATCTGCCCCTTGATAATAGTAATTGTGTTATGTGTTCATTCGATATCTCTAGCCTATTTACCAACGTGCCACTGAAAGAAGCTATTGACATCTGTGCTTCTTATCTCTATCATGGCGACTTAGACTCACCACCTGTTCCTGAACCCGTATTCATTGACCTCATGAACTTTGCCACTCGCGCGGTTGAGTTTAGTTTCAATGATACGATGTATTCACAGATAGATGGTGTGGCCATGGGATCCCCATTAGGCCCCGCGCTTGCTAACATTTTTGTTGGCTTTCATGAAATGCGCCTGCTACAGAACGCCACCGATCTTAATATAGTCCCACATGTGTATTGTCGGTATGTTGATGATACGTTTGCAATTTTTGATAACCGCGCGGCGTGTGAGGTTTTCCTTACACAACTGAACCGGCTCCATCCCGCGCTAAAATTCACATGTGAAATTGAACTGTCCAATGCGCTCCCATTTCTCGACGTTCTCGTTGAGAGGAGTGATGGGAAATTCATCACTTCCGTCTACCGCAAGCCCACATTCACCGGGCAATACACGAGATGGGACTCGTACAGTGCAACTTCATACAAGATTGGGCTCATTAGAAACTTAGTGTGCCGCGCCCTTAGGATTTGCTCTGCGTGCAAATTAGCTCCCGAAATCGCGAAAATCAAAACTATCCTCATTGACAATGGTTACCCTGAGCATGTTATATCTCGCACCATAACACGGACGCTGGAGGCACAATCCAAATCTGACACCAGATTTGGACCTGCCAAATGCCCCGTGTATCTTAAACTACCCTGGAGGGGTAAGGTATCTGACAAATACGCCAGTCAGATCAAACACGCAGTGTCACGTTGCTATTACGCGGTTTCGACACGCATTGTGTTTTCTACACACAGGATGCTACCGTCAACTAGCAAGGATGTACTACCCACCCCCCACTTGAGTAATGTTATTTACCAATTTCAGTGCCGGTGCGATGCCAGGTACGTGGGCCGTACTTCTCAGCGGTTGGCTGATCGCATTAAACAACACATTCCCTCGATTATTCGGAACCGTACAACCAATCAGCGCACGCAGCCCGTCCGTGCCTGCAAATCTGAAATGCACGCTAACAGACCAAAGATAGCCAAATGCGATTCAGCGATTGGTCTCCACTTGCTGAACAATCCAGCTTGCGCACAAAGCTATGCCGACGATCAATTCTCAATTATGTCCCGGGCCAGAAGCTCAGCGCATTTACGCTTTCTGGAAGCTGCTTATATTCAATCGCAAGAACCTCTTCTGTGCAGACAAAAGGAGTTCGTCCAAGCTTTGCGATTGTTCTGAAATTACGGCGTCTAGGTTGCGTCCGGGTTCACCGAGTATAATATAGTTGATTTCAAGTAATTTGTTATATACCTGCGTGATAACCTGATGAGTGCAGGTCGAAAAGCTTCGTTATCATGTCTCTTTTTCGTGCCATATTGAAATGTGTATATGGTACTGTAGTGACATAAACTTTTCCGTACCATATTGAATGGTATTGTTTATTTTCTACCATGTTTACAAACTTATTCATTGTTGTCACGAACGCTCGCGTGCCAGCCGCATTTCCTTATGGGTTACTCATTGTAAATAACATTCCGTATTTGATGCCGTCCGGCAGGTTGCGTTGATTAGTAAATTTCACGCATTCCAGTATGTCTAGCGATCAGTGTGTCGCCAATCAAGTGTTTTGGCGAGTCCGATGGCCGATTTGTTATCCAATCAAATCATTAGTTCTCTTATCGTCTTCGGGAAGAAGACGCATCAATATTTTCTTCTTGACTTCACCATGTGATTTTGTTCTAGAAAGATCCAACGTATTTGGAGTAGTCGGCAGCAAGCAACCTTTTTCGTTATCGGACTTATTACTTTGGATTTATTTACTTCACGCGAATAGCGGACTTAATTTTTGGATATCATTATCGCGGAAACTCACGCATGTTTTTTCTTCGTTTACATTTCTGGATTTGTGCAATAACTTTGGACAACCTTCGCGGTTACTTTTTTCTACGTCGTGTTTGTTATTACAAGTCGCGATATCGCCGCGGACACCAGCGGCCGCTCAGCAGTTACTCCCCCGTGACTTCCGCGGTTCATCATCGCACAGTCTGTACTTCCGCATTCTCATCGTGAACATTATCTACACGTCGTAGCATAGCATTGGTAAGTAGTAGTAACTACATTAACAGAGTTTTCAGTTACTCTACAGTACTTATGTCGTAGAGGTGACGTAGTCGAGTGGTTTAAACACTTGACTGGAGATGGGAAGGTCGTGGGTTCGAACCCTGGCACGGCACTACTGTTCTTTGGCAAGACATTAATCTACATTTGCCACTCTCCACCCAGGTGTCAATGAGTACCGGCAGGAATTAATTCCTTGAATGCTGTGAGCACCGAAATCGGTAGCCTAGCTAGAGCCGGGGTAATATTGGAGCGCCTTGAGCACCATTCATGGTGGATATGAGCGCTATATAAATATCCAATATTATTATTATTATTACACACATTTCAGCTGTATCTTGACATACTTTCAATGTGAGGCCATTTGAAGAGCAATCCTTTTTATGGGACATTTCTACTAGAATAATCTTCCAAGTAAAATAAAAAGAATGAGAAAGCTCACAAATTATTTTATACCTTTCCCAAAACTCAACCTACCCTTTAATTGTCGAGGTTTGTTTCCTTTAGGGATCAATGCAATTATTCCTACCATTATTTGTTCTCACAATTATTCATATCTAATTGTATTTTCATGTCTACTGACTTCTATCTTTCAATTCAATAATCAGACACCTTTGACTGTGAAGCTTCTGATAGCACTCATTCTTTTGTAGGAGTCATCATCCAGGTCCACATCCTCGATGATTGACGATCGTAAGTTCTGCCACGTTTAAGAAACTTGACATTGCTGCATGTGATGATGAAGCGTCAATTGCATCAATTGCCTTCCCAACACCCAATGTTTCACCAACCACTGATTCTTTTCTCATCTGTTCAGTGTATGAATATTATAATTTTTTTGAAAATTGTTATAGTACAAGACAAAAAGAGTCAAAAACTTTAATTTTACCGAGGGTGAAAACAGAGCATGGTAAAACCTCAATTTCATACTTGGGATCGCAAATCTGGAATAATCTTCCAGATAATGTAAGACAGCTTAAAACTGTCCAGTCTTTTCGCACGGAGCTTAAAAATATCTTCATACAAGAATACTGATATATAATTATATGTATTAATTTACTTTGTTTATAGTTTGTATTCCACTTGGTGCTTGTATTATGCAGTGTGATCAATTTATTGACGTGTACTAGTTTTATTCCAAAGCACCTAACCGTAAGATAAAATCATTCACATTGCATACAATATATATATTTTAGTTTTATTGATTTCTAGTTATATATAATGCTAAATGTTTGTTTATAATGTACATAGATGAACAGAGGCTCTACACCTCACTAGCAGAATTTGCTATTTCCGTAGAGTCCTTTTACCAAACAAATGTAAAACAACTCTCTCATGTGTATTTTAACTTGTTTGTTTTTAGTAATAAACTCATTCATTCACTCATTCATTCATCTGTTTTATGAAGAATACTGTATTTAGGATTCAATCAATAAATTCTGTGTTTTAATATGTTCCAGCGTACATGTAGCACATAAAATAATTTTATCTATGTACATGTAATTATCAACTCTTGTTGTAATTACTAAGTACATTGTGAAGTAGTACTGAGTCGATCATTACATGTATGCACATTATTACTCTTATCTTCTAAACCCTTTTACCCATATTGGGTAAAAGCAAAAGAGGCCTTAGCATATTTCATGAAAGTTATACAATAGTACACTCCCTCATCAACATGCTTGTGTTGTTGTGATTACAAGGGTGAATCTACATCTACCATGATTTGGATTTTTCACCGTGCATCACTCATACATGTTGTAAGCATGCTGAGAAAATATAACAAGAAATAACATTCTAAATGATTTCCATTTTCAAGGTCAAAGCTATGTGTTCTTATTATATTTGTTGATCTCAGAGAAGTAGTTACAATTTTTTTTGTTGCACCCATGTAAGATATTGTTATACATATTTAGTTGTTGAAGCATTTTAATTGTCATATTTTTATTTCATGTATCATTTGAGGGTGACAGTGCCTGATTGAGCCTTGTTGTATATGATACTGTGCCACTGAAATTCTACATGTACAAGGAAAGACATTTTGAGTTTACTTTTCTGTTAACTATTTTGCTTCTGATCATCTTTCATTCAGTAACTTTGTGAAGTTCTATACATGAAGTACATCTGTTGAATGTCATTCTTGACATCTACATATTTTTAAATACAATTTTTACATTGCTACGAATAGTAATGATAAATATTGAATTATGAATGATGATGTTAAGACTATGTACAATACAGATCAAAATTGACAAATGTATTAAAGTAAAATTATTTTCACTTTAAAATATACTCAACCAAAAGAGTAAGTTCTCCCTGATACTTTTTAATATAAAATCAAGAAATATTAGATGAAATTTGTTCATTCAAAAAGCAAAGTGTGCATAATTTTCATACCCACATTTTGATTGGTTATTTGTGCACTACTGATTATTTTCTCATAATGAAATTATGGTTTGTCTTGCAGGCGGTAGTAGAAGAAAAGTTGAAACTGCACTGAAAAATTGTGAGTTTTAGTGTAGTTTCATGAATTTGTATTGTAAATTATCTGTCTTTACATGAACAAAACATAAAAAGATTTGCAACGAGTATACATGTACATATGTAAACCCGGCATTGCATTATAAAATGAAAAGTGCAATTTTTTTTGTTGTACCAACTACAATAAAAGACATAATTTCATCGTAGAAACATAATCAATCATGAGCAAAATAACCAACCCATATGTGGTTTGGAAAATTCTGCATACTTTGATTCTTATATAAACGAATTTCATCTAATATTTCTTGAGTTATATGAAAAAGTGTCAGGGGGAACTTACTTTTTCGTTTAAGTATAGTATAATACATGTATACATGAAAAAGCTTATAATACATGTTAAACTAGATGAATCTCCGACAAGACGCGGTCGGAATTTATGCCCCCGCAATCACCAGATTGGCAATGTATGGCATACATGTACACTTTAAAAAGGATTGGTCCATCAAAATTACAAATCTTTTCACTTCAAAAGCACAGGAGACAGAAAATTTATTTCATTTTATTTTCAAATAAAAAACTTAATTACCATTGATGACTTACAATCATCAAATACACCAAGGAAATAGATATTTTATAGCAAATAGACAACTGTCCCCTTGAAATTTCTAAAATAGGTAGGCCTAGACTCGATACATCACAAACCATTTTTATGTATATAATGACTTGTATGACCTTTGACCTTTGACCTTGAGACTCCAAAATCACATCAATTCATCGTCCCTCCCATAAGAATACATGGGCCAAGTTAGAAGTTGATCCGAAAAACAGTTCCTAAGTTATCACAAGAACGAACCATTTTTATGTATATAATGACCTCTATGATCTTTGACCTTTGACCTTGAGACCCCAAAATCTAATCAGTTCATCGTCCCTCCCATATGCATACATGGGCCAAGTTACAAACTAATCCGCCAAACGGTTTTGAAGTTATCGCGAGAACAAACCATTTTTATGTATATAATGACCTCTATGACCTTTGACCTTTGACCTTGAGACCCCAAAATCTAATCAGTTCATCGTCCCTCCCATATGCATACATGGGCCAAGTTACAAACTGATCCAAAAAAATGGTTTTTAAGTTATCGCGAGAACAAACCATTTTTATGTATATAATGACCTCTATGACCTTTGACCTTTGACCTTGAGACCCCAAAATCTAATCAGTTCATCGTCCCTCCCATATGCATACATGGGCCAAGTTACAAACTGATCCAAAAAAATGGTTTTTAAGTTATCGCGAGAACGAAAAGGGGACGGACGGACGGACGGATGGACGTATACGGACGGACGACCCAAAAACATAATGCCTCCGGCACCACCTACGGTGGGCGGAGGCATAATAAATGGATGAAGTATACATTAAACGTTGACAGTTTCATCACTGTACAAATGCAATGACAAAAGGCATTATTCAATACATAGCAGAATCTATGTATTGAAACCCAACCCTATGCTTTGTAGCTCATCTGGATGGCAGAAATACATGTACTTTCCAAGAAATTTTCTTTCCTTTGCTTGGAGTTTGTTTGATCGGGAAAGAAAAGCTTTGTACATTTTCTTTCTTCTTGAAGCATGTTATATTACATTTATATCTTATGATATGATTTTAAAACAATGATTTTCTAAAGGATTTCTCGTTGTTATGTTCATTCTGCATAATTATAGGTTAATAGGATTTTAAAAAAAATAATATGTAGCTCTATGTGCGTATGTGTGTTTGTTTGTTTTGCGTCTCATAATAAAATTATTGAATGCACAATAGGTGGCAGACTTTCATTAACAAAACCCATGTTCCACAACTAAGTAAATGAAGAAGAAAAAAAGATATGTCTACAATTTCTTTTTTAATACTTACTACATCTTCCCCTAACGTCTCCAGTGCATTGAAATGGAATTCACGAAGGAGAAGACTGGACGCCTCCGTCAACCGATTCCTGATAGAATCAATGGTTTCTGTATTATGACAATCAAAAGCAACCAAAATGATGAAATCGGTGTCATGAACTTTCCTGCATCACTTCCTTTCCTAGTTTCCCACCATGTCAAGCAGTGAAGTAAAAGACATTTTAATCTAAATTCTTTTGAGTCTTTTCAGACCCACACCTGGAGAACCCCCCTCCTACAGCCATTACTAGGTTATAATGCAGTGTCCAAACATTTAACTCTCTTTCAATACGCACATTGTAATATGCCAGCAGAATTTCATATCTCAACCTTTTTCAGGTTGGGAGGCAATAATGGGAGGAGAACCCTAACATTTACACATTTTCTTCTTCAAATTTCTTACTCCTCTTAAAAGATTAAAAACCCCAGAAACAATGTCTTGCATAAGAATTTAAAAGAACATTTAACACTTTTTCAATTAACATTTCTTCAATTAAAGGTAATGTAGAGTTTTGGTAAGCCCTCCAGAACTTTTCGTCAGATTTTTGTTGATAAATAGCAAGATACTGTGAAGATTTTGCCTCCTAAAGTTTAATATTAAACAAATAAGAGGCAAAAAATAATTTATATGCCAGGACAGGCACGTAAAATCCAAACAATGGCAGCATGTACTATACACTCTACACACACATGTAAAACCAATGAGTACACACAGTAACATATTATGCTGTCTCTAGATGCGAAGCCCCACAATTGCTGTGCGGGGAGCTATTGGGCTGGACATGTTCTAGCATATGCCAGTGATGTAGCGTTTCTTACAGATATTTTACACTGAAATTCAGTGGAAATCATAGATGGAATACCAAATGATCTCTTACAAACATCTTTTGATACAAGGAGAACAATTATATGAGACTATATGGAAGAATTTTCTTTCCTATATTTTCTTTTTGCTACCAATACTGTACATGAGCTTTAAAAGATATCATCATGGATTACAGAGTATCCTTTCCACATGCCCCAGACAGTAATGCATCCTCAACAGCTTGGAAGAGATGCAGCAAGGAAAGAAACAACATTAAATGGTCAAAACCAGATTTTCTTAAATCTCTCTTTTTGAAAATGGAAATTTTATAATAATAATATATAAGATTTATAAGGCACCGAATCCACTTGATGATCAAATGCTCAAGGTACAACTTGTGCAAAAGATGAAATACATCACAAATAAGCAAAAGTGCAGTAGGAGAGGTACAGACATGAAAGGTAATGGTAATCAATTATAGGCCAATTAAACAGATTACTTTTTAAGATTATTTTTGAGCACTTCAACAGAACTGCTATTTCTAATCCCTTGAGGAGAGTATTCCATATCGACGGCCCATCATGAGCGAAGATTCGCTCCCCCACTTTGTGTTAAGCCTAGGAATAAATTGCAAAATTCCTGTAATGAATTGCATTTTGCATCCTTTCGACTAGTCCACTGCCTGGCGATCCGGCATATTGAGCTATGAAAACAATAAACCAGTCCTTTATATTTCAGGGATTGTGCGATTAGTGGAGAGTTACGCTCTGTGTAGGATATGAGTGTAGAGAAAGAGATTTGATCAAATTCAAGACTCGGGCATTTTTGCGCAAACCAAGTTTCGCACAATTTACAAAAGAAGCCAGTACCCACTCAAGCGTGATAGCGAGTAACCACTACTGAAGCCATGCACATTATTTTGCAATGTTTCATAATTTTCTTTCAAAATCGAGAACATTTGTGCGTCATAGGATATTGCAAGTCTAAGATGGGGCTAGCTATGAATGCTTCATTTTCAATGGAAAAATCCTTGGAGCTGCCCCTGCAACATTATTTCAACAATGAGACTTACCTGCAGGTAAGGTACTTGTGAATGGTTCGCCTCTCATACTTGGAAGATGTGTCTCTTCCAGCTCACCTAAGCCTGCCTTCTTGGAGGGAGATCTTAGACCATGAGTTAGACCTGTGAATGGTTTGCCTGTCAGTAAGGTACTTGGAAGATGTGTCTCTTCGAGCTCTCCTGGGCCTGCCTTCTTGGAGGGTAATCTTAGACCATGAGTTGGTAAGAACACAAAGCCATCGTTAATTTTATGTAAATCTTTCTTTCTTATTTAATATTATTTATGCAAATTATATGGATAAACGTACATTTTGATTGATAATCAAGTAAAGAAAGGCCTTGGAGATAAAAAGTTGATGCCAGAATTTTTTTCTAAACCTTAAAAGCCTGAAGAATGTTTTATTCGGTGAAAAAGAAGGGCAGTTTGAAATGATATTATGGCACCCTAGCTTTGCTTCAGGATGTTCTTTTCATATTTGATAAATTTATCACAAACTTTCAACACTGATTTGTCATAAAGATTAGTTTTAAAACTTGGGAAAGTTTATTTTTGTTTGTGATTGGATAGTGCAGTCAGTCAAAGAAAATAATACGAGGGAGTGCTGCAAGAATTAGCTCTGGAATTCTCCATAAGACCTCTGCCATATATAGAAATAGTCAGTGAGGATAAGCACTTGTATTCTGTGAGTTATTATTTGTACCGTCATTTAGTGGGTCTCTTTCTTTAAGATTCAAAACAATAAGATTACAAAGGGTGTCAAAATATCATTTCAAACTGCCCATCTTTTTCCCGGAATGTATTCTTTCCAAACCTTATATGATAATCACGTGAGCTGGACTGCGCTATACCAAGGCGAGAATGTGGCAATGTCATTTCTGTCTGCCCAACTTTAACATGGCTATTCAAAATGAATCAATGTAACAATGAATGAATCAACATTAATGAATCAACAAGCAAAACAAAAAATTTGTTCATTGACTATAAACAAAATATCTATAAAACTACAGGACAGGACTAGATTCACAGATACCAAATGGGGGAGACAAAACAAAACAAATACATATATTTACTGAGATATATCACTCTAGATATTCCATTAGAATTGTTTCAACTTTCTACAAAATGTTTTGACAGAGAGTTTCTCTTTGATATCTATGGGCAATAGTGCTGGGACTAAAAACCGGGTACCCGGGTCCCGCCCAAGAGCATCGGGTCCCGGGTCAAAATATTACATGCCCGTTTCCCGAAAATAAGTATTTAATGATTACTCATGTATGTAACATGACAAGGCGGTAGATAACGTCGACCAGCCATTCAATATCTACATGTAAATATCCATGTAGCGCCCCACTGCAGTGATGCGCTTTCAAGTTTTTCACAGTGTTAATAGCTTCTTAAGGGTAAATATAAGCTTGTAATTTGTGTTATATGATTTTCGGGTAACCGGGAACCCGCCCGAAAAATTGTCGGGTTCCCGAATTGAAAAAATACCCGAAACTCCCACCCCTAATGGGCAATGAATTCCATATTCCAGTCTTTACTTTTGGTAAAATCATTTTCTGTATATTGAATATTCTGACAGCAAATGAACTAGATACATACATCCCCAGACTTGAAGGCCATATGAAATGTGTGGCTGAACAAAAGAATGATAGAACAATATTATGTAACATGGAACAAAGTGCCTCAACCGATGGATAATTCCAACTTTTTTGTGGAGCACTGTATATATATATATATATATATATACATATGATTCTTCCAGGTTAAATAATTAATAATCAAATATCAATGTGAATCCCAACAAAGGATGCAACTTCAACCTCATTCAGTACTTTGCCCTTCATTTTGAGTAAACCTTCCATATTTACCCATTTTCTTTTGGATTTAATGACCATATAATTTGTTTTATTGATATTCATTGTTATATTAATTGCATGACACCAATCACTTATATAAGTCAAATTTTTGGTAATGTCTGATAAATCAATGTTTACTTTACGGAAAGGAAATGCATGAAAAATATTTGAATCAACTGCAAATAGTCTGAAATTGAAATAGGTACATGATTTAGGGAAGTCATTAATGTATATTAAAAACAGAGTTGGTCCAAAGACAGCTCCTTGAGGAACCCCACATACAATTGGTGAAGCGAGGAAGTTGCACCAAAATTAGCAAACCGCTGGAGCACCTGTGGGGGTTGGCTTGTGCTACGACCCATGTTCCATCCTTGTAGTGAAAGCAGGCTCTGAGGCATATTAGTGTCTGAAAAAAATTACTTTATATTAAGTCAATTGTCAGAAATATTTGGAGATCACCTCTATTAGTCACATGACCCGCGCTTAAGTCATGGTGAATTCAGGGATATGCATGATCTTTGAGTGTTTATTCTAGAAGATGCTGGGAAAATGATCAATGTTGATGCATGTACTCATTACCTTGTACTAGGCGTAGCACCACTTGGTGGTTCAGTTGCCTTTCCAGCAGTCTTTGAGTGTCCCTCTTCCATTGTCAAAGTTATGTTTCCTGGCGGCAGCGAAATGTCAACTGTACAGAAAGAACCAGATATAATAGAGATTACCATACAGTTCGTAACATACCACTCACAACGGGACTCCACCACTAACCATACAAAACAAGTAAACATGGTGATCCGACATTTGCTCAATTATTGTGCAGGGGTGGACTGGGATCGAAATTCGGTTAGGGAATTTCTTCAACATGATACTTTTTTTTATCAACCAGCCCTCGGACTCCCCAAACTCCCCATGCCCCTGCAAGGCTGGTCAGTCTTTGGTCAGTCATAAGGTTAGGGTTAGTGCACTCTTACATCCTGATCCTTAGCTATGGGGGCTGGCCAATGACAAACATTCACCATGACTGAACTGGTATCGAGTTTGCTAGATGACTTAATCAAAGGCTTTTCAGATATTCTGCTACAATTTCGGCTTTCTAAGATCAGATGAAAACAGAGTTTTTACATGTCCCCTTTTCTCCTTCCTCATGTATGAGCTACCCTGGATTTTTTCCTTGCTATGTCTACGGTTAGGATTGCGAGTGGGTTAATTAACTTCAGGAGGTGGTGGGAACTGAGAACTACTTAATATTTTCTTTCACCAGAGAATCGTTACTATTGTCATGAATGTGTGTTTCCCGGCTTTGAATGCTACAAATATTGCCAGTAATATTGAGCTTACCGTCGTCTTCCCAGTTCAGCCTATATTCTCCTCAGCCTGACAGTGACAATGGACCACCAGAGAATCGTTACTATTGAGTGTTGAATTCCCTGAGAGTCAAACTTGTCTCTACTACCGACATGACCGACACTATCATAAACTACTACATTGATTGGATGAGTGACACTGCGCTGCAAACCGCGACCCCGAGCCTGGTGTAGAGTGCGTGTTGTGATTCGGATGCTGTAACACAGAGACACTGTCAACTTCACACGAATTCAGTTGTGACAGGAAAATTCAACTAAGCTCTGTACAGTAGAGTCTATCCGCTTTCTTATGCCTCCAAGATTATACGCTAACACAGTAACAGTCTCTTCTTGGTTTGACCTGGACTTTAGAGATTACTGTCACAGGAGATCAGAAAGACCCAGCTCAGATAAGCTGAGCTTAGATTCAAGGTGTGGTGGTACATGTGACTGAAAGTATGGCCGACAAGCTTCTCGAATCGGGATTTCCCCTTCGTCATCATAATAGCCGCGCGAGCGAAGGGGATTCCCCCAATCGGCCAATTTGTATGATGTTGGACTGCGTGACTTGCGTATCATCAGCAAGATCGTACAAAAATGATTGCAAAATGAAGAGTAAACCTACACATTGCACTGAGTTACTGGCGTATGGGCTAACTACCTATATTGATAGGCTCAGGTAATAACACAATCAAAAAGACACCTCATGTCCATCGGGCATTATACGGTATGCAGGGGTTGGTCCAGGACGGTAAAGAGGGGGCACCAATCTCAGAAAATTTTCTGACAAGTAAAAAAATATATATACATATAATATCATCACACATTTGGGGTCTCTTTGTCCTGCCAAATTCTCTGACAAGCAACAAAATACACCATTGGACGGAAAGGTGGAAACTGCATGGCTGGCTTAATTGGTCAAAAGCTGCGACTCCAGCTAAATCGGAAATCGGCAAATAAATTTTCAAAAAGGAATGTAATTGGACGGAAAAGTGGAGAAGGAGTAGCGAAATAGAAATAGGCTAAAATGAACGAATTAGAAAGTAACTGGGAACGAAACAGATAATAGAGGGTAAGGGGTAAAAGTTAACACTTCAGTAGCTAGCAAACATGAACGCGACATCAGTGGGAAAAATAATAGGCAAAATTAATGCCATGCAGAGAATTTATTTGTTTTATTGTATTAAAATGTATGTTTACACTGTACTATTTCAAGGGTTCTTTTTTTTAACGCTGGTGGGGGGGGGGGGGAATTCCACAATTTTATGTGGATCAGACTGAATAAAATTATCAATTATCCAGTGGCGGATTTAGGGGGGTGGCACATCCGGCCCGTGCCGCCCCCCCCCCCCTTGAAAGAAAAAATATGAATTGTGCCCCTTTTGTGATTGTGCCCCCCCCCCCTCATTTGTGATTGTGGTCACACCTTTTAGAACGATTTTCTGAGGGGTTGGGGAAAAAAACTTGCTGCTAACCATCCCCACCCCCCCACACACACACACACTGAGCGACTGTGTGACCCCCCCCCCCCCTTATACAAAATCCTGGATCCGCCCCTGAATTATCAATTATCAATTAAGCCCCTATGAAAGAAAAGATAAGAAATTACTAGAAGCAGATAACAACTAAAGGAAACAGAGAAATGAAGAACTGTTAAAGAGAAAGAAGCACATGCAAGCCAAGACTGAGATGTGAAAAAATGAGAGTAGATAATGCAGTTTTCTTAGGTCGACAGTCAACACTGCATGTGATGACTATGAATCTTTGTCGCAACAATGTAAATAGTCTGGGAGCCTGTCCGAAAAGTGTCATCCCATCTAACCCATAAGATTTGACACTTAGAGATAGACCATCTACGTCAATGACAAATTGGTTGTCAGCCTGACCGTTGCCGTCAGGTTAAGCCCCCAGAGACCCCCCCCCCCCCCCCCAAGTCGGGTGGATCTCACCTCATCACCTCCATGCACCATAGTTTTTCGGTAGGTGATAGTAAACTGCTGTGGGCCTATACGTTACAAAACATAAAACTGCCAAAATGATTCTGTCGGGATTGGGTAGGCAGACGCCCCTAACAATTGAGACCACATATTTTCATCCTATACAGTCCATGAACAAAATTTTGTCAGAAGTAAGAAGGATGGCTGTACATCACAAAATATGAAAACTGAAAGAAAAAAAAATCCGTCGGGAAGGGGATGTAAGATCCCCTAAAAACACCTAAATGCCCTTTGACCAAGCTTTGTCATCCAAATGCTCTGGATGTAAAGAAAAGGCATATACATGTACGTGCATGTGTGAACATGTCAGAGTAAATGGTTGCTGTAAAAACAAGAAAAATGTGGTATGATTGGACAGAAATTCAAAGTTTGCGTCATCAATATAGAAAAAAATTCAGTGGCGTAGATACAAGGGCACACGTGCTCCCCCCCCCCAAACTGAATGGCGAAAAAGAAGGAAAAGAGAGAAAAGGAGAAAAAGAAAGGGAGAAGCGGAAAGCACGAGGGGAAAAAAACGTTACGGACCCTTCCCCGCACCCTCCCCCTTATCAGTGGCCTAATAAATTCGCATTGAATTTTCCGAGTACGGTGCCCCCCCCCCCTCCTCAATGATCCCAGTGTCCCCTCAATGCCTGAACTCACGCTAAGCTACATTATCCTTTTACAAAGTAATTGGTGACTTGAAAGGAGATGACATCACAAACACACGACTGAGTTGCCCATTTGTCACTCTGGAACCTAGCTTGCCCTTTAACCTCCCCTGCTGGACTATAAGGACATCTACCCCCAGAGAAATTTATAGCCATGATAAGGCCCCTCAGACAACTGCCCCTATAGAGGAAATCATTCCTGGATAATCCCCCTTGGTAGGAAGTAGGTAATCGATCCTGAGCAGGTTGTTGTCCAGGTGCCTGGCTGGAGGAAAGGGTTGGTGGTGGTGGTGGGGGGGGGGGGGGGGTAGCTGACGGTAGAAGTCCTGATATATACTTTAAACATATAACCAGCGCAAGATCCGTATTGTGTAGTGATTCTGAAGTCTTGTTGTGTAAACTTTTTTTTCTGTATATTTTTTTAAATAATAAGCGATATTTGCTTGCAAAACATTTCTAGGGCTACAGTTTTTCTTAAGATAAGAATATGATTTTCTTTCTTTCATTTTTAACACAATTTGCAACTTTTATAGAGCAGCAGCTGCAAAAAAAAAAAGAGAAGAAATTAGTCCTGCTTTGATATTATCCAAAGTCAAGAGAGTGACATTATAAGCCAGTTCGGGGTTAACGCATGGTACAAATGACCCCAAATATCCACAGATATTTTAGACATGGAGGGTCCCTTTATGTGCACTTCAGAAAAATAACTCTGGGAGTGATAGAGGTGCTTCATGAATAGCTTTTGTTTCCCCCTTTAAAAAGAATACTTCCACCTGGATATCATGGAATGCACCATTAGTGCATAATTGAATAATGATTACATGACATTCATGAGCACATATCGAATATTAGTGTCAGTGGGTTTTAGAATTTGGTACAGATGACCTTTATCTGCTCATGCTCAGATTGCATCTCTGAAGTGGCTTATTGTCATGACTGTAACTATAGATGGCGTTCTAACAAGTACCCAAGCAGATACCCGGCTCGATATCGAGTCGGTACCCTCCAGTCCTCAAGCTTTGGTTAATGCTGGTTGAGTGCTATACCGTCATTATTGTTCTGTCTGCATCTCACTGATCACTTTTTTTTTTCTGCAACACTCATAAGAGAGAAAGAAATAAAGAAAAGATTCTCAAAAGAAAGTAACTACAGAAAGAAAGCCAGAGAAAGAATGAACTGACGAATTGTAGAAAAAGGTTTTTAATATTTGTCATAATTGAAAAGACTTTCGAAAAATCAACTTAACTTAAGGACAATATCATTAGCCTATATTGTACACATCCCATAGAAATCAAGTTCTTTCAAATCGTGTTATTTTTAAAGTGCCCCTATTTGTCAGTTTTGAAATATGACCAAAAATGCAAGAAAAAATAACTATGAAACAAATTACACTAACAAAACAAAACAACAACTAACAAATGTATTAACAAGAAACAGACAAAAGTTACAAAAACATACATACAAAAATGAATAAGGGGCACACTTTGCAGATATGAAACACAGGATTTAGGCCGGGGGGGGGGGGGGGGACACAACATGCCGCCCCGGGCTCCACCAATCGGGTTGGACAGCGAAATATGTATAGATCTCTTAATTCTGTCACAAAATCTCTCATAAAATGTTTTGGATAAAAGTGTTTGTAAACACTTTTTTTAGACAGAATTTTCTTTCAAGTGGCCTGTTAACCCTTTTAAAGACAATTGACCATATTTTGTGGTTTGGCTGAATAACTTTTGATTCAGAGCTCTAAGAAATATACCAGATGCATGAGCATATAGAGCAAAAAATTCTGCACAACCTGTTTTCATTTTTGTTGCATGACCATATTGCCTTTGACGCCAGGCATTTTTAAAAAGGAGAATAAGCTTTAAAATCCTTAACTTGGCAGCACATTGACAGGTTAAAAATCATTGTTTTTTTAAATCAAAATTGGCAATCTTTTCATCTTTTCGACAAATTTCCTAACCATGCATACTGTTTTCAAAGACATACATCTTATTAGAACCATGTAGCACTAATAGAAAAACATTATTGTTGCCAATTTGAAGAACAAAGTGTGATCAATTTAGCCCTTAAATAATTCCTGTCCTGAAAGGGTTAATATGCCTAAACCAAGTTTTCCTCCAAATAAAAGTGGAGACCTTTAATTGCCACGGGAATTTCCTTTCTTTCTTTTTGACGCCTAGTACGGATTATCAAATATACATCAAACGATGTTTAGCCAAGGCAATCTGTTATTATGCCAATGTCCACGCATAGCCACCCATTCTGCCATATTCGCCTCCAAATCCGTCATAGTTTCAAATTGTATAACGTAGGACAAGATTGCCCGGAACGAGCTCAGGAGAATCGGAAGAAAGAAAGGGACAGAAAACGAATGACCAAAAGAAGAGAACTATAGAGAAATAACGACAAGACGGCAGTGAATGAGGAAGAATTTACAATAAAACAGAGATTTAAGTTGGTGCAAAATTGAGATTCTAATCCATAAATGAATAGTTAGAAGATATGCCCAAATACTGGTCCGAATCTGTGCCCTTTAAACTTCGATGGCGTCATGACATTAAAACAATCTCAATGATAAAACTTATGAAATTATTTTTCAAAAGATATATGGATCAAGACGACACTCCTTCATATTTTTCTATCAAAACTTACTGCACTAAACGTTTTCTATAAATTGAAATTGACCTTTCCCAGGTATTCTGTATATTTATCTTTTTCACGCGCGGCGGAACGTCGGACTGGGACAATGGAAGTTGGCCGTTTTGTGTGGCGCAAAAAATCCCACCCCCACTTCCATTGTTCGAGCCAGACATTCTGCCGCCCCTGATCTTATAAATGCCAGTGTAATCCCATGGAATTTTATGAAACCTTTTGTTTTATTCCAACGACCTATATCTTATTACCATCTTATTAGGATTTGGGTGTATAGTATTTCACTCTTTTTATTAATCTAATCTGAGTTGTTCTTAAATGTGATTTTTCTATGAATGCATTTTTATTTTCAAAATTTAAAATGCACCAGTCTGTAGCTGCAATTATGAATATTGTTGAACCCTCAGCAAATCGAAATAAATAAATTAAAAAAAAAATAAATCCGAAACTCAGGTTTGTCATGGATAATTATATTCGACAGTGTGTAACATTAAGCCACATTGATCAAAAGTGTTAGATTTGCGGCATCTGAATGGAAAAAATGCTTGAAGAGGTAGCAAAGTGAACGTCTACACTCCCGTTCCTAATTGGAATATTTTGAATTTAACTTTCTTCAAACGAATACAAATATGTAAAACATTTCTCCCATCTCCGTCGCCTTTCCTTCCATATCTCTTCTTTCGACCCCCTCCCCCTCCTAATCGTGTATTTACTATTTTTTCTCTCCCATCCCATATTTGTCTAGTTTGTAGGCTACACCAAAACACTTCTGTATCATATACACTCTTCATTTCCCTCTAAATCACGATAGACGGAGAGGCAAAGTTTAAGGGGGGGGGGTATTGTTTCTTACCCAATTATTAACTTTCTAGGTTATAATATTTTGTGAGCGAGCAAAACATTTAACCTATCTCGGCGACAGCCACTGAGGGTGCATTATCTAGGGTTTTAGTATCGTCATCAAAATACATGGTAAGATATGTACATAAAGTTACAGTTACCACCTCGCTGCGTGAATAAAAGATAATTGCTCGGAATTTCAGACGTTTCGAAATTTCCTGGGGAGGGGGCGGAGGCTGAAGCCTGCCTCACAGGCATGCGTGCAGACTCTTTATCAATTTATCTCCCCATCATTTTCTCTTTCTGTTCTTCTCTCCGTCCATTACTCTCTCTCATCTCACTTCGCCAAACATAGGTGTAGCCGGGGGATGGGTGCACCTGTTCATCCGCTAAATAAGGCCATCCACGGAAGTTAGGGGTTAAGACCTTACAAGCCTAGTCTACCCCTACCTCAGTGTCACCCCCCCCCCCCCCCCCCCCCCTCCCCTGTTCAGCAAGTCTGTCTACGCCAGTGCCGCCCTAAAAAAACCATCACAAAGACTTTCAAGAAATTAACTCAAGGGCAATTTCAATAGCTTATTATGTTCGGATTACGTAATGCGTTATCGTTAATGTTTGTGCATTTCAACAGGTGATGGGTATAATAAGGCTATTGAAATGGCCTTAGGATGATTTTTGGTACGCCTTTCCATGTTTTCCATGGTCATTTGAGATACATAAATGACAAGAGAAAATCTTTCAATGTGTATATTTTATTGCACTGATTTCATTTCGATACAAACTTTTGTTTTTTTAGCGCAACAAACCTTAGGCTACTCTTACAGAAATTTTACAGAAAGGAATTCAAACACACTCCAGTAACTAACCATGAAAAGTAAGAGCTCCAGGCACTTCTCAATAGAGTTAGAGTTATAAAAATACAAATACATTCATCTTCTACGTGTATAGAAAACCCCCAAACCCTGATGAAACTTTTATATTTCAGAAGTACAAAAAGTACGAATGCAATTTACGTTGTATCTTTATAAAAAATAGTACGTATACTAACGACACTTCAGTATACAAAATACAAATACATAATCCTTAAAACGTCTTTATATACAAATAAACGATTGTCTAATTATACACGTTGTGCTAGATGTAGAACACTGTTTTATAGCTACATACACTACATGTACCATATTGGCTATATCCTGAATGAAAATGGTCATCAAATCTAAAAATTAGCTGCTAAAAACTTTTTTTCATTGTTCATAATATTTTGAAAATTAACCATGATGGCGTTCAAGGGAACAAATATGTTGAGATATAAAACCAAATAAAACATGTCCTGATATAACACCTTCTCTTCTAAGTTGTAACATTTCTATTAAGATTATGTAAAAAACAGACAGCATGTAGAAATGTATTTTCCCATCTCGATAACAGTGACCCGTGTTCAAATTCATGTAAGTATTGCTATGGAAACCATGTAAAACAAAACAAATCCTCTAGTCAAATAATATTTGTAAACTTTCAGGACATGATCATAATACGAAGATGCGAAAGGTAATATGCTTAAAATCATTAAAACATTGTTTTACGTAAGAATTTCTCTATTAAACCCATCCAATGTGTAGGTTTAACACTATCATATATATTTGATTAAGTTGATACAAGAAAATCCCCGTAATGAGACGTTATGCATATCTTTCCTCATACAAAATCAATAGCATCACGATCATATTCCTTTTACGTAGGCCTACATGGCAAAGCAACTAAATAATGTACAAGTAACACCAATACAAGTTAAACCATGCATAATACCAATACCGTCATACCTTTTTAAAACACATAAACACCTTTACATAAAAAGTAGCAAAACGTGTTTAAAACATACACTCAATTCAGCGATAATAACCTCAAGTCAACAAATACATACATGTAATATTCTTTGTTTATGGATATACTGTGATGTAACTCAAAGTAAAATAATCAGATGACAGCTTGTTGTCATGGGCATTCACACAAAGGTCCTATGTGTCAAATAAAATAGGGTGTATCATGAAACGTACATACAAGTATATCTGTGTTGGATACAAACACTGTACACGTGTATACATAAATTAATTATATATATATATACAGGGGCGGATCCAGGATTTAGTAAAAGAGGGGGCACAAAAATGAAAGTTTGTGAAAAGGTAGACCCGTATTTTTTTGGTCTCGCCAGCTTCTCGAAAAGTCACTCAGTGGGGGGGGGGGGGGGGAGGGACGAAAAATTTTTTTTCGCCAAGCCTTCAAAAATCGCTTAGTAAGGGGTTATGGGGTCCACTTTCCCTCCATAATTCCCTGACAAGCAAAAAAAAAAAAAAAAAAAAAAAAAGGGCTTCACTCTAAAAGGGGGGCACAATCGCGAAAATGGCGGATCGTCTATGGTAAAAATTCATACTTCTCTTCCAAAAGGGGGGGCACAGGCCGGCTGTGCCCCCCCCCCTGGATCCGCCAATGTATATATATAATTATCAAATGGCATGATTCAATAAGGAGAGTTGCAAGAAGTCCAGAACTATCATCCCTATGAAAATCACGTTTCATAACCAGTCAGTTACACATGTGATAGCAGGAATTACTTGGTTATGATTATTCATATTACATGTAGTATTACTGAAGCTGCAGTTTTCAAAATTAATGTGAATATTACTGAAATTGTAGAGCTGTCAAAATAAGAGTGAAAATTACTGAAGCTGCAGAATTTTCAAAGGAATGTCAATATTACTGAAATTGAAGCATTGTCAAATTCAATTATGGTTTCATCAGTTACATGTAGCTCACTACGCTTGCTCAAAATTACCAGCTATATATGTCCAAGAAGATAATTCATGAACAAACAGTAGGTCATGAAAAGGGGGGTTATGAGAATTAATATATATTTATTTTTTTTCCACCAGGTCTTTGTAGGTGCACCCCCCCCCCTTCGAAAAATGTTCAGCCACCCCTGTTGTCTATATAAAAGGCACTGTCTACTTTCTTTTTTGTGTGTGACCCTCCGTCTTTGTATGTTCCATTTTTCTCTTTCTTTATTAATGCCTCGGCCTCGAGGTTTCAAACCTTGGCCTTTAATAGCCGTGGCCTTTAATAGCCGTGGCCTTAGCCGTGGCCTTAGCCGTGGCCTTGCTAGTCAATGCCTTTGCCATGCATTTCCATGATTTATTCAATGAATTCATCCACACTGGCTGCCTGTCCTGGCAATAAACAAAGAAGACAAAAGACTTCATGCATGGCTGATCGTCAACAAAATGGAGTGGCAAATACAAAATGATAAAAGCTGGTTAGTGAGATACGTTTTCATTATTAAACCTACTTGACCATGCAGTTAACAACAGAGCAACGAGTATTTCTGGTAACAGAATGGAGATGATCTGGGAGCCTTTAATAAATCATGGAAATGCAAGCATCACTTTACACCAACAGAGCTTTGTCATCGTTGGCTTATTTTTCCTGATTTAGGGGTCATATGAAAGGGCAGAAAATGAATTTTCTAGAAATGTGATTATATCTGTTACATTCTAATATCGTTGGCCAAACAACTTTTTGGTAGCCCTGCTTCATATTGTCTTTATTCACTCATGCGTGAAGTATGTATCATATGACTGGCATCAGATGAAAGAATAGGATCCACGCTTTACAAATATATGTCATTATTAATCATAATTGTGATTAAGATATGATTAAACATCAGTAAATCTCGGTTTCCTTTTTTCTTGGACGCACTGTACAACAATTTATACAAAACAGGATCATATCATTACATTAGCAAAATCATGAATTTGAATTCACAAACCTCATTAAATTCATAGACTTGGAGACAATGTTTTGTAAATGAAAGACTGTGTTAAAGTTCAATGTAAATATACTGAAAGCAATGCACTTTTTCAATCTTGTAGTGGCAAGCTATCGTACAAATTTACAGTACAAAATGAATTTATAGAGCTGTTACTATGTACATAGGACAGGAATGTTCATGAAACATGTATTTTGTGACTTTTATCTATACAAACATAAATGCAAATGCACAGCATGATGATTTTAAAAGTGCATCAGTTCAGTTTACAGTCTTTACATATTTCCACAGCAAATTCACAAACAATAATTAATGTGAATAGAAGGAAGCGTCAACACTTCTGAAAGTCTTGCATGTAACATTATTACAATTTATTGTGTCAGCTGAGTTCTTCACCCCATTTGTACCCCATTTCTCTTTTTTCAATTATGTCAATGTACTAAATGCAGTGTGACTTCCCACATGGTCAAAAAATATTGTTTTGGATGATAAACTCAAATAATGAAATATTTTGATGTCTTTCTATGAAAGTGGATCTACTCAACTAATACAGCTTGAGAAAAAGAAACTCTTTAATAATTCTCCATGTACAATCATCACACATCATACCCAAATTGTCTGTCAATCAGAGGAACTTCACATCATGGATGATATCAATGGCGATCTCAAATTTCAAACTAAACTTGCAATTCTTTGTTCAAACCATCACAAATCTGTTTCTCTGATTTCCATACTTTTACCCTGATGAAGCTGGGGTAATTCCCGGCAAGATAGTATACCTCAAAAGGCAATCCAAAGTTTGTTAATTGCTAATTTGTGTGAAAGGAGAAGAATGAGAGAAACAGAATGGTGAAAGTCTGAAAGAAATCGGACAAGGAATAAGAAAGTTATGAATGTTTGAAAAATGAGATCACTACATCTACATGTATACTAATCTCGAATTGCCAATTTGGTGAATTGATTGTGATGTGTTCAAGGTCAACTCTCCCATTTGTCGTACCCAAAAATATCATTAAATTCCAGTTTTCTCCCCACTGCCTTTTCCCTTGGGGTAATCAACATCCTCCAAGCTATGGAACATAGATATATAGATGGTACTGTAATTTATTGTAGATAGCATATTGTTATAGGTCCTCCAAAAAGGAAAAGATCCTATTGAGTTGATACATTTTAAAAAATTGAGTCATTTTGAGTGTTGGAGCGAATGGGAAAGTTGACCACCGCTACCTCACAGTGACTTTACCAATACAGCCAATTTGAAATTCCCATAATTATATGTATAGTGATTATTTCATTCAAACTTTCACAAATCTGCTTTTTTGATTTTTCGCTTTCACACAAATCAAATTATTACAAAGGTTGGATTGCCCTTTATTTAAAAAAAAAACATGTTTTAGATGGGATACAAATGAAGATATTTTCTCTGAAAAAAGATGACCAGTATTTGAATATGCCTCGGGTTTCTGTATGGTAGCATTATTAGGGGTGCAAGAACAAAGATACCAAGAACATGTATATGTATATATATATATATATAGAAAAGACAAAAACCGTAGAGATGTCAATAAATCCAATATTTTGGGCATAGCCCTTTGTCAAGGAATGACAAATTCATTAAGCGTCAAACAAAAAATAAGGGCAAACAAAAGACGCGCAAAATATATAAATATAAAGATATTTCACTTAAGTAAAGTCACAAGCAATACGATGCAATGGTATTGTTACTAGCTCACTTACTACCAAACAACTCATCTGCTAGATGAATTTGTTTAGCCTTCTTTAGAGCATCCTCCAGGGCTTTACACTCTGTGTCTTTGGTCTGCTTCTTCTTCTTCCAGTCTCTCAGCATTGATAATCTACCCATGTATGACTGATCTTGATCCTTCATGTAACCATAGATGTCTTCTGGATAAAAGCCTAGTGCCTTCCCAAGATCATCAATCTCATTATCCTTTACAACCTTCTCAGCAACAATCTTCAGCATCTCATCAAAGTCATTCTGCCCAGCAGGCTTTCTCTCATCTACCTTGCTTTCATTGTCTGAACTGAAATTAGAAAGAGAAATCAGTATAGAGTGACATCTCTCTTTAAATCTCCCCTAAAAGAATGTATGTAATTCAGATGGTTCGTTACTCTGAAATTGAAATAGGGTTCATACATGTAATTCCAAGAATGAAATAATTCTGAAGGTTTATAATTCCGAGAAATGAAATAACACCAAGTATCGTTTTCTGAATTACGAACCTTTAGAATAATAAATCCTATTTCATTTTCGGAATATGAACATTGTTTCATTTTCTGAATTAGGAAAAAATAAATCTTATTTCAATTGCAGAATTATGAACCTTCAGATTAACGAACCTTCAGAATACTATAAACATAGGTTTATCTTGAATCAGAATACATCATATTTAATTTATTTCTGTGCACGCTCTAAGCTCAGAGTAATATTATCTTACGATAATGCTAAAAATTATTACAGAGGAAAGATAGAGACACAACTTACTCCGCAATTTCCTCTTCAGTTCGATGTGATGTTTGAGATATCTGTGAACTTGATGCACCTTTTAACTGTTCTGCAAATTTCAGAATCACAAAAAAGTTTCTTTTTTAGAAATAATTCATAGTGTTAACTGGTAACTAGAGGAAGTATGTTGAGCATATCTCACTCTTCTCAAGCTTCTCATCCCGTTTTCCTTCTTCCTCTTTATTACAGCGCACAGGGACATATTGTGATATGTGCTATATAAATATGGTATATAATTATTATCAAAGTACTGATGAGTTAATATTAATTTTCCTGTAGGTCTGTGTGATGAAGAGGGAACTTATTATTCAATATAAACAACTACCTGTAGAAAACAAAATACTATGCATAACTCCATCAAACATGTACATGGATGCTCTATAAAAAAAATAAGATATCAAATGGGCCAGCTTATGAGTTCCTTGAAATCTGTAGGTAGAAAATATAAGGTACATGTAAAACGTACATGCATATTTAAGCACATGAGCAATGATCCACCATTGCTTTCGTATCTCTTAAAGATGATGTTTTGCATACACATTTAATAGGAATAGAAAATCAATACCATACTACAGACTTGTCACTGATATAATATCTGATATCATATCAGATTCTCTTGATAGAGATTATGTGAAGAATAAATAGAGGTGTTGTGGATCAGTGGATAAGTCCCGGACTGTGAACCATGAGGTCCGGGGTTCGAATCTCACCGCAGTACTAGCGTCCTTTGGCAAGACGTTAATCTACATTTGCCACTCTCCACCCAGGTGTTAAATGGGTACCCGGTAGGATGCAAAAGTTAATGTCGTTTGTTTAGCAATTTGAGCGTCACTGTACTGCCCATTGCTGGAATACTGCCCAGGGAGCGGATAATGTACATACATTGTGTGCGGGCATGTCAGAATCCGATGACCGGGGTAATAATATATCTGTAAAGTGCTTAGACACATCACCATTGATGTATTAGGCGCTATTTAAAAGCGGAATATTATTATTATTATTAAATTTGTCCCCAAGGTCACAATTCACAGCTTATAAGTTTATGTTCATTAACTCAAAAACACAAAATGACTCTAGTCACTCTATGCTAAAAGAAGATGACTCTACTTTATTTAGAGACGATAGAACTTTTGTATGGCCCGAAAAAGTGAAATATTTGTCTAGGCCATTTGAAAAAAATTAGTTTGCTCGTTGACTACATGTACCTGAATGCATTGAGAATTATTCTTTCCAGAATTCAAGACTTTGACCAATGCTATCTCCTTTTTTGGGGGGGGGGGGGTAGGAAGGCGAGGGGAAGGGGTTCTGTATTCCTGATACATTGCAAAATTTGCTTCCTTAACATCATCACATTTGAGTCAGTTCAAAAATGGAATTTAATATTTTACAGTTACCAGTGCTAGTCTATACAGTACAGTGACTACGGTACACACAGCAGCAATTTTCATTGTTCTACCAGAGTGGATTTTGGTAACACGATTTTGAACTGGTTTGCCTACCTGTGCTATTCATTGTCTACATGTCCCACATAGGCCTAATGATACACAGTGGAAGCTCGAGTACAAGAAGAGAATACCTCACAAAGCTTATCATGTCCGGAAAGGAAATAGCTTATTCCTTGCCAAAGGTAAGGAGGCTGTTTGTCATGTGCACATGCATGACAAAAAATAATGTCAAAACATCCTGTTCAGCTTGTGAAACCGTTGATTTGGCCACTCTTTACATGTAGGTAGCATATATTGGTATCCTCACCCTGTTTGGAATAAGATTCATTATGTGTAAGACTTTGTTCTTGAGAAGGACATTGATGTTTTGTGTCTTATGTCTTACAGAGACTTGGCTTCCTGCCTGAAGCACAACTGTTACAGGACAACTGACTCCACACCAATACAGTTTCATCAATGTATCCTGTTTTAACATCAGATCAAGGTACATGGGACCATGGTGGGATTGAAATCCTCTCTAAATCAGAGTTTTAGCTCATACAAAACCAGAATATATTACATGGACTTAATGTTTGAACATATGAGTAAGCCATCACTTCTAAGATTTCTTGAACAATGTATTATGTGATAATCTAATAAGACCTTCACCATTACCCAATAGTGGCTTGAAAACTGCAACCTTCATAGTTGAGTTCCAAGCGTTTGTCCAGGAAGCGTATTTGTTTCAAAGAGATGTGATAATAGGTGGGGATCTAAATATATTCATTTTGATCATCAAAGTCAGACAGGCATGGGGGAGTCAACTCTGCAAAAATGTCTTGTGATCTTGTCCAACAAATTTGTAAAATCAGCACTGATTTTCTTATTTACTATATAAATCTATATACCTACCTATTATGCTAGTCTCTTGACTACGCTAACCCGTTCGAGAACTTAACACAAATGAGTCACAATATTGTGCACACACCCCGTAATCCTATTGTTCTCCCCTTCGCCACTCATGCGCG
The DNA here is from genome assembly GCA_025617745.1 of Heliocidaris erythrogramma. Classification (NCBI taxonomy): domain Eukaryota; kingdom Metazoa; phylum Echinodermata; class Echinoidea; order Camarodonta; family Echinometridae; genus Heliocidaris; species Heliocidaris erythrogramma. The sequence goes on along the minus strand of CM046854.1, from coordinate 23,433,775 downwards.
GCAACACGCAATGGCCATCTTCCGAGCAACCCCAAGTAGAAAAACATGTTGCTTGCAAGGCAAGGGGAAGGAGGGAGGGTCATAGGTAGGTATTACAAAGAAGACACAGTGGCCTTCAAGGTAGCTGACGCAAAAATTGCCTCAACTGCAAAGACATCCCTAAGGTAGCAAGAAATGAAGGAATTGGGCGAACGCCAATAGGCAGCCTTCAAAATATTAAGTGTCACACCTTGAAACAGAGCCGAAGAGGTGCTGACACTACGAGTGTCATGACCATGGGGCTTACTATCTGACACAAGAGCCTCTGTGCCAGCGGCCCGAATAACCTCGACAATCCATCTAGAAATGGAATCAAGAGAAGCAGGAGAAAAAGGCTCTCGAGTGATCAGAAACAACTGATCATCTTTGCGACATGACTTAGTCTTATCAATATACCATTTGAGAGCTCTAACAGGACACCAAACCTTGTCCTCACGCACTGACGAAAAGTCAGATAACAGACAAAGAAAAATCTCAACAGGGCCAGAAGAAGCCGTCTGATTCTTGGCAATGAAAGAAGCTTTAGGAATCAATCTAATGCCTTTTCTCTCCCAACGAACATGGCCAGGAGTAAGACAGAGGGCATGAAGGGTACTGCGCCTCTGACCAGAGGCAATGGCTACCAGGAAGAGCGTCTTTACCGTAAGATGGTGAAGCAAAGCTTCACCTAACGGTTCAAAAGGAGGCTTGGCTAGGGCTTCTAGGACCTGAGGCAAACTCCAAGACAGGACCAACTGAGAACGAGGGGGACGTTTCAGAAAGACCGAATCAATCCACTCAACAGCGGGGAATTAGAAATCCCCTAACCATCTGAAAACCCTGAATGAATGGCACCGATCGCAGACCGGTAGCCTCGGATAGTAGAGATGGACCTCCCTTTGTCAAACAGCTCGATTAGAAAATCCGCGATTGAACCAATAGGAGCCTTAGACGGGGTTTGATCCCGAGCTTTACACCATTGGAAAAAGACTGAAAGACGGGAATTATAAATTTCCCTAGTAGAGACTCTACGACTGGACATTAAAAAGTCAGCAGCCCTTTCAGAGAGACCTGACTGTCTTGCACATTCTTGCAACTGCAAATGCGGGAAAAGACCTCTGGATGGAGCTTCCATTCTGATGGAAGACACCTGCCCCGGGATAGAAAATCCGCAATGAGGTTTTCCTGACCGGGGATGAAAGAGGCAACGGGCATGATCGCCATGTGACGACACCACCTCCACAGCTGCGCTGCTAAGGCATTCAGGGTGGCAGAACGGGTGCTGCCACTGTGACATTGTCCGTGAGGATCAGAACTGAACGACTGAGAAGTCGACTTCTGATGTGAAGCAGGGTTAAGAAGACTGCCATGAATTCCAGGACATTGATATGGGGTAGAGTCCCGAAACCATGCTGCTGTTGCAATGTCCGCCCCACCCCAGCCGAGAGGCGTCCGTCGAAACCGAGATCGACGTAAGGGGGGTACGGAAGGACTTGCCTCGCGCGAGAAACTCCACGTTCGTCCAACAGGAGAGAAGGGACTTGATTTCTTCTGGTACTGGAATCCAGACCAAGAGAGAATCCTTGCACGGTTTGTAAAACCTGAGGAGATGCCTCTGAAAAGGCCTCATAAGGAGCCGGCAATCCTCTAGAACACCAACTAGACTGGCTAGATAACCTAAGAACTGAAGCCACTGTCTGGCCCTGACCTTTCTGGCCAGAATGAGCTTGCGAGCCGCAGAGACAATAGTCAGAATCCTGTCTCGACTGGGCCGAGCTAATTGATTCCGAATGTCTAACACAGCCCCCCATTAAACCGGGCTGCGAGTAGGAACCAACTCTGACTTTTCCCAATTTATTAGGAAACCCAAGTCTTGAGTAACTTTGACAAGCAAACGAGCCTCGTCTAACGATCGTGCGACTCCGCTAAGAGGAGCCAGTCGTCCAGATAGCGAAATAGCCGAAGGCCGCGGCGCCTCAGCGAGGCTGCCAAGACGGCTACAATCTGCGTAAATAGCTGAGGGGCTGGGCGCAGCCCGAAGGGAAGAGCGCGAAAGCGAAAAGTCTCTGAGGGGAACGGAAACCCCCAGAAGATCGCGCAAAGCGCGATGAATGGGGATATGGAAATACGCATCTCTGAGATCTATCAAGATCACATAGTCCTTCCTCTTGATCAACGGGAGAATGGAGGCGAGAGTTTCCATCCGAAAATGCACTGAAGGAATGAATTTGTTTATTCTTTTCAAATTCAGTATCACACAAAGTTTTCCCGAGCGCTTGGGAATAACGAAGATCGGAGAAAGGGAAAGAGACGGACGGTCTTTTACCTTTTCTATAGCCCTTTTGTTCAACAGACATTTGATCTCCATTGAGGCGTAGATGGCCTCCCAAGCCGGGAGAAAAGAACGAAGTCGGCCACCTACCATATCGGATTGAACAAGCGCTCGGGGAAGACCATCAAAGAATAGGCTTAGCCTTGTGCGAAGCCGTCGCCTTGCCACGCAGGGAGCCACGAGTACCTCTCGAAGAGCCTTTGCCACGCCCCCCTCTCTCACGAGAAGCAACTGGCTGAAACTCAGTAGGCAGGTCCCCAGAAACACGACTGTGTTGTCCCGAAGTGGGAGCAACAGGCCTCCGACGGGCAGGGGCCCGCGTCGGCTTAAAGGGAGCGCGGAACTGCTTAGTCATCTCAGTGATCTGCTTCCGCGCATCAATCTCCCTCTGAAAAACTGTAGCGAATTGACCGCCAAAGAGCGAAGGACCCCGAGACGGGACATCCCGGAGAAGTGACGCGATGTCAAGACTCCTTAACCCCCGAGGGCAGAGAGGACCAAAACCCTGCGACGGTACATAACCGAAGCAGCCGCACTGGAAAGTTGTGACCACTGCAAACTAAAAAGAGTGTGCAGCAGGTCATCAATAACCAGCTTATCACGATCAGTGACGTTTAACTCCTCCGCCCTGGACCTGAGGTCGGAGAGAAAACCTTGAAAAGCAGCCAAGCGCATACCTGCTCTGACTTGGCCTTCAACATCTTTCCAACGCTTATCCTCAGACTTAAAGGAAGCAGAAGTAAGTGGATTGGTCGCACACAGACGTCGACCCACCACTAAAATCTCCGGATGGAGAGACTTAGCCTTGAAAAAGCTGTCTTCATCTTGGGAACCAAAGGCAAAGGCCTTACCCTTAATCGAAAACAGGGCACTTAACAAGGAGCGCTGATTCAATGCGGTCATATTCCACCTTGAAATCCTCCGCGAGAGAAATACCCTCGGAGGAATCTTGCTGCCTGAACCAACGCAAAGTCGAACCCTGCGTGCAGGCTGACTGAAATTCAGGGAGATATTTGGACAACAAAGCAATCGCCTCTACCCCACAAAGGGAGAGCGATTGAGGCTCTGCCTGCTCCAACAATGTTGATTCAGAAACCAAAGCTTGAGAAGCCACATCCAAATCTGGTTCCGCTTGAATTGATCGGGACAATGGTCCACGAACAAAAGCCGAAACAGGCGGACACTCCCATGGACCACTATAGGTCTCCTCACCCGGCGAGGAGGCGCGAGAGATCCCGTCTCAGACAATGAGGAATCAAGCACAAAAGGCTGATTAGTCTCAATCTCAGACCCCGGAAGAGGGAACACGAACCAAACCCTCCACAGAGGGATGCCCGCCTCCCTCCAGGGGAGAAGTGCGCTGAGGGTATGTACCCAAAGTTGCGCACAAATTACCCATACTGGCTGAGCTAGAAGATGCTACAGCCATGGGCCGGGCGCTTGAGGGGCCCAGTGCGAGGGCAGACTGGGACGAGGTCCCAGTAATCCCCCACCCACTGCTAATAGTATGTGAACTCGCTATTGTTCCGCCCGTGGGCGGCAATAGGAGAGCACTAGTAGTCGCGCACTCAGGTGACCGCACCTGTTGCCCCGTAGAGCGCCCATAATTGTTGGCTCGAGTCTTCCCATCAGCTGGCAAAAGCAACAGCCCGGGTAGTACTCGCTCCCCCACTTGGCATCGGCCGGGGGCTAGGGTTTGAGAACTCGTGAGCACTCGTGCCCGTGAGCTGCCCTGCAGTAGTGGCACGCGTCTCCCCTAGCGGATTTATGCGAGTCATCGCTACCGTGCGGGAAACAGACCTCCCCCCTTCTGGTCTGAGCGACCGGGGGATTGGATTTGTGATATCCAAACCACTAGAGCTGGACGCCACCCACCCCAAAGCCACGGGCATCGGAGTTGACGTCCCAAGCTCAACTAACGCCACCCGCCCCGAAGCCGCATGCTCCGAGGCTGGCAAACCCTGCAGGGAAACACCACTGGGCAACTTACCTGCAGCCTTCCTCCCTCCCCCATGTACGAAAGTACTCGGGAGAGTTCTGGAAGGCCGAGTCGTCTTGCTAGACGATTCTTCGGAAGAAGCAGGTCTCCGCGACCTAGCAGCTTCTTCTTCCGAACTCATAATGCTGCAATAAAACAGACAATAAAGTATCAAAAAATATGAAAAACTTTAAAAGAGTACAGGTAATATCCTAAAATTTGGGGATACGCACAAATTTCCAGACAAAAACCGTATAAAACACCGAACCGAAAACGGATCGGGTCAAACGGAAACACCAGCAAGACACACAAATATAACTACGTGGGGCTGGCCGTGAAAAGGAAAATAACTGCCTGGAAAGGAATCAAAAATATCCCTTGCAATCGGCAAGAGTGATATAAAAACACAAGAGTACTATAATCTTAGACGAAAATAAGTACAGAAAAGTGCTTTTAAGATGCGAAAAAGCGCGCTGAAAAGATACGAAAAGACCTGATTTCAGGAGCGCCGTGACTCGACATCGTAACTCGACGGGGGCGAGCAAGAAAGAGGAAGATGGCCGTTGCGTGTCGCCGCGCATGAGTGGCGAAGGGGAGAACAATAGGATTACGGGGGGTGCGCACAATATTGTGAGTTCCAGAAGAGTCTGTTTTAGGGCCTTTGCTATTTTTGATATATATATATATATATATATATATACCATTACATGACCAGGGTCCCGTTGCATAAAACTTACCATTAATGGTAACTTCCATTTAAACCTTGAATTTGATTGGCTGCAGAGCAATGTTACTATGATAGTTACCACTGATGGCAGAGTTACCATTAATGGTAAGTTTTATGCAACAGGGCCCAGGATTGAATAAAGATATAGTGCCAGCTATTGCCAGCATTGTTGAAGCTAGACCCACAACAGACACTACAATGATTGTTCCTTTGACTCCGAAATTGAGTGAAAATAATGAGACATGAGTAGGAATTGACGAGAGAATAACATGGTGTCAGAGTAGAAATTGGTCACCTCTAGTCAGAACTTTGAATTTCCCTCATAGAGACTGTGTTGAATGCGTTTAGTCATTTTCATTTTAGCGTAGGTATTGAACTTGTGCAGCTACGTTGGGACTTCGCGCAGTTGACCGATGGCGAAGAAGGACAGAGTTTACAGACGCCAGCACGAAGCGGTTCTAGCGAGGATGTTGCAGGCTGATTGAATGGGCAATGAAATTTGTGGATTGTCAAGAAATGACCATGAACACTGGACTGGTTTATTGACTTAATATGCGGTACGTACTGTTGAAGGGTGTTGATACAGCTATTACCTTGGTAAGCAGTGCAAAAACTTAAACCTGAATTCAATGTATGCTGATTACCAAACTCAAAGTGAATTTGAATTTTCTGAGGTTAACTACTACAGAGCTTACTTGGATATTAAATCATAAAGAGTCCATCGAAGACCTGCAGTCTTGATCTTGTGCCTAATGGTTGCTTATGATAAACCTTCCTTCAATGCAATAAGCCATTGTGATTACAGTGCTAAAGAAATCCTCATGTGACCAAGACAATCTTAAAAATTACAGACTAGCTTCCAATATCGAGTACAGATCCAATATGATTGAACGTGCTGTATTTGTTACATCCCAAATCATCCAGTATATGGATGACCGAGCCTTTTCAGTCTGTCTACAAGAGTGGCCATAGCTGCGAAACAAAATGATATCCTTCATAGCATCGACAAACAGAAAGGAGTGATGGTACTAATGAGTGATCTGTCTCCACCCTATGATACTTCTGTCTTGTAGATTGGCTACGTAATGTACCACGAATACCATTGGTATCAAAGGTTCAGTCCTTCAGTGGACAGATTCACGCCTCATAAACTGCAGCCGCCATGTCTGTGTGTCAAGCCAACAGGGTTTAGGCTATCTGAAGTTCAACCCTAGTGATCCCTTATGTGCTGAACTCACTCTTAGCACACTTTCCAGATGTGTGGGAAATTTGCAGAAATGGGCAATCCAAAACTCAGTGAAGAAAAAAAGGATTCACTTGTTCTTACCTCACGACATCATCTTCAACATGTACATGTATGTGACATTAAGCAAGTCCTTGGGGGTATGTTGTACATTCATTTCTCCCTCTGATCTTGTACATAACTCAGGAGTTACTTTATCTGCTGATGGTAAGATGAGTACCCATGTTGCACAGGTCTGCAACTACATCAGAAATCTTTAGAGGGGCAGGAAATTCATCAACATACCTAACTGCCACACAGCTGTCCATGCATTAGTGTAATCGCAACTGGACTACTGCCATGCTCCACTTGGTGGAATCAGCCAAGCTGATGCTGATCAATTACAGATAGTACAATATGCTGCCTCTAGACGTGTGTACCATGTTCATTTACATTCTATACCATTCCTCTGATTCATCAACTCCACTGGCTGAGAGTGAAGGAAAGAATCTCAGTCAAACTTCTTCTACTGGTCTACAAAGTGCTCAACAACGGAGCACCAAAGTGCTTTGAGGAGTGTCTTGAGCGACATTCTCATTAAAGGTGCACTCAGCTAGCATCGTCAGTGACCTTTATTCAACCACTGGACAACAACCTACCTGGGGATGTAGCTTTCTCCTCTACTGCTCACAAACTGGGGTACAGGTTCCCTCCTTATTTGAAATCATCACCAACAGTGGAACAATTCAAATAGAGTGATCGAGATGATAGACATATCTATTCAGAAACCCTAGATACATTCACTGAACTCACATGGTCACTGCTTGATATTTAATATATATTTAAACTCCAACACTGTACAAAGGATGACATCTCAAAGGCAGGGTAGGCACAAGTTATTACTATTTTTTGTTGTACCTTTTCACTCCAAAATTGTCTGACAAGTAAATAAGCTTTTTCAGGGACACAATTTTGGTACATATATGCCTTCATAGCCCTATAGATCAGCCATCGAAAAGTTAATGTTTATCACAATCATAACTTCATCACACTATTACAATTAGAAATACCTTGGTCGTGAGTTGGAAGGCTGGTGGACCTACAAGGACTTTCAAAGTTGAATGTGCAAAGAAGTTCTTCTGGCGATTGTCCTTTCTGACCTACTTGCAAGTTCACTACCACTATATCAGGTTGGCTTCTCAAGTCCAAATTGAAGGACCTGATCCTATGGTGTCCTCTACATAAGTCGTCATAGCTAACAATCTACAAAAGAGAGTATAGAATAGGATTGATGGGAATTTTTTCCTATACTGTAGATGTATATTTATTCATGTTTATCATGTGTAAAAGAAAATATAAAATATATTTTTTAACATAATTTTTTTAAATGTGCAAAGAAATTGTGATATGCATAGCTAGAAATGTATTCAAAATTAAGGTAAAGACAAGATGAACTGCGTCTCTCATATGCCTCCACCTATATTCAGTTACGTTCATGGCTCAAACTGTTCTTGAAATATGATAACCAGAATAAAAAACCTATAATTACAGGGGATAACTAACCTCTTTGACGAGTGACCTTTGACCACCCCAGAAGTATAATCACTTTGTCTCCTAATAGTTGTTAATTTCAAGCATATTGACCTTTGTGACCTGTGACCTTTGACCTACTAAACCCAAAATGCAAAGATAGCAAAATATGACACTTTATTATGCTAATAACTAGGGGGGGGGGGGGGGGGGGAGGGTGCGCACAATATTGTGACTCATTTGTGTTAAGTTCTCAAACGGGTTAGCGTAGTCAAGAGATTTGTCAAGATTTGTTGCAGTAAATCAATGAACCTAATTAGTTAGTCATACTTTGGACCCCCAAATTACCAGATCAGATGAGGCCATTCTGAGTGATATTGAGGTCTACAACCATGAATCTGATCACTACGCTATTTGTCTTCGACTAAATATACCAAAGCTACAGGTCTTTTGTCAAACTCTCTCTTTCAGACATTACAAAAAGACATGAGCCATTGTGATTTTTCAAAAGATCTCAACACACTTCCCCATATTGAAGAAGCATTTAATAGAGATGTCAATAAACTTGCAGACAGAATTTAACCCAGCGCATTTTTTTAAATGTGCAAAGAAATTGTGATATGCATAGCTAGAAATGTATTCAAAATTAAGGTAAAGACAAGATGAAAGCGACTGCGTCTCTCATATGCCTCCACCTATATTCAGTTCGTTCATGGCTCAAACTGACATTTCACCTCCTACACCGACATGTATGAGTACACTAATGTATCCTAGTTATCACCTCTATGAACGGAATTCAAGTTGAGTAGGGGAGGCTGTACTTTGGTCCACGGAGCATTAGAGCATTAGCAGCTTCGTCTTTAAGAGGGTGTAAAATTTTGTTGCATTACATTGATAAATGCACAGCTTAACTCTTACTCCTACCAAATGAGTAAAATCTTATATTTACATATAGCTCCAAGTCAATGTCATTGATTGTAATTTTATGAAGATTTTTTATGGAGATTTTTTAATGAAATTTTTTTATGAAGATTGTTCTTCGGTTGAAATATGAAAGAATATCAAATAAGGAAGAAAATATAACTAGATGAATCTCCGACCACGCGCGTTCGGAATTTATGCCTCCGCCATCATCAGATTGGCAATGTATGGCATACATGTATGTACTTTAAAAAGGATTGGTCCATCAAAATTACAAATCTTTTCACTAAAAAAGCACAGGAGACAGAAAATTTATTTCATTTTATTTTCAAATAAAAAACTTAATTACCATTGATGCTTACAATCATCAAATACACCAAGGAAATAGATATTTTATAGCAAATAGACCACTGTCCCCTTGAAATTTCTAAAATAGGTAGGCCTAGACTCCATACATCACGAACCATTTTTAAGTATATAATGACCTCTATAACCTTTGAACTTTGACCTTGAGATCCCCTAAAATCTAATCAGTTCATCTTCCCTTACATATGCATACGTGGGCCAAGTTAGAGGTTGATCTGTCAAACAAGTTATTGCAAGAACGAACCATTTTTATGTACATAATGACGCCTCTGACCTTTGACCTTGAGACCCTAAAATCTAATCAGTTCATCGTCCCTCCCATATGCAAACATGGGCCAGGTTAGAAGCTGATCTGTCAAACAGTTCTTCAGTTAAATTGCAAGAACTAACCATTTTTATGTATATAATGACCTCTATGACCTTTGACCTTTGACCTTGAGACCCCAAAATCTAATCAGTTCATCGTCCCTCCCATATGCATACATGGGCCAAGTTACAAACTGATCCGCCAAACGGTTTTGAAGTTATCGCGAGAACGAAAAGGGGACGGACGGACGGGCGACCCGAAAACATAATGCCTCCGGCACCACCTACGGTGGGCGGAGGCATAAAAATACATTACATTTCAAAGAGCAGGGCTGAACAGGGGGATCGATGTAATTATGTCAGTCAGGGATAGTTGGGCACCTCTTATGCACAAAACAGTGCATAGTGGAAGGTCAAAATTGATCATACGCTTTTTTTTGTTTACTCAGTGGGTGAATGCATGATTCTGAATACAGGTGTGTTAAACTTTAATATGTATAGACAATTTTTGCCCTACCATTACTTATTATTTCAAAGTTTCTGTTTAGTGTACAGTATATGGTCATTTGCTTTTTTTAATTACATAGTGGATGCATGCATGATTTCTTAATACAAGTGTGTTGCTTTATTTTATTTTAATTTCTTTTTAAATCTAGGAGTAATCATTCCTAAATTTGTAATATCAAATAATCATGACCAATAGGGGACAAAGTTACTGACCACAACCCACACCAATCTGACATGGATTAAAGGTAACATGTATATAGATTTAGTCTGCCCTCAGATATTTTCTCATCAAATTTCTTTGCTTTTAGATGATAAATAGCAAGATACTAGTGATACTAAGATGCTGTGAAATACTTTCCTCCTCAAATGGAATAGCAAACAAATGAGAGACAAAAAGCAATGTACTGGATACCCAGCCTGGAACGTAAATTCCAACATGTACTACACACATGTAAAACTAACGTGTACGAGGATTGTGTGTTAAGCAACAGCAGTGACATAAACAACATATGTTAACGAAGCTTATTTTGCATTGTTTTGTTTTTCTTTCTGTTATGGTTTCTCAGTTTTGCTTTTTTGCTTTTATGTATAAATTAATATGAATGATGTTGTTTATCTTCTGTTGGTAGCAGCACCAATAAGGCTATTTTGCCTTCCTAAGCTGTCTCCTCATTCTACATTATTATACTTTGGTTGTTATGTAAATTTTGCAAATGTACTTTTTATGAATAGATGAAATAAATGAAAAAAAAAAAAAAAAAAAAAAAGCCATCGAGGTGGAAGTGTCCTAGCGTCGGGCAGTGTATAGCCATGATCTAGCGTTGATCCTTCTAGATAGTTACACTAAAATTAACCGGTGCAATGTTCTCCCTATATTGAAAATACAAGGAGAATATTGTGAGACTTTATTTAAATCGCTTGCCAATTTTCTTTTTGCTATCAAAACTAAATAGGACCTTTAATCAGGATTTTAGTGAAAATAGTTATAAGAAAAATTGTATCGTTATGCAACTGTAAATAATGCCTCTACCTAGTGGTACAAACATTCAACCTTGTCATTTAGGAGTTAATGCAGGAATCAAAAAAGGTGATAAGGGGGTCCACGATGATCACAGTCTACCCTACATCATTTGTTTCCATTCTGGGCAAACCACTGCCAATTACAGTGCTTTTTGGTCATTAACGGGGAATTAACCTCAAAATATAAATGTGCATATATTCAAAGATGTAATCTATTCCTTCTTGTTTCCCTACATAGTTTTTATTAAAATATAGGAGATGTGTATAAATCAAGATTTTCTCAGCAAGATTTATCGCCTGCTAGCGATACCCGGGGGCTACCATTTTCTTGATGTGTACATAAAGATATTTTTAATACGAATGCCAAATTGTCTTTCTTCCTGACACAAAATTCCATTTGAGATTTGAAATATTTAACAGATTATACATATATAAAAACGAAAATGTGTTTTATATTTCTTTGAAAATTACGATTTTACTAAATATATCTATTTTCTTGATACTATGATGTACGCGGCGGAGTGAATTAATTCAAATTTATGGATGATGACTTTCCCGAGCGTCAATAGTGACAAACTATGCATTCACCTGCTTTGCGATAATGGACCTTAAAAGTCAGAATGCGCGTTGTATAAATTATGTTCTGCTCTGCCAGGCAAGACCAACAAATCGATTTCTAGTTAGCAATACCAGAGAATTTAAAAAGAAATCTATGAATTTCAAATTTTAAAATATATGTATATACCTGTTATGTATTTTCCATCATATATGGGGATTTTTTTATAATGAAGAGAAGCAATTTAGCTTGTGGATTAAAAATATCTTCCTGACGGGAAGGGTTTCCAATGGTTCATGTACAACTCCATGTCATCAAGAAAATGGCAGCCCCCATGAAGTGTTAGCAGATGATACCGTGAGCTAGAATGCCTTGATTTAAACCCTTTTCTGACATTTTTATTTCTAAAGTGATACAGGTCAATGATTAAGAATATATTACACCTTTGAACATAAGTACATTTATATTCTAGTGTTAATTCTCCTTTAAGAGTACTTGAGTAGGGTCTCTTTGTTTAATGAATTATGCATTGAACTTTAGTGAATAGGGTAGTCTACGATTAATCACAACCCAGTAGTCCTTATTAAACTAAAAATGAACTTACGGCAGATTCTACTATTTCTTTGCGATCAATGTGACATGACATGTTGACATCCACTTCTGCGATTTTGATAAGAACCTCTGTTTCAGGGTGAACAGGTCCATAACCTCCATATTCTTCCTGGGATATTATCTGTCACAAAATGATTTAATAGGACATAGATAGTAGTAGCATAGAATTTCAAATAAATATTTTCACGAAGTAGTCTAGGATCAGACATCATAATGAATTTTATACTGGGATATACATGTAGTATACAGATAGGGTCCATTTCTATACTTTGTGCTAACCACATTAAAAAGATTTGGATTTTTCTTTTTACTATAATGGACGAATTGTTTTAGATCCATGTAAATGGACAAAATTATGGTTATACTGTTGTGAGATATCTGTAGGAATATCAATTATTAAAGGATAAACTGAAACCACTAAAATGTCCATGAACTATGAACGGTCTATTTGCATCATCAAAGGGAGATCATATCGATGACTGTATACTGAATCAGTATTAATGATAATTGTAACAATATTCAATTTACTTTATTTAAAAGTTACTCTCCAGTTTTGGTAGTTATTGATTCGCATATGAAACTGCCTTAAAGTAATTGTAAATTGTTTAGCATATAGATGGGTTGTTTTAACCAGAAATAATTATAAACTATTTGACTCGTACTGTGCCAAAGGGTCTAGCTCTCTTCAAAATTTCATTTCACAAAATATTGTGTAGAGAACTTGTAGGAAATTTATTACCATTTCTTATGATACCTAACATTATTACTTTACCAAACTTTAATGAATAGGAATTATTCAAAATTACAGTTGTTTCTATTTTGTCCATTATTTTTGGGTTTCTCATTTGTTTATTATAGTTTAATGTTGAAATAAGGTAATATCTATTGAAAAAACTGTAATTTTCTCTGAAAATTTCTATGGTAGCCTATAATTATAATCATATATGCTCAAAATTTTGATATACACTGACGACCATATACCCTTCCTGTGGTTGAGCAATTGGTGAATGAAAATGACAAGTCTATCTGTCACATACATGTATACATGACATCGGCACTGAAATAGTTAAAAGGTGCTAGAAAATTCAGATACCAGATACATGTACCATTCAGTGTGGATTTTGTATGATTCTCTGAGATAACCTTTCAAATGATTTGGAATGAGATAAGCTTGTGTTTAATCTTTGCTGAAACCTACTGAAAACTAATTCCATGCCACTTAATTAAATTTAAAAAAAAAAATAATAAAACTTATATATGATTAAAAATATGATTTGAATGCATACCTGCTCTTCTTCTACATTTACAAACATTGCGAAGTCACTCGCAAACTTTTACAACAAAGTTACAATCATATTTCAGAACCTGTGACATTCCATAGAGTTAGCTATTCATTTCATTCATCTTAGGCTAGGCTGTTTTGTAAAACAAAACTTTTTAAGAACTTTACCCAGCAGTTCTCAAGAATGGCATCAACATATTAATGTATTTGCATCAATATAGTATTACTGACCATGATTGCTATGTACAAGACATATAGAAAATACCTTACCTCCTTGTTCCCTTTGACGTCATCATAGAGATGTGCACGTAAGATGACTGGTGTTCTTCCTGCTGGTAGTTCCTTTTTTGCAAATGGCCAGCAACGCATTCGTTTCCCTCTAAAGAAGAAATTCTTTATCTTGAATCTGATATACGCCCAAGAGAAGTGATTCATCTGCAATTCGAGTACTTCTTTCTTGACAGTGCAGTTGGGTATTCCAGACTTTGTTAACAGAATTCGTTCCTTTACATCCGAGTCTATAATAGATAAATGAGTACTTTGCTACATATATATATATATGCCATACATAATATCACCACAAAAACAGAGCTATACATGTATACATTGTTTGCATGATGCTGCTAGTGATAAAACACACTGCACATAACTATTTACCTATTATAGGATATCCTTACACTGTTAGAACGTTGATTAAAATTTTTAATCTTGTTGGTTAAAATTTTAATCAACCGAGGGTTACCAGGTGAACCACACATTTGTAGGTTAAAACTTTAATCAACGGCGTGTTGATTATAGTTTAACCTGTGGTCGATTAAAAGTTTTAATCATTTGTTGGTTAATCGTATTTTGCTCAACGTTGGTTAAATTGGTGTTGATTAAACTAAAACATATTGTTGGTTAAATGTTTAACCATTTGTTGGTTAGTTTTATTTTGTTGGTTAAATGTTTAACCATTTGTTGGTTAATCATATTTTGCTCAACATTGGTTAAAATGGTGTTGATTAAACTTAAACAAATTGTTGGTTATTATTATGTTTAACCATTTGTTGGTTAGATTTATTTGATGAGAAACTCCCCGGAGAAACTCTTTTCATATCTGTAATTGTTGGCTAGCTAGCCTTATAACGAAATAGATCTACTCAGTTGATCTACTTTCAGTGGTTTGGTAAGTTCGACCTTCTCAGACCTGGACTAGACTTGACTAAGGCAGGCCCACTGGTAGACAACGCCTACGCCTACATTGGTGCTTATATCTTTTTCTCAAAAAACTGTTCTAATTTCAGTGTTTGTCATATTGCCCTGTCCGCGAAATATGGACATGCGCGAAGTTGAACACACCGCCATACCGCGGGCGTCGCCTCCTCGCTACCATAGGCGCAGTCGGTAAATCTACAGGTGGGCCTGGCTTAGCCAGGTCTAGTCCAGATCGAGCAGGTCGAACTTACTCCCAAGCCCTTTAAATTAGAAAGAAAGAGCACACTGTAGATCTATTTCTTCCCAAGATTAAGCTGGACAACAATCACATGTATGAATAATAGTTTCTCACCTTCAAACACGCCGACAAACTCTTTGAAAGTCCCCACTCATTCAGCGACTTGAATGACAATGCCTTCCATTTTTATCGCAAACAATTTCTGTGATAGATTTGTGCGCAGCGAATTTGTTCCAAATCCATATGCGCATGCGCTGTTCGGTCACGCTATTGGTATTTTAATCAACTTTGATCAAACTTTTAACCAACAAAAAGATAAAGTGTCTTGACAGTTAGCACTATCAGTTTGGCGGGAAAGCAGAGAACACTGTTTTTAATCAATGTTGGTTACAAAGTAACCAACAAGAATAAAAACAATAATTTTAATCAACAATATTTTTAACCCACGCAAGATTAAAAGTCATTTTTAACCAACATTCATTTTATAACCAATGTTGAGCGATTTTTAATCAACATTTTTTTAATCCGTAGTTTTTTAATACATGTTTTAACGGTGTAGGTAGCTTAACGAAACGAGATGGCACGTAAAAATGCGGGAAAACACGCATACAACAAAATTATTCAAAATCATAACTCTATTCTATAGACGCAGAACCCAAATATTAGGATGTAGTATTAGTATTTGACTCTATTAACACTTTTAAGCAAAATAATATGCAAACTTTTATTCAGATAAGTCTGATTGTATTTTTAGATACACAGACAAAACTAGAAATTTTGTTCTTTGTATCTTTACGTGGCATTCCATTTCGCTAAGGTACCTTACGTTTACATGTGAGGTATAAGGTACATGTTAACTTGATACATTGTAATAGAGGAAATAAGTAAAACATAAATCCATAACCCCAAATACATAAATTCATATAAATCTATAACCTATTTCTTTTTAAAAATATTTTGTCTTTGTAGTTGGTAATGACTATGACAGTCTCACCATCTAATCCAATCTGCAATATAATCCCAAATTTAGTATGTCAATGTACAGTGTAACTCAACAAACTAAAAGTCGTTGAAGATCGATCGAGTTAAACTTTTCATCTCAGTACAACAACCTTTACCTCAGAAATTTTCAGCTGTTCAGCTACAGCCTTTGTCAGCAATGTGACCTGACTTCATCTTTCTGACGTAATGGTCTAACCACCCACTTGAACATAAGATGTTCCATCGTGCTGAGACCGTTATTACCAACCCTCAAACTGTTTCTGAAGAGAAAAGTCATATTAAACAGGCTCTCTCCACATGTGGCTACCCGAACTGGGTTTTCAATAAACTTGACAAGCCCAAACAAGGGTCGTCTTCGGCAAATAGACAGGACGTGCTACCCTATGTCAAAGGAATTTTCAAAGCAATTCATCAGAATTTCAACATGTCCGGCATTAGGGTTTGCTACAAACCTACCAGGACACTGAGACAATTCTTAGTAGCACCAAAGGGACAAAAAAGATAAGATGGACTATTACTGGTCCAGTTTATGATTCCTTGTCAAGGACAAACAACAAAAGAAATGTGCCAGGAATCATACATTGGAGAAACTGAACGCTCCCTGAAAACTAGATTTCTTCAACATCGAGGCCCAAGCTCCACTTCTACCGAGGTGTCCCAACACATTCACATTGAGTCCCCTGGCCATCACATGGACATTAATAAAGTATGAGTGTTCGATATGGAACCACGTCATTTGAAAGGGCAGTGAATGAAGCTTTCTACATCAGGGCCATCAAACCTTCTCTCAACAAAGACAGGGGCGCCCATTACGTCAGAAAGGTCAAGTCTGGTCACATTGCTGACAAGGCTGTAGCCTGAACAGCTGAAAATTTCGAAGGTAAACATTTTTGTATTGTATTGAGATTTTGTATTGCGATCAAATTTTAATTCTTCTTCAGATGAACTTTCATGACAGTAAGCTAAAAATTACAGTTTCATAAAGGAAAGAACACAAAACTCATAACTAAAAAGGTCCATTGCCGCGCAATGCGAATATATCCCCCGGCTCTGGCAGCAATTTTTGTGTCAACCTTTTGTTCCAAGGAGGGACAAAGAACCTCCCCCTCCCCTCCCTCAAACAAAAGGAGGACGTAGAGATTGCCACCAGTGGCCCGGACAATTGTCAACACTAGGAACAGCATCACCAAAACAATATGTGTGTAGATTAGAGTATAACGCATCTCTTTAGAAAAATTTCGAAAGAAATCTGTCAAGAAATGTGACCTGCAGAGCGCACACAAGATATCCACTAAAATATGACCTTTGACCCTGTAAAAGATTGAACACTGGGGCAGCATCACCAAAAACTTTAGAGGACTAGAGTAAACTATGATGGACCGCCATAAAAATCTGAGAGAAATCAGTTGAAAAATGTGCCAGAGTGCGTGCAAGACAGCAACAAAAACACGACAGTTGACCTATAAAAAGCAGAACACTGGGGGCAACTTCACCATACACTAAAGATGTGTAGATTTGACCAAGACACACCTCCATACAAAATTTGAAAGAAATCTGCCAAGAAATGTGGCAGTAAGGGTACACAAAAGGGATAAATGACCTTTTAATTTACCCTATGAAGGACGGAACAATGAGGGAAGCATCACTGAAAAGTAAAAATGTGTTGATTGCACCAAGATACATCTCCATACAAGATTTGAAAGGAATCCATCAAGAAATGGGGCCTGCAGAGTGCACTCAGGCCATCCTCCAAAGTATGACGTTTAACCCTATAAAAGATGGAACACCGGTGGCAGCATCACCAAAAACTATAGGTGTGTGGAGTTTACAATCAAGAATATGAAGCGGCGGCGCACAGTGGGCCAGAATGGCTCCAAAGTGCGCCAAATTTCATATTCACCGAGTTTTACTTAAAATTTAAACTTAGATGATGGGTCTATGGGTATTCAGACCCGTAGAATCCAATGAAAATATTTTCGAATACCTATGACGTCATTAAAATACCGATTTCTGATTGGCTGCCAAAATCCGATGGAAAATAACATATTTTTCGTATTACAATGATTTTCCTACTTCAGAAAATTGATAATGCGATCTCTACGCTTGTATATCAACAATTGAAAACGGTTTTAACTTAAAGCTCAGGCATATGGTACGTAAGAGTGACTTAAAGGGGGGCGCCCTACTGGAAAATATTTATAATAATGAGAAATAATGAGAAATGTATGATGTCATTACTTGAAAGTAAACTTTGATAATGCATATACTAATAAAGTAATAATATTCAGCTAACTGAAAAATGAGTTATTAAATGTAGTTTCTAAAAAATGAAAGAGCGCCCTCTGTAGCCTTGATAACTTTGCGAAAGAGAAACGTACCTGTATCACTAAAATGAAATTGTGTAGGTACTATCGAGTTATCAAAATCATAATACTGACTGATACAATCCAAGCATATTTTAAGTCCTTTTGCCCTATTGTTTATACTGTCAGAAGAGTGAATTATTTCGAAAAGCTTCGCCTTGAAATATTTACTGAAGCCATTGTAAATTACTCAGAATGTTGGGTCTGTACAAAAAAAAGGTAGAGAACATTTTGAGAGCTTGGGTTTGGTGTTGGACAAATGATACAAATCATACTTTCTCCAAAGGTTTCAAAATTATATTAATTATAAACAACCGGTATGAATTTTAAACAGTCATTAATCGCGCCCTCTCAACAATGGGTATATATCTCCTAACTAAACAGTTCCAAAGCTTTAAAAATAATTGAAGAGTAGAGGAAATATGTACATATAGGACTATACACTAATTAAAAATAAATTAAAAACTAATTACAAATAAGAAACATGCTTATATAAAAATATATCTTTTATAAAGATATACATGCAGAGGAATGCAGGGAGATAGATAGCCCTTTTGGACTTCATTTATTGAAGGAAAGAAACAAATTCTCTACAGCCCAGCGCATTTTTAAAAGAAGAGAAACTTCACATTGTTTGACAAGTTTGGGTCGTTTAAAGAATTCTGGCTTGGAAGCAAGCAACTGTTTATTTATACAAAATAGGAGCATTTACGGACATTGGAAACTAATATCAGATCTCCATCTTACCCTACATCATAACAGAAGCCTATTTTATTTATATAGCAAATTAGCAATATCACAAACATGAACTACATCTACACTTAAAGGTTATTAATAATAACAGGATAAGAATAGAACAAAATAAAACAATTCCTCAGGATATTGTAAAAAGTTGAGCAAGCCTTAGAATACTGAACACCACTGAACATATTTGGCATCAAAATAAAACTGCGATGTTTGAAAAAAGAAACGAGATCAATTTAGGCAGTAGTGGTTATAGTCATTTCACCCGCTTAATGTAAACATTTAAATCCTGTCCAAACATTGAGATGAACATGCCGCCCCAGCCGCCCCAGTCGCCCCTTCTCTTTTCATTCTCTCTCTCTCTCTTAATTTCTTTATTTGATTTTTTTCTCTCTCTCTGTCCTTCTCCATCTCTCTCTATATTTTCTTTTTCTATCTCAGTTTTCGTTTTCTGTTATGTTTCCCT
This sequence comes from Heliocidaris erythrogramma, assembly GCA_025617745.1. Lineage (NCBI taxonomy): Eukaryota > Metazoa > Echinodermata > Echinoidea > Camarodonta > Echinometridae > Heliocidaris > Heliocidaris erythrogramma. The sequence goes on along the minus strand of CM046854.1, from coordinate 23,414,388 downwards.
CCACTTTTTTGTTTCCAAACTTCATTGAGGAAACTTGGGAATCTCTTCTTGACCGACGAGTGTTCTCCCACTGAAGACTGAACTAAAGATTAAAATGCAATCCATATGTTTGGATATAAGTTGTTCTCTGACATGTCCCGTCACCTAAAAAGGGCCAGAAGAATATTAAAGCTTTTTTCGGTACTCATGTCAAAAAGCATATTTAACTTTTATTCTTTGCTGTGTGTGCATTGCCTGCGCATTTTATGAACACATGGCGCGCTTCTATCACATGGAAGATTTAAGAGAAAAGAGAGGCTAACATGCGGGTGGAAAATGGGTGGCGGCGTAAAGCTGCTGAATCCAAAGTACATGTATCCTCCGGCATTCTGCCGGGGGACACAATAATGCACTGTGATTTCATTGGGGAAAATAAGCCTTGAAAGTTCTTCTATTCATAGAAAACTCCCATAGAAAATTTTTGTGATGTACAATTTTACACTACCTAAACAGCTTATAATTTGACAGATCTACTGTAAAATTTACGGCGCACATAATAGGACACAATTTTTCTGCTAATAAAGCACTTTTACACTTTTAGTGTTAACATCAATATAAAAAAATTCTGATATTTTAAGCAACAAAAAATAAAATCCCTACCGGTACTTGCAGGAGCTTCAAATTGGCTAAATATATATTTTTCATACATGCTAAGATGAATTTACCTGGTGTGTATTCTCCCTCTCCCATATACAAGATAGTCTCCACACTGGAGTATCTTGTAATCACAGCACAATGAGGTATTGTGTAAGTCACTGGTAACTTGAGGACGAGGTCATCAGGGGCCAGACATTGAACACCGAAGCAGACTGACATCTCTTCTTTGCTGTTGCCAAGATTGGGAGTATCTGTCAGGACACGAAAAGAAATGTCCTGGGGCGTTTCACTGTCAATTGCACCAGCAGGGATCTCAAGTTCCATCCCAAAGGAATCTAGCCGTAATTTATTGCCCTCTACTCCAACAGGCTTGCTACATTCCATCTCGATTGGTCTCTTTTTATTTTCATCTGAAATTGTATAATATAGAGAAATAATTCTGTTTTATTCCACTTGCTATCTCACTGTGAAGAAAAACTTCTACACTGCAATCTTCATCTCGAAAAATGTTTACTAGTAATCACGTACATGTAGATGAACATGCTACCTTAATACATAGAAACTAAAGCAAATTAAAGTGCACTTTCCTCTCAAAATACCAATCATCACCTCTGCTACTGAACTACACTGTTATTGAAGTTTCATTCATGATATTTTTTACAATGCACAACATACATGTACATTTCACTGACAATTTGACAAAATTACCATTCAAAAATTTGTCCCAAAATGAAAGCACAAGTACAGTACATTAATTCAAAATTGTCATTTTTTAATCAAAATGGAAAGACCTTTTGCATAGGCTTAGTATTGTAAATATATTAACATGGTCATATCTTACAAACGGCCCCAGGGGGGGTCACTCACCACATCACCACATTACGTGCTATGCACGCTCGTCCACACACTTCAAAATTGGACCCTTAATGGCGTATCGCGCGCGAGGTCTTATTTGCACCTCTATACGGCGTCACATCAGAAAAACATACCCTAAATGGCGTCAACACGCTCATCACTCCATCCGAAAATACCCTAAGTGGCGTATAAATTACAGTACAGTACTAGCTACGCGTACGTCTAGTATAATATCTCCAAGTTCAAGTACGCATTCGCTGTAGCGAAGCATGGTTCGAGAGTTGTTGTTGTTTTTTCCTTATTCTTTTTCGGGCGGGAGCCCCGTGACTGGCGCTTTCGATTTCGCGCAGGGGGTGAATATCTGATCTCGTATATTCTTCACGGATGAAAATAGTAGGAAGTAAAATTAGAATTAACCTTCGTAGAAACAGATACAAAGCAGAATCTACTGATTATCACAACAATTCATTTTGTACCCTAAATGTCGAATTTGAAATTTGTGAAATGGTAGTCTAAACGGCGATTGAAGTTGAAAAACACCCCTTTTTTAAGGAAGACGTCGACGACGCCTTAAGCCTGAAAACAGACCCTTTTCGACGTTTTTTGTGGACGAGCGTGCGTAGCACATATTGTGGTGAGTGACCCCCCTGGGCAAACGGCACGGTGAAACAAATTTGGAAAAATGATGACCATTTACGAGAAGTTAAAAATGTCAACGTTGCATCAGCAGGATGTCAAAACGTTGTTCCCTTGTCAGTCTATATCTCCAAAACGGTGCGGTCATTCACGTCGAAACCTGTTACAGTTCTAGCCCTTAATATTCACAATCAGCTCTATGAATATTAATGACATGACTTCAGCGTTGCCTCAGGAGTGCGTCAAAACACTGTTCTAGGAGGGTCAATTTCAGTGAATGTTTGAGGAATGACGTCAAAAACTTGTCAAATACTTTTTGATGTTTGGTTAGTGGCTCATATCAATAAATACATAAAACAATTTTTTCATTCCCACAATTTCCTACGATTTGGACATGAAATAGGGAAAATGGCGACCGTACGGGTAGTGCTACTTTTGTGCCATTTCAACACAAATCTCAAAAAAACTTTGTTTTTGAGAAATTTTTGTTTGAGAAGGAGTTTGTCTAGTAAATCTTGCGACAGCAGAATATTCTCCAGGGAACATTCTCATTAAGGTAATGTCGCATGATGCCATGAAATGTAAGTAAACATCGATTTTGTTTAACGTCCCTCTTAATGACTGGGATGTGTCATGGCTGCTAGTGGATTCACTGTACAATACGTATTAACCCCACATCCCACCCTGTACCCCATGACCAGCATGAAAAAAGAAAATTATTATGCTTGGACTCTAAAACCGTCCTTTTGAATAGTCTACTGTTAATATTTTTGAAAAGATCTGAAATTTCTGTAGATCTGCATGATATTACTTAAACCTAAAAAGTATAACACATGGCTTCTTTACCGACAATCTGCAGTAGATGTGAACCTGTTCAAGATTGATCAGGACACTGAATGCGCAAGATCCTCACTCTGGGCCACGTTGCGTTAGGTTTTGGTGCGTCAATCCTGGCTGGCTACTGCGCTTTGCCTACAAGAGTAAATGTTACAGGTGCCCTAGCTGGACTTGGCCTACCCTAGACCTTAGCTTTAAACTCTTGTTTATGTAGGGTCTAGAAAGATCAACATGAAATTTGAATGACAATGTCTTCCATGCTGGACCCAGATTAAAATGTTCTTTATTCTCTATATAATGCTGCTACTGAGAGCCGTCTCAATTTGATCCCTGGCTGAACTTCCTAAAGTAGAAAATAGACTAGATCTATTTCGTTTGTGTACAGTACTGTAAACCATGGCATGAGTCATGATGAGTCATCACTGGCACTAGAGACGAGTATGATATCTGATAATCTAAACAGTAGATCTCTGACATGCTGTTATCACCACCGCGATTTGTGTTCTCTTTTGATTGTAGAGCTATCGGACCAAAGTAGAGAAACACAGGGGGACCAGGACCAGATCATCCAATATCGTTTTAGACCCTACCTGGGCTGTAGATTTGTCGCCCACTCACTCCAGGAAACCCTAGTAGAATTGTAAAAGCAAATTGTTTTTTGATAATGTAAACCGCTAAGACCACATGATTTATGTAAATTTCAATTTTGGCCATAGCTTAGTCTTTAATAGATGTCTACATGTACATGTAGCTCTGTAAAATTAGATCGTATTATTTAGACTTAGATTTGTAAATGTTTTCTGTAGACCGTAGACCATCTGTGCAGTCAAAATCAAAATTCTGAAGTATACCAGCTTACCAATTTAGCCTTACTAGACATCTTGGTCCAGGATCAAATTTGGAATGGAATATGAAAATATGTACGGTACTTCTGTTAAAAGATTTTAACCTAGATTTACACTTCTATCATTAAGAAAGAAGAAGAAAAACAAATTGTAACATAAAAGGATACATGTACCCATTTTATTTCCTTTAAAAACCAGTCTACAGTCTACAAGAAGTTTGATTTTTTTTTTCTTTCCTTTCTTTTTGTTTTTATTATGCAGGTTTTTCAAGGAAGCTCATCAGTTACAACATGTACATGTAGAAGGGTTGTTGATTGTCTAGTAATGGAGTCCTTAAGTGAAGTATTTTTATCTTTAATATTATTCAAAGTTTTAAAAGTTTTTTTTCTACAGAGATTTATTGTTAATTTACATAATGGCAAATATTCTAAATCTCACGAATGCATGCATGTATATTTCTGAGCTGAACAATGAATGTCAAAGTATGGGTCAAATGGGAAGAGCTAATATTATTTAAAGGGGAAACAAACAGATTTGTAATTTTTCTTTTTTTTTTTGGGGGGGGGGGGGGGTTGTATCAATGCTATTGGATGGCCCTTACATGTATTTGCAACATCTTGACATTTCACTCTTAGACCCTTTATACATGTATATACATCCCAAATTTGAAATTTTGAAATAAAAGCAAAGACTTTGATTACTACTGATTTCCCTTCTACAGGTCTTCCTGTCCATGTACATGCACATGTAATTAAAAACAATGTAGTTGGTATGATTGGCCCATTTGAAATAATTCAAATAAAATCAAATCAAATCAATTTATTAACTTTAAGTCCAAAATTTCATGATTATGAGAAAGTGATTATAAATCTAGAGCATAATTTTAGATTTGTTTTACTATATAAATCTATATACCTACCTATTATGCTAGTCTCTTGACTACGCAAACCCGTTCGAGAACTTAACACAAATGAGTCACAATATTGTGCGCACCCCCCGTAATCCTATTGTTCTCCCCTTCGCCACTCATGCGCGGCAACACGCGCTAGGGCTTGGCTAGGGCTTCTAGGACCCGAGACAAACTCAAAGACGGGACCAACTTAGAACGAGGGGGACGTTTCAGAAAGAAAGACCGAATCAATCCACTCAACAGCGGGGAATTAGAAATCCCCGAACCATCCGAAAACCCAGAATGAATGGCACCGATCGCAGACCGGTAGCCTCGGATAGTAGAGATGGACCTCCCTTTGTCAAACAGCGAGATTAGAAAATCTGCGATTGAACCAATAGGAGCCTTAGACGGGGTTTGATTGATTGAATTGATTAATAACAGACTGAAAGACGGGAATTATAAATTTCCCTAGTAGAGACTCTACGACTGGACATTAAAAAGTCAGCGGCCCTTTCAGAGAGACCCGACTATCTTGCAGATTCCTAATCAGTTCATCGTCCCTCCAATATGAATACATGGGCCAACTTAGAAGCTGATCCGCCAAACGGTTCCTAAGTTATCACAAGAACGAACCATTTTTATGAATATAATGACCTCTATGACCTTTGAACTGGAGACCGTAAAATCTAATCAGTTCGTCCCTCCAATATGAATACATGGGCCAAGTTACAAACTGATCCAAAAAACGGTTCCTAAGTTATCACAAGAACGAACCATTTTTATGTATATAATGACCTCTATGACCTTTGAACTTGAGACCGTAAAATCTAATCAGTTCGTCCCTCCCATATGCATACATGGGCCAAGTTACAACTGATCCAAAAAACGGTTTTGAAGTTATTGCGAGAACGAAAAGGGGACGGACGGACGGACGGACGACCCGAAAACATAATGCCTCCGGCACCACCAACGGTGGGCAGAGGCATAAAAAAAGGAACCAGGAAGATACTAGATGAACTGATTTATGTTTGTAAATCACAACTTCAGGCCTGCTTATATTAGTACAAGTGATATGGTGATAAATGAGGCTCACATTTTCATTTTATGTTAGTGTATGCTATATACTGTATGATTTATAGGGAAAGTCCACCCTCATTCAGTAGATTCAAAAAAATAAATAAATATGAGATGAACAGATTAGTGAAAATTTAAGATAAGATCTCTTGCCTCTTTTAAACGAAATTATAGTCATTATCTCATGAATGAACTTTCAACTCAATACCCAATCCCACTTATTACCCATTTATTTCTCTTCCTTTCTTTCATTATAATTTACTTATTGTGGTTTTTAGGAGCCCAGCCTTTGAAAGGCCAATGGCCTCTGCTGGCTCCTTCAAATTCTTGTATTATATTTACGTATTTTATATATGCATGACTTTTATGTACCCGAATGTATAAATTGTTCATGTTTTTACGAGAATTTGAAAATACATGAAAGAATGAATGAATGATTACATCAAACACAAATTACACACTGTACATGTACATGTACATGTACATGTATCTTGCAAGGTGCTGTCCCATTTACTCTGTACAGAAAATTTCATAAATGTTCATATTCTTAGTTGTTGATGATGGAATAGATTTGTTTCATACAGGTATTGTGTATAATGATTTGTCCATTAATTATATCTAGGGTGCATGTATGATCAAATATTTTCTTTAGAGAAAATTTAAATTTATGATTTTTTTTTTGTAGTACAGGGCAAATGGGAGAGGACATCTCAAAATATGTCACAGAGTTGCCTCATTTGTGTATTTTCTTATTTCTTGTCAGATACTTTCATTGATGTGTTTCTTTTAATTTCTCTGCTTCTTATAAAAACAACTCGACAATAGGGGAGCGTTTCATCAAGCATGATCTTGTCAGTGATTTTTACTGACAATGCACTCCCAGCCAATCAGATGCAAGGATTTCAGTAGCTTATGACAGTTGTCTGTAAAAATCACTGACAAAACGCTTGATGAAACGCTCCCTAGGGTTTGCTTCCCCTTTAAAGCAGATCTTCACTCCACCACTACATGTACATAAGACAGAAAAAAACAACTATGCTCATGGATAGTAGACATACTTTAAAATGCACACTATACATGTACATTATCTCTGTGGATTAAGAGGTTCTCACTTGGCTTATCAATGGAAACTATTAGTTTGCCAACTACCTCAAATCCTTCCAAAGGCCGTGTGTATTTTTAATGGCACTTTGAACTTCTTTGTGACAGAATTTATTCAAGAAAATTTGTGCTGCGTTTTATTCGTCAAACATGATTCCATATGAACAGTACAATTTCATCTACCAGGGGGGAAAAAATGCTAGATACTTTACAAGCTGCAATAGACCTTTCCACATATATATTAAAATTTTAGGCGTACTTAAAGAGAAAGGTTGTTCTTGACAACCTGAAAGCTTGTCAGAGGCTTGTCAGACATAGCTACAAGTAACATACGCAAAATGGACTCCAAGTACTGTCGTTCATTCACTAATAACAGGTTAATGGAATACCTCATTACTATGTCCCCAGGAAAGAAACATCCATCAATTTTAATAACTTTGTGAACAGGTCTATTACTTCAGCAAAATCTTGCAGCTAATTTTTAGCTTTAAACAAATTCACATGATGTTCTACCTTAATTGTTCATAGTATTATATCATATAATACATAAGTACAATAAATGTTTTTGTTGCATTGTCACTTCACTGAAAGAGATTCCAGTATGCTATTTTGAGTCATAAATAAAGATGTCATTTTACCATGATGTAGAAATTTCTCCAAGTGTCCTTTGTTTAAAGGCGAGAGATCAAAAATATCACAGCGTGCCGCCTGCAGGCTCCCGCCAAGGCACGCGCCAATTAACGGACCTATGCCCACCGCGGCCTGCCACCTCGCACTTAAAAATAAATCCGTCATGCCCGCCGGGGCCTGCTACCGATTACTCTTAAAAACTAATCGGGCATTCCCCCTGCGGCCTGCTGGCGATTGCACTTGAAATTAAATCCCCCATGCCCGCCGAAGCCTGCCGCGAATGTTCTTTAAAAATAAATCCGCCATGCCGCCTGCGTGCGGTCATAGTAGCAATCACCGTAAATATGACACTCTTTGTCAATTAAAGGGACATTTATAATGGCGCCATCTACGTTTGCAACCTTGGCCGAGTTACCCAAGAAAGCTGAATAAAATAAAAAATCTGCCATTCGAGCCGCGGGTGCGGCATTCCCATCGAAGATGCTCTTCGAGGCGAACTACATCTTTTATTTATTTTTTAAAATTATCTAAATTGCCGACATCGTGGGCGTTCAGGGGAGAGGGTCAACTTAGCTGGAAAGTAACCATTTTTCATGTTCATGGATGTAAAGATCACATATTCACATGTAGTGTATTTGGTCTGTAAACGAATTTGCCGTCTGGCATGTTCTATCTGGTCGGTTAAGATTCCCGAAGTGGTGATAAATCGAAGCGATATTATGGTAACCGTGGGGTACACGTATCGGCACGACTGCTGAAAAAAGCTGTGCGCGGCCATAGAGAATATGGTGTCCCGAATCTAACCGTTATGCGTGCGTTCAATTATTTCCCAGTTTACTAATATCTAACATATTCATACCTCCACTAAGATATATTAACGAATAAAAATGAAGATTAATGATCATATCACTATATTCAGCAACTCCAAAAAATATATAATTATTATCAGGAATAAATGTTAAAGGATATTTAACACGACCTTGTTTGTCCAATGATAGGGTACTTGGACTAGAAAATAACGCTACCTCAGGAAGAAAAATTTGCTTCATCCGAAAAAATCAAGAACATAAAAGCATTTCTCTTTGTAATAAAAAGGGAAATAATGATTTTCCCGACAACCATTTAGATTATATATGCAGAGAATATTAGGAAATAATGTAAGTTGGCGAAGGAAGCTCATTTCCGCGTCCAAATTTTGGTCTCGACCAAAATATGGACGTGGCAATTTTGCCCTCTCCCGAAAGTGAGGAAACGCCAAAAAGTGTTTATGAATTATAAAGACAGTGAACGGAATCTTTCAAGAATATATGCGGATAGGTTTCTTTTGCGGATACCAACACCCCCCCCCCCCCTTGAGGAGCACGCTTCGTGCGCTCATCAACCCCCGCCATGAAATTAATTCCTGGCTAAGCGGCATTTTGGAGTAACCAAAGAAACAAGGAGCCGTAATGACTTTGTATCTGATAGACTTATTTGTATTTTGTGTTTTGTTTCGTGCTTGAACAAATCAAACTCTTTCTACAGTGGTTTTGAAAATCAAGATTTTGTATGCATGTTCATCCGTCTCGTAATGTACAGTATGGCATTCAGCCTAGGTGACGAGAAACAAAATGCATAAATTACTTGTACTTGTGCATGTTCTTTTCGCTCCGCAAAGCCACCGCCCTTTGATGGTGAAACCGATATTTTGCGCGCTATTGTAAACATGTCAATCATTCTGGTCGCGTGAATGGTACGTGACCTCTTTTCGTCAGATGGGTTTTAAGCATAAGTTTAAAAGTATTAACAGATCTAGCATTGCGAATTTGAAAGGGGAGATTGTTCCAAAGAAATGAAGCTGCATAGGAAAAAGAACTTATGATAATCTCGGCTGAGTTCACTTCACTTTCTCTCTGCTAAAGAAAAAAAGTCTGTTTCCGCTCTATTTACTGCCGTTTAAAAGAATCAATCATAAGTGCCTCTTGTAAAATTAACGCCCTGACAATTTTTTTCTCTCCTTCTAAATCACGTACACGTATCATGACGAAAGTTCTTCTTCTGTTTTTAAAGCTAAATTTCTGTATACGCTTTCCTTTTTACTGGATTAAAAACGATAGGAACAAAAAAGGCTATTGAGGATATTATTTTGCCCTGATTCTTTTCTTTTCGGCTGTAATAAGAATTACATAATTGAAACGTACAGTCCCGCCCGCGGGAAACGGCATGCGTCCGTATAAATATACGCGTCTTCATAGCACTACGTCTAAATGCGTTCGGGCATACTAGGGGAAACGGACTAGTCTAAATGACTGAATGAACTACAATACTTGGAATCCAGTTTGCATACATTATTTGTTGCTATGTCTAGGTACGGTATCTGCCGGGGTTGGAACATGGAACATGATCCGCCGGCAGATAGTGTTCTTGGCCGTTTTTAGAACGGTATCTGCCGTGATGTTCGAGATGAGCCGCGAGAACGGCACTGGTCCACATCTTTTTGATTTATATTTCATCTTTGTTTTCTCTTGTTTATATTCCATTTTATAATTCTGCAATGTCCCTTCTCTTTCAAGACGTTAAAGACAAGGACAGGTGCATGTTGCCGATGTTACCAAAACATCCTTATGATTTATGTTTCAGCTAAGCGCCAAATCATTTTTCGATTCGATAAATGTATTTTGCGTCTTAGTTCTAATTTATTTGTTGTTTCATTTGGTCAGTAGATTCTTTGTAATTTATGCGCCGAATCAATTTTCAAGTCGATAAATGTACTTTGCGTCTTATAGTTCTAATTTATTTGTTGTTTCATTTGGTCAGTAGATTCTTTGTAATTTATGCGCCGAACCAATTTTCTAGATCTGGGTTCATAATTCCGGGATTGAAAAAAAATGTTTATATTTCTGAAGGTTATTCCTAAAAGTCACATAGTCATATTATATTTTCGTAATTACGAATTATGTATAGCCTACATCGTTTTCGAAATATACGTAAACGACCTTCTGAATAACGAATCTTCACAAAAATACGTCACATAGTTGAAATTGTGAACCCCTTCGCTATGGAAAATTTGTATTTCGGAATTACAAACCTGATGAGTTATAAAACGAATTTTTCAAAAAAAAAAAACAAAAAAAACGAGAGCGAAAAAGCGGGGGAAGTGAGAGCAAAAAGCCTAATTAAGCCGCTAGAGCCGTTATCTTTCTTTCAAAATTTGCTAAAACATCAAAGTTTTCGCGGGGGGGGGGGGGGGGGGGTTGGAGGAAAGAAACCACCCCCCCCCCCTCCATGCAACCACCCTTGTTACACACAGTACAGTATTGCCCCGGAGTACTTTTTCTGCTAAAACGTCGAAGTTTTCGGGCTTTGCGCGGGAGGGGGCTGGGGTGGGGATGGGGGAGAAACTCCCCTCCCTGCACCCACCCCTGCATGTTACATGCAGTGCAGCATTGCGTCTAAACACAAGTCAGTCCGGGCGTCGAACCGTACTTTCCGCCTACCGTTATCTTTATCTCGAATTTGCTATGAAACGTCAGAGCTTTTGCGCTTCTCGCGGAAGGGGTGGTGGGTGGGACCCCCCCCCCCCATAACATACAATGCAGTATTGCCCCAGAGTAATTTGCGTCGAAAGTTAAAAGCAGTCATGACGTCGAACTATAACTTTTGGCCAGAAAAAATGTTTGCTAAGCCGTTTTTCTCTCAAATTTGTCACAGTCGTCACAGATTTCGCACTTAGCGCGAGAAGGGGGAAAACTTTCCCCTCCCTGCACCACCCCTTTCATACATGTATACAGTGCACCCCTCACAAAAAATAAAGAAAAAAAAACCTTCATAGGGAATGCATTTTAGTGAAAGGCGCTAGAAAGTACAAATTATTACTATGTTCGAACTGCCCCGCGCCTCAAAAAGACAGGAGATTCTTAGAAAGCGGGAGGTCCATTGATGGATTATTGATCGTTATTTACAACAAAAACGATCTTTTCTTTTCAGTATCGACACTCCCCTCCTTGTGTCAAACCCCTGCCTTCCAATTTATGGCAGGAAGTTCTTAGAAATCGGAACCCATTGATAGATTAATGACCATGCCATGAAAAGGTGACACACGTCTATTGTGTAAAGGGGAGCTGGAGTTCTGGGAATTTCTAAACTTTCTTACTCTGTCTCTTACTACGTTCGTCTGGAAGATTATCATATTAGATTATGTCCCCTGAAAAGGATTGCTCTTCAAATACCCTCACAGAAAGTAAATGTAAGCTTTCAAAACAGAATTATGAAGAGCGTTCGATTGGTGTGTGATTTTGGAGAGAGAGAATTGTTTTTTAAAGCTCCATACAGAGTAATAAATCGGAGAGATAAGAGTCCAATTCTGTAACTCTTTTAACAACCGAAAAGAAAAGGAGGTCAGCATTGTGACCAGAAAAAAGGGATCTTTTTCGAGATTATGAAACAACTGCATGATATTTTTTCTAACCTCGAGTAAACTAGAGCGGAGAGAAGCGTTGACATTCGAGCTATATATAAACACAGTTTATCTTCGTCCCGCTGTTTAACATCAGGATGATACGTTTCAATTATGTAACTCTATTACAGCCGAAAAGAAAAGAAAGTTAGCTTTATAACCAGAAACAAATTGGCATGTATGTGTCGAGATTATAAAACAAACGCGTCATTTAGAAGGACATAGGGAGAGAGAGAAAAAAAAAATCAACAATCGTCTCGTGCAGAGGCCTGAGGAGGTGCTTTATTAATTCTTGTTCTTTGAAAGGGGCGGATTCTATACCTCCGTAACATGCAGACCTGGGGAAAAGAAAAGAAATTTAGCTCTTAGAAACCCGTAGATACACATTTTAAAAATAATTAGAGCAGGGTAAAATAATATCCCCATTAGCCTTTTTTGTTCCAATCGCTTTTAACCCAGTAAAAAGGAAAGAGTATACAGAAATGAAATTTAGCTTTCAAAACAGAATTAAAAGAACTTTCGACTTTATGATACATGTACGTAACTTTGAAGGAGAGAAATAATTGTCAGGGCGTTAATTTTACAAGAGGCAGTTATGATTTAAAAAAAACTGCAGTAAATAGAGCGTAAACACAAGACTGTTGTGTTAGCAGAGAGAAAGTGAACTGAGCCGAGATTATCATTCAAGTGCGTGATTATCATACAAGTGCGTGATTTAGGAGAGAGAGAAAAATCTATAATCGTGTGTTAGGAGTAATAAGACATTACATTTTTATTCGTACGCGGTAGATGTGGAAGGAAAAAGGCATGTTGACGAAAAGAGGTCACATACCATTCGCAGGACCAGAATGATTGACATGTTTACAATAGCGCGCAAATTGTCGGTTTCACCATCGAAGGGCGGTGGCTTTGCGGAACGAAAAGAAGTACAAGTAATTTATGCATTTTGTTTCTCGTCACCTCTGAATGTGATCATTACTAGACGGATGAACATGCATACTAAATCTTGATTTTCAAAACCACTGTCGAGAGGGAGAGGGAGGGGGTTGATTTGGAAATGTTTATATGGCAAGCTTTCCAACTATTTGGACGCAAGACTGCACTGTACATTTATTTAACTGGGATGGGAGCGGGGAAAGCTCTGACGTTTTACCACATTTGAGAGAAAGATAATAATGACTCGTAGCAAACATTTTTAGGCGGAAAGTTACAGTTCAACGCCCTGACTTTTTAAAATTATTTGGACGCAATACTCCGGGGCAAGACTGCACTGTACGTTAAAGGGGTGGGTGACGCCCGGACTGCTTTTTAATTTTGGATGCAGTACTGCATTGTAACTATGTCACCAATTTTGAGAGAAAGATATCGGCTAGTAGCGCCCTTTTTTGCGTTCTCCCTTTTTTAAATTTCTTTTTTTTTTAGTTGACGTTTAGTGGGGAGGCCGCCCCCACCACCACTCCCTATAGTCACGCGCCTGAAAAAAGGGGTTTCGCATATTCGAATGTTGATAACAGAACCCTCGTCGCTTTATGTAAGATGTGCGGTACTAGTCAACAAAAAAGAAAGGTCATAAAGCAGTAAAAAGAAACAGGGTTAGTAATTCCGAAAAGTTAGGGCTCTATTAAATCTTCGGAATTACGAACCATAGGAGTAACGAACCATCTGCATTATGACGTATGGAGGCAGTCTGGACAACCCCCCCCCCTCATAAAATTATATAGTAACGGGCTTGAGTGATATACAATGTAGGCCCCTATATGATAACAGAGAAAAAATGTACGACGATCGTAACGAATACACATGAAGCACTGTTTACGTTCTTCAATAATTTATGACAGCATTAAAACATTCATTCTTGCATTTCCTTCTTGTACATGTTTGTTCCTTTAAAAAGTAAATACCTCAATGTAATATATCACCACACAAAAAAAATATGGTTTAGTAAATTCAAGTATATCTAAGAAAAAAAAAGACGTATTTACAATAATTTTGCCGATTTAGATAAACTTTAAATTTTAAATGGTTGGCTTAATGTGTTCATCCTAGAAAATAGAGAAACTCTATAAACATGATAAACTACCCCAGTAGTTTTCGGAAGTGTGAAAATATATTTTTTCCCTATTTTTTCCCTATTTTATTCCTATTTAAACGAAAATAGCCTATTTTTTTCCTATTTTCTTTGGAAAATATGAAAAAATTAGATCTATTTTTTGGCTATTTTTTATTTTTCCCCTATTTAATTCCTATTCTAAGGAAAATAGGCCTATTTTTATTGTATTTCCCTCGGAAGTAGGAAGAAAATAGAAGTAATTTTAGGCTATTTTTTTTATTTTTCACCTATTTTCTTCCTATTTCAGGAAAATAGGCCTATTTTTATTGTATTTCCCTCGGAAATAGGAAGAAAATGGAAGTAATTTTAGGCTATTTTTTTATTTTTCACCTATTTTATTCCTATTTCAGGAAAATAGGCCTATTTTTATCCTATTTCCCATGGAAAATATAATAGAAATAGGCCTATTTTGAGGCTATTTTCTGATTTTTTCCTATTTTTTAGACCTCATTTCTCTCCGGACTATTTTTTCCCTAGTTTTTGCACTTTTCATTTTTGTCAAAAAAATAGTTTTATCCTATTTTTCAGACTAGCTCTAGTTTCATCCTAGTTTTCTCATTATTCTAAAACTAGTTTTGTACTATTTTCCAAACTTTTATCTTTCCCCATGATCCAGCACTAGTTTTATCCTATTTTCCAAACTTTATTTTTTCCAGCACTATAGTTTTATTCTAGTTTCCTGACTTCTGTACTTTTGCTAACACTAGTTTTATACTATTTTCCAAACTTTATCTTTTCCAGCACTAGTTTTATTCTAGTTTCCCAACTATTGGTTTCTATAGGTCCTAATCAATCATGAATATTCATGAACAACAATCTAAAATATGAAAACTAGTGGAAATAGATAAATACATTTAGATTTGGGATTAAGATTTGAACTTTGATAGAAATTTTACTTACATTAAACTATTGTAATGTTGTACACAATTTCAAAAGGCATTTTCATATTTCATTAATAAAAGTGTAAATCAATTTTAATAATAAAAGTGTAATCTAGTCAGTAACCATTTTTTTATAGCACTACAACTATGTCCCTATATATAATGAATGTGATACAATTGCTTAGTAGCTAGGTATAGCTAGGACATAGGATGTAGGCTATAGGATTTATAGGAGTAGGAGAGGATAGGATATGATTTCAAGATAGGATTAATAATCAATAATGTCATGTGATTGTTCCTGTAGACACCCACAGCATTTCTTAGTTAATTATTTTCTTATTGGTTTTGTAGATTTTTCCTATTTTCTCCCTAGTTTTTCCCTATTACATTCATTTGCATTTTCTCAATTAGATTCAATCTATTTTCTGCTTAGTTTTCCACTATTTTATTCCTGTTTTGTCCTATTTTTTCTGTAGTTTCCCATTATTCAATTCCTATTTCCTCCTATTTTATCCTATTTCTCAATCAAATTTTATCCTATTTTCTGCCTAGTTTTCCACTATTTTATTTCTATATTTTTCCTATTTTCCATCTCCCACTATTTTCTTCAACGTGTTTTCCCCTATTTTCTACCTAGTTTTCACCTAATTTAATCCTATTTCCATCCTATTTTTGTTTTTTTCCTATTTCCGGAATAATTTCGAAGGACTATTTTCTTTCTGGTTTTATCCTATTTTCTTGGAATAAAAATAGGGAAAAATAGGGGAAAAAATAGGAAAAATGTGTTTCAATCCTATTTTTATCCTATTACAAGTAGCTATCTCTACGCTATACAAAATAGGAAAAAATAGGAAAAAAATATATTTCCGTTGGTAATTTTTTTGTATTTTTTTCCTATTTTTACCCTATTTCATTTCGACTTGGGTACTGACAATTATAATTTGTCAAACTTGGCGCACATCTCACTATTTTAGAAACGTTATATAAACCAAACTCCAAGCAAAGACTTCAAACGGGCGCAACTAGTAAAATTTTACAAAAAATAAAGGATATCCCGATCTCAAATTGCATGTCGTTTTTGCTAGGCAACAGATAAAAATGATAATCAAACAATAACTCAGCGTACGTGAGTTTATGATCTATTCAAATGCAAAATAAGATAAAATCCGCATTCATTCAGAAACCTATCCGCATATATTCTTGAAAGATTCCTAAACACTTTTCGGCGTTTCCGCACTTTCGGGAGAGGGCAAAATTGCCGCGTCCATATTACTAATAATTTGTACTTTCTAGCAACTTTCACCAAAACGCATTCCCTATGAGGGTTTTTTTTTCTTTATTTTTCTTTTTTTTTTGTGAGAGGGGGACTTTGACACTGCTTTATACAGTTCAATGATTATTGATCCTGAATTTAGCATCTCATAAGAACCTAGAATAGAGTTTAAGATCAAGTGTACAGTGTTCTCTTGTGAAAAACATTATGAAAGGGGTAGTGGAGGGAGAGGAAAGTTTTTCCCCTTCCCGCGCGAAATCTGTGATGACTTGGCAAATTTTAGAGAAAGATAACGGAAAGATAACGGCTGTAGCAAACATTTTTTCTGGCGGGAAAGTTATAGTTCGACGTCATGACTGTTTTTCACTTATTTGGACGCAAATTACTCTGGGGCATTACTGCAGTACTGGGGAAGGGGTCCCCTCCCGCGAGAAGCGCAAAAGCTCTGACGATTAATAGCAAATTCGAGATAAAGATAACGGTAGGCGGAAAGTACGGTTCGACACCCGGACTGATTTTAAATTGACTTTTGTTTAGACGCAATGCTGCACTGCTTGTAACAAGGGTGGGTCAGGGAGGGGAGTTTCTCCCCCATCACCACCCCAAGCAAAAAAAGAATAAGTTCGCGGGCTTGGCTGAGTCCAAGCACAATAACAATATATATTTATTGATCAAGCATGCATGAAATTGTGACTCTCACTGCTCGATGATGATGATGATGATGATGATGATAGCGCAGGTGTCCACCTGTGCTGGGCGCTGATGGCGCTCGCTCTAAAAGTAGAATGTCTCGCAACATTCAACATGATAAAAACTACTTTCGAAAAATCAACTGAAGGCAATTTCAATAGCCCTGTGTATCACCTTTAGAAATGTGCGAACATTGTCATTGTAATCGCCTATTACGTAATCCAAACCTGATTTCTATGGGCAGTACAATAGGCCTTTGAAATTGCCCTTGAGTTTATTTTTCGAAAGTAGTTTTGATGGTTATTCTTGCTAAGTGCGTTGAAGTGAAGTCCAGAAGTCTAGGCTTTTGTCTAGTCCGTATTAATTGAGTGGTTTGGCTAATAATTAAAAGTCAATCCAAATGATCAATATCAATTAACCAATATAAGTAAACATCAAGTTAAATTTGAGAGAGAGAGTACACCTAGGCCTATGGCTACTAATTTCAGATAACTGTGGACATCGACATTGCGATGCGTCCCGTTTTCTAACCTCTAAGGTTTGTAAAAAGAAGAGTTCCGTTTTTATTTTGACAGAAACCTTATCAGTATTATACTATTGACTACTGATTGCAAAGTGGAAATTCCTATTTCAGGAAAATCCGGCTCGTCGGACATAGAAGTATAAATCGGTCGAAAAAGTTAGAACTTGAGAACGAAAGGATATAGGACTTTATATGCCACCACCGAATAATATGTGCTATCGAGACGGATTATTATTCACGAATCGTACTTGTATTTCGTTTGACAACAATAGAAAATGTTTTTTTTTTAAACAAAGCACAGATCCAAACAATGTTACTGCAAACCTTCCGTATGGACCTCATGAATCACACCCGCCGCCCACCAACATTGCGTGCATGTCAACATGCCTTATTTTTAGGGGCCGCGGAGCTTTTCTGAAAGAGTGGCGTTTCTAAAAAAATATTTAAAAAACAGTGAACATGATTGTGCTCGCTTTTTTTTTAATCTTCTTGTCACAAATATGCATATCTCCACGAATACTTGGCCTAGTTTTGGGGTGAGGGAGGTCATACCAAATAAAAATTATTCCTAGTTCCTGGTCCCCGCCCGCATCCCTTTTTTTCGCCTTCTGATGCCTTTTGGGGGTCAGGGACCCAAGAAGAATATTAATACAGCTGTATAAAGGGAAGACGAGCCCAGTAGCATTTGCATGTGCGGTGGCCATGGAAAAATATCAAACGTCAAATAACATGGTATACCCCCTCATTTTCGAAAAATCCAGACGAGAAACTAGGAATCCGTTTTACTTGGCCTCACAGGGGCAGGGGCATGGGCATGATCCAGGGTTTCGTACACAGGGAGTAGCACAAGTCTGAAAATGTTCACACAAGCACTGTTAACTATTTTGGACATACAAAATAAATCAAATGAAAGGGGTGTCATATATATTCAAGTCCCTACCTATTTGGTCGGGGAAAAAATGTACTTCGATGAAGAAAATACGAATTTGATGTATCCATTGAGCAAACACTTGTATAAACACCCAGATATATAATTAAACTTCCTATTCATATTCGTTATTCATGACTTCAAAACGATTAACATTGTGCAACTTTGAGCGTGTGTTGAAGGTGTAGCTTCATGGTTTTAATGAGCTTGTATTTTCGAAAATTTCAGTTCAGTGGTTCATGCTAGTAAAGAAATTGCAGGGTCTGAAAATTACAACTAGTATACATGTAACATGCATCTTGACTGTCATAGCTCACTGGTCGCACGCGCGGTGCCTTTTCATCTCCTTGAATTGGCACACAATGGACATGAGGCAAGCGCGCTTTCCTTTCCCTATTTTCGACGTTTGTTTCCAAACAATTATACTGCGTATCGACTACAAGAGCCTGACAAAGGTGGAATTTTCCTCATTTTAGTACTTACAGTTATTTTCCTTTCATTTATGACTAATTCATATTACTCGATCCTCTATACCACCCTGAATCTCTTTAATATTCTATGCTACTTGCTTTTTTGCATGATATACTTCCGTTTGTTTTATTTTCCTGTTTAATTAATCTGTTTACATTTTTGTTCTTCCAGTTTTCACCTTTCTGTCAAGTTCCGCGAATCTTGTGACTCTTTTGAATAATTGAATTAAAATTCTTGTAGTGAGAAAGGAAATAACGATGTTTTCAAGGAACTTGCAGAATTGAATGAATTGCTTCATTTTTTTCTCATAAATTTGTAAAATCAGCACTGATTTTCTTATTTACTATATAAATCTATATACCTACCTATTATGCCTGTAGTCTTGACTACGGGACCCCTTCGAGAATTATCACACATGTGTCACAAAATTGTGCGCACCCCCCGTAATCCTATTGTCCCCTTTGCCACTCACGCGCGTCAGTACGCTACGGCCATCTTCCTCTTTTGCGAGCAACCCCAAGAAGAAACATGTTGCTTGCAAGGAGCGGGGAAGGAGGGAGGGTCATAGGTAGGTATATAGATTTATATAGTAAATAAGAAAATCAGTGCTGATTTTACAAATTTACTGCAATAAATCATATATACCTACCTATTATGCCAGACCAGCGCCAACTCAAAAAACCGGGAGGCATGTTTCAAGCAAAGGAAATAGGATTACACCAAAGACTACAAAGAAGACACAGCGGCCTTCAAGGTGGCTGACGCAAACAAAGCTTCACCTGCGGGAATATCCCTAAGGTAGCAAGAAATGAAGGAATTGGGCGAACGCCAATAAGCAGCCTTCAAAATATCAACAAGCGCCACACCTTGAAACAGAGCCCAAGAAGTGCTGACACTACGAGTATCATGAGCACGAGGCTTACTGTCGGATAAAAGAGCCTCTGTGCCAGCGGCCCTAATAGCTTCAACGATCCATCTAGAAATGGAATCAAGAGAGGCAGGAGAAAAAGGCTCTCTAGTGATCAAGAACAACTGATCATCCTTACGAAAAGACTTAGTCTTATCAATATACCATTTGAGAGCCCTAACAGGACACCAAACTTTGTCCTCACGCACCGAAGAAAGGTCAGAAAGCGGACAAAGAAAAATCTCAACAGGACCGGAGGTAGCTGTCTGATTCTTGGCAACAAAAGAAGCCCTAGGAATCAATCTAACACCTTTTCTCTCCCAGCGAACATGACCAGGAGTAAGACAGAGAGCATGAAGAGTACTGCGCCTCTGCCCAGAGGCAATAGCTACCAAAAAGAGCGTCTTAACCGTAAGATGATGAAGCGAAGCTTCACCTAACGGTTCAAAAGGAGGTTTCGCCAAGGCCTCCAGGACCTTAGGCAGACTCCAAGACGGCACTAACTTAGAAAACGAAGGTCGTTTCAGAAAGAACGAACGAATCAAACCGCTTAGCAGCGGGGAATTGGAAATCCCCGAACCATCCGAAAAACCCGAATGAATGGCCCCGATCGCCGAACGGTAACCTCGGATAGTAGAAATAGATCTCCCTTTGTCAAATAACGAGATTAAGAAATCCGCAATTGAACCAATAGGAGCCTTAGAAGGGGTTTGATTTCTCTCTTTGCACCAAAGGAAAAAGACCGAGAGACGGGAATTGTAAATTTCCCTAGTAGAAACTCTACGACTGGACATTAAAAAGTCCGCGGCTCTATCAGAGAGACCCGACTGTCTTGCAGATTCCCTGACAGGGGCCAAGCAGTCAAATGAAGAGACTCCGGATTGTGGTGAAGAATCCCCGATAGGGGCTGTAACACCAGATCCGCTCTTAACGGGAGAACTAACGGTTGAGCCCTTAGAAGGCTCATAAGCTCCGGAAACCAATTCCTCCTGGGCCAAAAGGGAGCTATAACAAGCACCCTCGCCCGATCTTCCCTGATTTTCCGCAAGACACGCGGAATCAGTTGGAAGGGAAGAAAGGCGAATCCCTGAAGGTTCTCCCAGCTGAGGGAGAAAGCATCGAGAGCCCATGCTCCCTGATCGCGAACACGGGAGCAATACTTCGGCAGCTGGTGATTTAGCACCGACGCAAATAGATCCACTTCCAGTGGACCTAGGCAAGTGCGAATGCGGCAAAATACCTCCGGATGGAGCATCCATTCCGATGGAAGATACCTGCCCCGGGACAGAAAATCCGCAATGAGGTTTTCCCGACCTGGGATGAAAGAGGCCACTGGTGTGATTGTCATGCGACGACACCACCTCCACAGCTGAGCTGCTAGGGCATTCAGGGCAACCGAACGAGTGCCTCCCTGCCGATTGATATATGCCGCCACGGTAACATTGTCCGTGAGAATCAGAACTGAACGACTGAGAAGTCGACTTCTGAAATGGAGCAAGGTCAGCAGAACTGCCATAAACTCCAGGACATTGATATGAGGAAGAGTCCCAAGATGAGACCAATCCCCCGCAACCGTGCTGCCGTTGCAGTGTCCTCCCCACCCCAACCGAGAGGCGTCCGTCGAAACCGATATCGACGGAAGAGGGACAGAGAAGGACCTGCCTCGCGCGAGAAACACCTCGCTCGTCCAACAAGCGAGAAGAGACTTGATCTCTACTGGTACTGGAATCCAGACCAAAAGAGAGTCTTTTCCCGGCTTGAAGAACCTGAGGAGATGTCTCTGAAAGGGTCTCATGAGGAGCCGGCAGTCCTCTAAAACATCGACAAGACTGGCAAGATAACCTAGAAACTGAAGCCACTGTCTGGCCGAGACTCTTCTGGCCAGCAAGAGCTTGCGAGCCGCAGAGACAATGGTGAGAATCCTGTCTCGACTGGGTCGAGCTAACTGATTCCTTATGTCTAACACCGCCCCCAGAAAAACTGGGTTGCGAGTGGGGACTAACTCTGACTTTTCCCAATTTATTAGGAAACCTAAGTCTTGAGTAAGAGAGACTAGCAAACGAGTCTCGTCCAACAAACGATCGCGCGACTCCGCAAGGAGAAGCCAATCGTCCAGGTAACAAAACAACCGCAGGCCGCGACGCCTCAGAAAGGCCGCTAGCACCGCTACAACTTGGGTAAAAACCCGAGGGGCCGGGCGCAGCCCGAAGGGAAGAACCCGAAACCGGTAAGTCTCCGAGAGGAAGGAGAACCCCAGAAGATCGCGAGATGCGCGATGAATGGGAATGTGAAAGTACGCGTCCTTGAGATCTATCGAGACCGCGTAGTCTTCCCTTTTGATCAACGGAAGAATGGAGGCAAGAGTCTCCATACGAAAATGAACCGGAGGAATAAATTTGTTTATCCTCTTTAGGTTCAGTATCAAACGAAGTTTTCCCGAGCGCTTGGGAATAACAAATATTGGAGAAAGGGAAAGAGACGGCCTGTCTCTTACCCTTTCTATAGCCCTCTTTTCCAAAAGAGACTCGATCTCCTTCAAAGCATGAGACCGAGACAGGGCAGACATGGGAGGTGACCGAATTCTTAAAGCCCCTCCGGGGAGCGAGGCGCAAAGATCTATGAAGAATCCGTCTCGCACGACGGAGAGAACAAACCCGTCCCCGGAGATGGCCTCCCAAGCGGGGAGAAACGCATGAAGTCGGCCACCTACCACATTCGGTCGAACCAGCGCTCGGGGAAAAACGTCAAAAACCAGGCTTGGCCTTCTGCGAAGCCGTCGCCTTACCACGAGAGCCTCTCGAAAAACCCCTGCCACGACTCCCTCTCCCACGAGACGGAGCTGGCTGAGGCTCAGGAGGCGGGACCCTAGACACACGACTGCGTTGGCCCAAAACAGGACCAGCAGGTTTACGCCGAACAGGGGCCCGCGTTGGCTTAGAGCTAGTGTGAAACTGCTTAGTCATATCCGAGATCTGCTTTCGCGCATCGATCTCTCTTTGAAACACCGTAGCGAATTTACCACCAAAAAGCGAAGGACCCCGAGACGGGACATCTCGGAGAAGTTGAGCAATGCCCGACTCTCTAACACCCAGTGCTGAGAGAGCCGAGGTCCTGCGACGGAACGTAGCCGAAGCAGCTGCTGTGGAAAGCTGCGACCACTGCAGACAAAAAAGAGTATGCAGCAAGTCGTCAATAATCAGCTTGTCACCATCGGTAACATTCAACTCTTCCGCCCTGGATCTAAGGTCGGAGAGAAGCCCTTGAAAAGCCGTCAAACGCATCCCTGATCTAATGTGGTTTTCAATATTAGACCAAATCTTATCCTCCGCCCTGAAAGCAGCGGAGGTAAGCGGATTAGTTGCCCGCAGGCGACGACCAACCTCCAAAATCTCAGGAGAAAGAATCTTAGCCTTGAAAAAGCTGTCTTGGTCCTGAGAACAAAAGGCAAAAGCCTTACCCCTGACCGCATTAGATCGCTTAACCAACACAGCGGCCTCAATGCGGTCATACTCCAGCTTGAAAGCCTCCTCGAGAGCAATACCCTCAGAGGAGACCTGCTGCCTGAAATTCCAACGCGAAGTCGAACCCTGCGCGCGGGTTGACTGAACTTCAGGGCGATATTTGGACAACAAAGCAATCGCTTCCACTCCACAGAGATTGAGCGATTGAGACTCCGCCTGCCCAAGCGATTCGGGAACCGAAGCTTGAGAGGACGCATCCAAATCTGGTTCCACCCAAGTGGAATGAGACAAAGGAACGTTAACAAAGGCCTCCGGCAGGCGGGTCCCCGCATGGTTCACCAACAGTCTCCTCGCCCGGCGGAGCCCCAAGGGCCGCGGGAGTAGGAGGTACATGCGAATCAGTCTCAGACAAAGAGGAATCAATCACAAAAGGTTGATTAGACTCAAAGCGAGATCCCTGAATAGGGACAGAAGTCAGGGTTGAAGAGGCCGGTACAAAGGACCAACCATGACTCTGAGCAAAAGCCCGCATCATACTGAACATGTCAGCTTGAGAGGAGCTAGCTGGGTCAGCCAGGCCAGACGGGCAAGAGGTCGGCAAAGCCTTGCCTCTTTTCGCCTTCTTCTTGGCCTTTTTCTTGGCTGGCTCGACAATAGTCGTAGCCGAAAGCCTTTTCTTAGAACGCTTAATCGGATTCATTCGGATCCCCGAAGGGTCTTCGGAAACACGAACCGATTCCTCCGCGGAGGGACGTTCACTTCCCAAAAAGGGATTGGAGCGCTCATGGCGTAAGCCTAGAGAATCGCCCAAATCACCCATATTGGCTAGGCAAGAAGATGCCGTAGCCATGGGTTGGGAGCTAAAAGCTCCCAGTGCGTGGGCAGACCGAGATGACTCGGTATGTGCCCGATGACTACTAAAGGCATGTGAACCCACTATTGGACCGCTCGAAAGCGGCAATAGGGGAGCACTAGTAGTCACGCACTCAGGTGAAATCACCTGTTGCTCCGAAGAGCGTCCATAATTGTTAGCTCGAGCATTCCCATCAGCTGGCAACTGAGACAGCCCAGAAAGTACTCGTTCCCCCATATGGCGTTTGCCGGGGGCTAGGGTTTGTGAACCCAGACCAACATTGTTAGCTCGAGCATTCCCATTAGCTGGCAACTGAGACAGCCCAGGAAGTACTCGTTCCCCCATATGGCGTTTGCCGGGGGCTAGGGTTTGAGAACCCAGACCAACATGGACTAAGCCCGTGGGTTGCCCTGCAGTAGTGGGTCGCGTCTCCCCTAACGGATCAGAGCGAGTGAACGCTACCGTACGGGAAACAACAGCCCCCCCCCTCTGGTCTCAGCGACCGGGGGATTGGATTCGAGATATCCAAACCACTAGAATCTGACGCCACCCACCCCGAAACCACAGGCTTCGGAGTTGACAATCCCGATTCAGTTAACGCCACCCGTCCCGAAGCCGCAAGCTCCGAAACTGGCAAACTCTGCAAGGGAACACCACTAGGCAACTTACCTTTAGCCCTCCTCCCTCCCCCGCGTACCGCTGTACTCGGGGGAGTTCTGGAAGACCGAGTCGTCTTGCTAGACAACTCTTCGGAAGAAGCAGGTCTCCTTGACCCAGCTGCTTCTTCTTCC
The DNA here is from genome assembly GCA_025617745.1 of Heliocidaris erythrogramma. NCBI lineage: Eukaryota > Metazoa > Echinodermata > Echinoidea > Camarodonta > Echinometridae > Heliocidaris > Heliocidaris erythrogramma. The sequence continues at coordinate 23,389,559 of CM046854.1, read as the reverse complement.
GAATTCATACCACTGCAATAAAACAGACAATAAAGTATACTTTTCAAATTAAGAAATACTTCAACTGAATGCAGTAAATAAAACTAAAGTTTATTTGGGAGATACGCACTAAATAAATTTTCACAGCCTAAACCGTAAGAACAAACACCGAACCCGAAGGCTCGGTGACAAACGGAAACACCCGCAAACACGGAAATATCTACGTGGGGCTGACCGTGAAAGAGAAAAATAAATGCCAAGAAAGGGAATCAAAAAATCCCTTGCAATCGGCAAGAGTGACTAATAAAACACAAAGTACTATAATCTAGACGAATATAGGTACCTAAAAGTGCTTTAACTATGCGAAAAAGCGCACCAAAAGATACTATACGACCTGATTTCAGGAGCGCTGTGACTATACGTCCTAACTCGTCGGGGGCGAGCAAGAAAGAGGAAGATGGCCGTAGCGTACTGACGCGCGTGAGTGGCAAAGGGGACAATAGGATTACGGGGGGTGCGCACAATTTTGTGACACATGTGTGATAATTCTCGAAGGGGTCCCGTAGTCAAGACTACAGGCATAATAGGTAGGTATATATGATTTATTGCAGTAAATTACCGTTTCCTCCAAGAAATTTGTGTTTCCCTCTATCAAACCAATGTGTCCGAAAATATTAATTTGAAACATGTTCTTCCTAAATATGTACTTGCTTGCCCCATTTTTAACATCGGAACAAATAATATACATTTGCAAAAGAAATAACGTAGTTAGCTGGTTTATTGATTTTCGAACTTATTCGGATTTTCTACTTGTTAATTCTATATAATTTATGTAATTACACTTTCATTGGCCAGATTCCTTGATTTCTGTTTTAATACTAAACGTACAAATTATTGGCTTTTACTTGTCAAATAAGCCACTTCGGAGATGCAATCTGAGCATGAGCAGATAAAGGTCATCTGTACCAAATTCTAAAACCCACTGACACTAAAATTCTATATGTGCTCATGAATGTCATGTAATCATTATTCAATTATGCACTAATGGTGCATTCTATGATATCCAGGTGGAAGTATTCTTTTTAAAGGGGGAAACAAAAGCTATTCATGAGGCACCTCTATCACTCCCAGAGTTATTTTTCTGAAGTGCACATAAAGGGACCCTCCATGTCTAAAATATCTGTGGATATTTGGGGTCATTTGTACCATGCGCTAACCCCGAACTGGCTTATTTGACTTTCCTTATGATGGTCCATCATAATTTAAGCCAATGTTATACACCCCCTCCCCCACCCTCTATCAATATCCAAATAGGCCTATAAACAATGTTAGTGAAAAGAACATTATGTGGCCGAGAAAAAAAGCTATGTCCAGCGTTGCGCCCCATCGAAGTTCATGCCAACGTTCGTGACGGATAACAACTCGTCTTTCTATACTTTACAATGGATCGTGTAGACAAAAGAACATTTTTTACTACTATTAAAATAAGTAGAACAGCTGAATATGCATGTGACACCAGTTCTACATATACAGCAGTAAAGGTATTGTTCTTTTGACTACCGGAACCATTGTGAAGGGTACAATGAGGGTTTGCTTTGTCCACTCTCTTTGTCCGTCATGTTCGTAGCGACTCTGTCACAGAACTCCTGTGGACTCTGTATACAACTGGTGTCAATGGCCAACTGATTACGTAACCAAGTACATGTACAGCGTTGATGAAAAGAAACTTTGAACCTTCAACGTTGATATTGTACGTTGTAACCGCGATTTGGACATGAGGCATGTGTAAATACGAGACGCAGGAGCGGGATGGATTGTGAATCCAAATAAGCCAGTTTGGGGTTAGCGCATGATACAAATGACCCCAAATATCCACAGATATTTTAGACATGGAGGGTCCCTTTATGTGCACTTCAGAAAAATAACTCTGGGAGTGATAGAGGTGCCTCATGAATAGCTTTTGTTTCCCCCTTTAAAAAGAATACTTCCACCTGGATATCATGGAATGCACCATTAGTGCATAAATGAATAATGATTACATGACATTCATGAGCACATATCGAATATTAGTGTCAGTGGGTTTTAGAATTTGGTACAGATGACCTTTATCTGCTCATGCTCAGATTGCATCTCCGAAGTGGCTTATTGTAAAATATAAACTCCCGTAGATCGATGGAGAAGTGCAGAATAAAACAAAAGATGCGCATGCGGCTTTGTTTCCATTTCTAATCTGTCTTCTTTATTGGCGGCCAGCAGAACGACGTGTATTGAGACAATGAATTATGCTCTCTGTGTGTTTGTCGATAATTATGTTTAACACAAATACTTCTTTTCGTGACCATTTCAATAGTGCCTTTTTTTTTATCTGAAGGGGCTATGTGGGGATTTTACCGTGGGGATTTTCCCATGGACCGTTTCCCTTTGTTTCGACATTTACAATTAGGGTAAGCAAAGGGAGAGCGGGGGAGAGCGGGGGGGGGGGGGGGGGGGGGGGAGCCGAGATATGAGATATGAGATATGAATAGCGATGGGTTTATGAATTAATAGTTGAGAGAGTATAAGAAGGAATGAAAGAAATAGTAAAATAGAGTGTTAAGTGGGTTGTGCACGTCTGGTAATGGCATTGATAGCGAGGTCCGAAGTAAAATTGAGACGATTTACTTGACGAATTAAATTTCCTCCAAACGATCAAAATAATTTCGTCGGGCCGTCTTCAATACAAGAATTATGAAACGCAAACTAACAGAAGGTGATACGATTTTAGATCTACTTGACGAATTACTTCTCTAGCTATCGATCGAAATAGTTTCATCGGGCTGTCTTCAGGAATTATGAAACGCAAACGATAAAGAGGCAATTTGCTGGACGAATTTTATGGAATAGTTTAGAATTTAACAGAATTAATACACAGTTTAATAATACTTTTAAAAGACAATACAAAAAGAAATTACTTTTAGCAATTATTAATTTATGTTAGGATGACTATATGTATGTTGTGTGTTTATATATTTTGTCCTGTTTTACTTTCTCGGTTTATTGTATTTTAGTTTTTGTTTTAATTATTATTACTTGGTTCTGTACTTAATTACCGCATCCATGGTAGCAATATTATTTTAATCATCAATCCACGTTGGGCATGTGCGTTCATACAAGCCTTTTCTTGGCTTTTTAGTGCGTGCCCCTTTTCCATTCATTTATGTTCAACCATGTAACAACTCTACCTTTCCTATTACTTTTGATTGCTTTGTTCATGTTTTATTGACATGTTTTAATTCTCCTTTTTATTTGTCTGTATATGATTTTGTTCATTTTTATGAATTGGAAATAAATACTGAATTGAATTAATATTGATAAAATTCAAAATAATTTCGTCGGGCGCCTATATATGCAGGGGCGTATCCAGGATTTCCCAATAGGGGGGGGGGGGGGCGCCAGGAATTATTGATCGCCGTCATGGGGGAGAAATGCAAAATAGTGCTATATAGTGCTATATTGTTTTACGACGGCCAATAGGGGAGGGGGCGCAACAGGCGCCACTGATATATGCGACAAATATAAATCGTTGAGAATTGTTGAGAGACAGTAAGGAGCATGTAAGAAACAGTAGTTGTGCAGTCTAGTAATGGCATTGATAGCAAGGTCCGGAGAAAAACGAGACGATTTATTTGACGAATTAATTTTCCTCCAAACGATCAAAATAATTTCGTCGGGCCGTCTTCAATACAACAATTATGAAACGCAAACGAAAATAAGGTGAGACGATTTTAGATCTACTTGATGAATTATTTCTCTAGCTATCGATCGAAATAGTTTCATCGGATAGTATTCAGAACAAGACTTATGAAACGCAAACTAAACAGGCGAGACGATTTACCTGACGAATTAAAATAATTTCGTCGGGCCGTCTTCAATACAAGAATTACTTTTTTATATTTAAAAAAAAATCCAATGGAGCATCTGTCTTCAGGAATTATGAAACACAAACGATAAAGAAGCAAATTTGCTGGACGAATTAAAGGGGTACTCCGGCCTGCAATTAATATGAATTGAATAAATAGAGTAAAATTAAACTTAAATTTTCAGTGTTTTGCTTGTTTAATTTTACTCTATTCATTCAATTAATATTTTTAGGCTGGAGTACCTCTTTAATATATTGATAAAATTCAAAATAATTTCGTCGGGCGACTTCAAGGAAAGAATTATGAAACGCAAATGGAATGGGAAGTCGTCTATATATGCGACAAATATAAAAATAGCAAAGGATTTATGAATTAATCGTTGGGAATTGTTGAGAGACAATAATGAGCCTGTAAGAAACAGTAAAATAGAGTATTAAAAGTGGGTTGCGCAGTCTGGTAATGGCATTGATAGCAAGGTCCGAAAAAAACGAGACGAGACGATTTACTTGACGAATTAAAATAATTTCGTCGGGCCGTCTTCAATACAAGAATTAGTTTTTTATCTTTAAGAAAAATCCAATGGAGCATCTGTCTTCAGGAATTATGAAATGCAATCGATAAAGAGGCAATTTGCTGGACGAATTAATATTGATAAAATTCAAAATAATTTCGTCGGGCGCCTTCAAGGAAAGAATTATGAAAAGCAAATGGAATGGGAAGTCGCTTATATATGCGACAAATATAAAAATAGCAAAGGATTTATGAAATAATCGTTGAAAATTGTTGAGAGACGGTAATGAGCCGGTAAGAAACAGTAAAATAGAGTATTAAAAGTTGGTTGTGCAGTCTGGTAATGGCATTGATAGCAAGGTCCGAAGAAAAACGAGACGATTTATTTGACGAATTAATTTTCCTAACGATCAAAATAATTTCATCGGGCCGTCTTCAATACAAGAATTACGAAACGTATACGAAAAAAGGGTGAGACTATTTTAGATCTACTTGACGAATTAATTTTCTACCTAACGATAATAATTTTGTCGGATCATATTCAGAACAAGACAGTAAAACAATAAAATAGAGTATTAAAAGTGGGTTGTGCAGTCCGGTAATGGCATTGATAGCAAGGTCCGAAGAAAAATGAGACGATTTACTTGACGAATTAAAATAATTTCGTCGGGCCGTCTTCAATACAAGAATGACTTTTTTATCTTTAAAAAAAAATCCATTGGAGCATCAAAAGTCCAAAGAGTTACGCAATAAAAGTAGAAAAGATAGATCTAAATAAATATATCTTTAGCATTTATGACTAAACAAAACAAAAAACAAAAAACGGCGTGTATGTCATCTGTAAGAATTACGGAGGCAAACAAAATGAAGACGCATTTATGGATTTTCAAAAAGGAAAGGAAACGTCAGTGAGACGAATTTCACAAATTAATTCAGCGAAGGAACTTGATTTTGCAGCATCTGAGTTCACAAAAGTTACGACACACAATGAAAGTATGAGACACGGTGATTTAAATAATTATATTCTTATATTAATGATGAAAATGACAGCATCGTAATATTTCATTTTGAAGAGTAATGAGGAGCAAACAATATCATAATAATGATTAAAATAAATAAATAATTGCGTTCTCAGTGTGCATGAATGGTTTACTAAGGATGAATAAAAAAACATGTAGGATTTTCATGTTTTACATTGACAAGATAGAAGCAGAAAATGAGACATAGAACATTGACATCATTCTTTATATAGCATGAAATCACAGCCCTTTTCATTTAAACAACACTTATTTGAACTACACTCAAAGTCAGCTGTGTTAGAGTGGAAAAATGGCGAGTTCGGATGTGAGCTAAATGGTACATGTAGGAAGAAGATGTTTGCACCGCTTCACGAATCGACTGCCCACTTTATTGTGTGCCCACCTAAAAACATATTTCCAGGTCTCTCCAGTAGTAAATAAAGAAGAAAGGAAAAAAATGCATCTGGACTTGGATGATAGATCAATGGAATAAATCAATCTGTTGAGAACCAGAAGGGCATTATATTATCTTGTATCATTTTGTAAAGAGTTAATGCCCTACTGGCTCCAAACACACAATACGACATTGACTGATCCAGGCATTGCCCTAGAGGAGGTGGAGAGGGTAGGGAAGGTACATCTCAATGCATTGTAATGAAAAGGTTCACCTTTGGCTTCAGGGTCAAAAGTATTAGCTTTTTTGAACTCCCTACCCTCAGAGAGAAAGAACAAAAGAACCAAAATAAAAAGTAAAAGAAATGAATATGAAAAATTATACACAACACATTTCACTACTGATCCACAGACAGATAAGGTGAGAGTTCTTTTCTTTTTTTCAGTTGCAAGGAAACGTTTCCCATGCATTTTTCTACCTATTTCAGAACAGAGATGATATAATCAAAATCGCTGTTCGTAAACTCATGATTCCGATACAAATAAATGACTAGATGAATCTTCGACCGCGCGCGGTCGGAATTAATGCCTCCGCCATCACCTGCAAATTGGAAATGTATGGCATGTATGTAGACTCTAAAAAGGATTTGTCCAACAAAATTACAAATCTTTTCACTTAAAAAGCACAGGAGACAGAAAATTTATTTCATTTCATTTCCATCCCGTACAAATAAAAAACTTACCATTGATGACTTACAATCATCAAATACACCAAGGAAATAGATATTTTATAACAAATAGACCACTGTCCCCTTGAAATTTCTAAAATAGGTAGGCGTAGACTCCATACATCATGAACCATTTTCATGTATATAATGACCTCTATGACCTTTGAACTTTGACCTTGAGACCCTAAAATCTAATCCGTTCATCGTCCCTCACATATGCATACATGGGCCAAGTTAGAAGCTGATCCGTCAAACAGTTCTGAAGTTATTGCGAGAACGAAAAGGGGACAGACGACCCGAAAACATAATGCCTCCGGCATAATAAATATTTGCACTGAAGTTACATGTACACATTTCTATGATGAAGGAAATAAGCAAGAGTATACACATACTTTAGGAAATGCAAATAATAATATTAAATAAAATAGACATTTATAACTATAAATCTATCAAGGTAGCCTATTTCGAGGCACGGAGAGAGGAAATACATAGATGAAGAGTATAAATTTAAGCTTAGGAGGTATACAGAAACTTTGGTTTACCTTCGAATTGATTACAAAGGGGTAACTGTGCAAGGTTAATAAATCATGTAATTAACTGATATTTGCCCTAGATCAATAATAGCCTTCCATAAATCTAAATCAATAACGTAAATACATATTATGCAATAAACAACATGAATGCGACTATATCCTATATGCCGCTGCCTAAATTCAACTAAGTTCATAGCTCAAAATGTTCTTGAAATTAAGCCTGAGTCGAATCGATTGGTTAGCCGGTGTTCGATCGAAGACATCGAATCCCAAATTCGTTTTGGCAAATCCGGTGCATCGATTTGTAGTCCGCCAGATTTTTGACTACCGTAGCCACCATGAAAAGAGCAAATAAAAAAAGAAACTCTGTAACGTACAGCATATATACTAGCAGAGAACGTGAAGGCGACTTCAAAGTTCAAACTGTTGGCTAACTTTCGCTAATTCGCTCGCGGAGGACGTCGCGCTTTACCTGTGCTTTCTCTATGGAAAAATCGTTTTGTCGTTACGAACTGAAGTTTACAATAATATTCTTGCACTCTCTCTGCATTGTCAATTTGACAATTGTATAATTGAACATGATAAATACGGGCATGAGTACGAGTGTTCCTACTTAATTCGCAATAACTTATATCACACTCTCATCAAATTGGCAATTACTTCTGAATGATCGATGAGCTGAATGAAGTCGAGTCTATATTGAGCGACGAAAAGTTTATTTCGTATTGTTTTTTTTTGCATCGATCAAACGAGTTCCATTCAGCTCTCCGAAGACAAAGTATAAGATTATTAATTATTTGAATTTGAATCATTGTCGGGTGTGTCGACAATGAGCATCGCTTCGTGCGACACTAGAGTGATATTTTGGCTAGCCATACGGACTAGAAACTTAAGATTTTGGCTCGTCCGCTGTGATTTTTACTAGCCATTGGCTAGTGGGCTATCGTTAATGGCTCGTCCGCTGTGATTTTTCTAGCCATTGGCTAGTGGGCTATCGTTAATGTCGAGCAGCGAGAGCCCATACATATGCCCGCGATGCCAGCGGACCGGTCACCGGTGCATGGTGCATGCACTGCGTGCAAATGTGTGCAACTCTGTTTTCACCGCCCATCATTTATCGATGCACCGGTATTCGATCGAATCAAAGCCGTCGAATCCCGGATTATGAAATATTCGATATGTCTCAGGCTTACTTGAAATATTCTAATAAAAAACTTATAATTACAAGTTAATTAATCTCTTTGACCTTACAACCCCAAAGTCTGATCACTTTGTCTCTCCACAGTAAGAATGCATACAAAATAGTTGAGATATGGTGATAACAAAACTATAAAATCTTTAATTTCTAAGACCTTTGACATTTGAGCTACTAAACCCAAAATATAATCACTTCATCTCACTCTGGTGATGCATACTAGCACCACGTTTGAAGTTAATGGCTCAAAGCCATTTTGAGCTCGCAGAGATGTCGGGCGGGCTCCGTTTTGGATATGTGACGGCCCCTTTACCCTAAAATCTAATCAATTTGTCTCATTTTGGTGACGCATACTAATACCAAGTATGAAGTTAATAAAAAATAAATTATTCTTGAGACATATTTTCTGCCCTTCTTTGCATGTAGCTGGAAAGACAAGAAGAAAAGGATTTTGCAATAGAAGTGATACATACATGTAGTAGTATTTCTTTATCCTTCTTGTCAGCATAGTCTATTTCCCTCAAGCTGAGTGACTGGAGGCATGGTAGAGAGAGAAAGGTGTGAAGAATACGTCCAGTCATGGAAACACCATTCATATCCAATGTCTGGATCTGTATCAAGACATTAATGTCAATGAGTAAAAAAGAGGAATAAGATGTTTGTATGTAAATCACCTTGACTGTGCCATTGACCAGAAATGGCCAGGTGGTAGGAGTTGTTGCCTAATAGCATGGAATACTGCAGGTCCATATCCTCCTTTTCTGACCTTTTTTTGTCTTTGGCTGATCTCTAATACTGGGGGTGTAGCAAAATAAAATTTTTACATGGACATCTAGACAATCATCATCAATAGCGATTGGTCAAAAGACAGGGCTAGTGGCTCTATCATCTCCAATAATAGACAAATGTATGTCAAATGGTTTCAGTTTTGAGCTAACTGCTTCACTTCTCTTCCATTCCTAATTAATCATAAAACAATAAGGAACCTAATTCTATTAATCATGATTTTAGACATGAATCATACATGTATATACATAAAATAATATCCATCAATAGGTTTTTATGAGACTGTGATTCGTGTACAACACTAAAAACTCATAATTATCGCTGACTGACCTTTGACCTCTGACCTATTCACCCCAAGATTCAGTTCATCTCTCTATATTACAAGGTGATTCCAATTGGTAACGTAAAACTGGGTGAATAGGAACAGCTTTGACTTACAACATTTTCATTACATCATCGCCAGTGGCAAATGTTTTGGTGCGATGAAATTTCCATTCATGTTACCTTTCTATTGACATGTAAAAGAAATTCCATCAATATCAGATTTAATTTTTATATGGAATTTTGTGATGGACAATAATGATGAGTAAACAAACAAATAATAAAGAGAACATTATATCTCGTGCTTAGACGATAATAGAAACCTATTCATCAGGATTAAAATACTTATTTTAGAATTAAAGGGGATACTACACTGAAAGATATATTAAAATTGGAATTAATGATTAAAAAGCATATACAAATGCCATTGTCAAAAGATACAGTATACAAAATATTTGTGAGTGTCAAATTGAAAGATTATTTGTAGTAATACAAAGAGGAGGAAAAAGAGAGAGAGATAGAGAGAAGAAAGAGGTAGTAGGAGGGGGAGATAAGAGATAGAGGGAGGAGATAGAAGAGAGAGAGAGAAAGAGAGAAAGAGAGAAAGAGAGAGACAGGGGGATTAAAGGTTATTAATCGCACGAACAAAAGTTGGAACAGCCGAATTATGATACCAGCTAGTCCTGCACTTAGAAATGACCAAACCTTGATTACTACAGAGGGGGCGGAAATTTGGCAAGGACTCTCTAGATGGTTAGGAGTTGATTTGATTGCCAACGTTGCCCCAAGGTTTATCCTCAGCCTTGAATGAGGGGGAAGTAAGGGGTAAAGTGCCTGCAGGTGTTGGCCCACCCCAAAATCACTGAGGTAAAGAGACATGATCTTGGGTTCTAAAAGCAAAGGCTTTGCCCATAATCGGACAGGTGCACTTGCGGGAAAGCTCGGTCTCAATGCGGTCATACTCTGCTTAGAAATTCTCCGTGAGGGGAATACCCTCAGAGGGAGTTGCCTGAACAATAGAGAAGTCGGGCCCTGTGTGGGTCGACTGAAATGTTTCAGGCAGATATTTAGACAATAAGGCAGCAGCCTCCGCCCCACAAAGGGAAAGCATTTGAGGCTCTGCCTGTTCCAACAAAGTCGATTCAGAAACAGAAATCTGAGAAACAGACTCAAGTTCTGACACTGCCTGAATAGAACGAGGCATTGGCCCTCGGATCAGGCAGGTACCTCCATGGGTCACTGTAAGTCTCCTCACCCGGCGGAGCCCCAAGGGACACGGGTGGGAGAGTCACAAAAGACCCCGGAACAGACGAGGGGGGATCGAGAGGACGTGGCCGAAGAGTCCCGGTATCAGTCCCCTGAAGAGGGGTAGAGGCAGGGGCTCTGGTATCAGGAAGAGGGACCAGCCCTGCCGCTGAGCGAAAACTCGCATCATGCTGAGTAGCTCAGATCGAGGAGGATCAGATGGGGCAGCAGCGGGCAACGCCTTGCTTTCTTAGTCCTACTTGTGTCCTTCTTAGGCTTCTTTTTATCTGGCTCAACAGGAGCCGAAGCCGTAGCCCACTTCTTGGGGCGTCTGACAGACCCCTGAAGAGGGGTAGAGGCAGGGGCTGCGGTATCAGGAAAGAGGGACCAGCCCTGCCGCTGAGCAAAACACTTGCATCATGCTGAGTAGCTCAGATCTTGACAGACTTTGGGCAGTTCTCCAAATTGAATTCAGAATCGCGAACCAAAAACCTCAAAGGAGGGATGCCCGCCTCCCTCTAGGGGAGAAGTGTGCTGAGGGTTTGCACCCAAAGTCGCGCACACACTATCTGCACTAACCGAGCGACTTGAGGCTGCGGTCGTGGGGTGGGCACCCGAGGCGCCAAGTGCAAGAGCGGACTGGGACAAGGTCGCAGTATTCGCATGAGCACTATTTGTGGTATCCCTTTTAAAAAAGTACCATAGTACCCATGGTTTGATGGTAATTTCGTCAAATTACTGTCAAATTACCATGGGTACTATGGATTATTTTTACAAGGGATGTGGAAGCATAAATGCTCCACATGCAGGCGGAATTCGGAGGCCACCTATTTCCGCCGACCCAGGAGACGACACCTGGTGCTCCACAGACCGCCCAATATTGTTGGCTCGAGTCTTCCCGTTAGTCAGCTGTTAAGACAGCCAGGGTCGCACTCGTTCCCCCATAAGGTCAGTAGGACCGGGGGCTGGGGTTTGTAAACCCAGACTCACGCGCCGCAACACGCAACGGCCATCTTCCTCTCTTGCGAGCAACCCCAAGTAGAAACCTGTTGCTTGCAAGGTGAGGGGAAGGAGGGAGGGTCATAGGTAGGTATATAGATTTATATAGTAAATAAGAAAATCAGTGCTGATTTTACAAATTTACTGCAATAAATCATATATACCTACCTATTATGCTAGACCAGCGCCAACTCAAAGACCGGGAGGCATGTTTCAAGAGCAGAAGGGTACAGGATTACAAAGAAGACACAGCGGCCTTCAAGGTGGCTGACGCAAAAATAGCCTCACCTGCAGGGACATCCCTAAGGTAGCAAGAAATGAAGGAATTGGACGAACGCCAATAAGCAGCCTTCAAAATATCATCAAGCGCCACACCTTGAAACAGAGCCCAAGAAGTGCTGACACTACGAGTGTCATGAGCATGAGGCTTACTGTCAGACAAAAGAGGCTCTGTGCCAGCAGCCCTAATAGCCTTGACAATCCATCTAGAAATGGAATCAAGAGAAGCAGGAGAAAAAGGCTCTCGAGTGATCAGGAACAACTGATCATCCTTACGATAAGACTTAGTCTTATCAATATACCATTTGAGAGCTCTAACAGGACACCAAACCTTGTCCTCGCGCACTGACGAAAATTCAGAAAGCGGACAAAGAAAAATCTCAACAGGGCCAGAGGAAGCCGCAATTGAACCAATAGGAGCCTTAGATGGGGTTTGATTTCGCTCTTTACACCAAAGGAAAAAGACCAAAAGACGGGAATTATAAATTTCCCTAGTAGAAACTCTACGACTGGACATTAAAAAGTCCGCGGCTCTATCAGAGAGACCCGACTGTCTTGCAGATTCCCCGACAGGGGCCAAGCAGTCAAATGAAGGGACTCCGGACTGTGGTGAAGAATCCCTGATAGGGGTTGCAACATTAAATCCGCTCTTAATGGAAGAAGGAACGGTTGAGCCACCAGAAGGCTCATTAGCTCCGGAAACCAACTCCTCCTGGGCCAAAAAGGAGCTATCATAAGCACCCGAGCCCGATCTTCCCTGATCTTCCGCAAGACTCGCGGAATCAGCTGGAAGGGAGGGAAGGCGAACCCTCGAAGATTCTCCCAACTGAGAGAGAAAGCATCCAGAGCCCAAGCTCCCTGATCACGAACACGGGAGCAATATTTCGGTGGTTCAGGACCGACGCAAAAAGATCCACTTCCAGAGGGCCCAGGCAACTGCGAATGCGGCAAAAGACCGCTGGATGGAGCATCCATTTTGATGGAAGACACCTGCCCCGGGACAGAAAATCCGCAATGAGGTTTTCCTGACCGGGGATGAAAGAGGCCACGGGTGTGATCGCCATGGGACGACGACACCACCTCCACAGCTGTGCCGCTAGGGCATTCAGGGTAGCAGAACGAGTGCACTCAGGTGATTGCACCTGTTGCTCCGTAGAGCGCCCATAAATGTGGGCTCCAGTCTTCCCATCAGCTGGCATAGCAACAGCCCGGGTAGCACTCGTTCCCCCATACGGCGTCAGCCGGGGGCTATTCAATAACCAGGTGCGAGGGCAGACTGGGACGAGGTCCCAGTATTCGCCCACCGACTACCAATAGCATGTGAACTCACTATTGTTCCGCCCGTGGGCGACAATAGGAGAGCACTAGTAATCGCGCACTCAGGTGACCTCAGGTCAGACCGGAAGTAATCGCGCGCTCCGGTGACCGCACTTATGGGCGCTCCGTAGAGCGCCCATAATTGTTGGCTCGAGCCTTCCCATCAGCTGGCAATATAGACAGCCCGGGCAGTACTCGCTCCCCCATTGGCATCGGCTGGGGGCTAGGGTTGAAGAACCCAGACCAACATGGGCGGTGCCCGTGAGTTGCCCTGCAGTAGTGGCACACGTCTCCCCTAGCGGATTTATGCGAGTCATCGCTACCGTGCGGGAAACAGACGTCCCCCCTTCTGGTCTCAGTGACCGGGGGATTGGATTCGTAATATCCAAACCACTAGAGCTTGACGCCACCCACCCGAAGCCACGGGCTCTGGAACTGACGTCCCAAACTCAACTAACGCCACCCGCCCCGAAGCCGCATGCTCCGAGGCTGGCAAACCCTGCAGGGAAACACCACTGGGCAACTTACCTGCAGCCCTCCTCCCTCCCCCATGTACGAAAGTACTCGGGAGAGTTCTGGAGGGCCGAGTCGTCTTGCTAGACGACTCTTCGGAAGAAGCAGGTCTCCGCGACCTAGCAGCTTCTTCTTCCAAACTCATAATGCTGCAATAAAACAGACAATAAAGTATACAAAAATATGAAATACTTTAAAAGAGTGCAGGTAAAAATAAATTTGGGGATACGCACAATTTAGATAAAAACCGTATAAACAAACACCGAACCGAAACGGATCGGGTCAAACGGAAACACCAGCAAAACACACACAGAAATAACTACGTGGGGCTGGCAGTGAAAATGAAAATAACTTGCCTGGAAAGGAATCAAAAATATCCCTTGCAATCGGCAAAAGTGACATAAAAACACAAGAGTACTATAATCTTACGAAAAAGAAGTACAGAAAAGTGCTTTAAAGAGCGCTGAAAAGATACAAAAAGACCTGATTTCAGGAGCGCCTAACTCGTCGGGGCGAGCAAGAAAGAGGAAGATGGCCGTTGCGTGTTGCCGCGCGTGAGTGGCGAAGGGGAACAATAGGATTACGGGGGGTGTGCACAATATTGTGACTCATTTGTTCTCGAAGGGGTTCGCGTACTCAAGCTACTAGCATAATAGGTAGGTATATATCAATTATTGCAGTAAATTTTGAACGCTACCCCGTGGCTTCGGGGTTGGTGTTCTCATCTCAACTAAAGCCACCCGCCCCAAAGCCACTGGCTCCAAGGTTGGCAAAATCTGCGGGGTAACAACACTGGGCAACTTACCTGCGGCCCTCCTCACCCCCGCCCCCCCCCAGGTACTAAAGTACTAGGGGGAGGTCTGGAAGGCCGAGTCGTCTTGCCAGACGACTCTTCGGAAGAAGCAAATCTCAATGACCTAGCTCCTTCTTCTTCCGAACTCATATTGCTTTATCAAAAACAGGCAATAGAAAATTATACAAAAAGATAATTATTCGGAAAAAGCAGGTAACAAACAATTGGGGATACGCACAATTTAAACAATACAAACACGAGACCATACAAAGAATCGGACAACATCGTAAAACATTGAAACGTAAACAGGATCGGGGCAAACGGAATCACCATCAAGACACACAGAAATAACTACGTGGGGCTGGTCGTTAAAAGTAAAATAACTGCCTAGAAAGGAACACGAAATTTTCCTTGCAATAGGCAAAGAGTGACACAAAAACACAAAAGTACAATAATCAGAAAGAAAATTGGTACAAAATGGTGCTTTTTAAAGCGTGTAGGCGCGCTGACAAGGTACAAAAAGACCTGAATTCAGGAGCGCCGTGACTCGACAACCTAACTCAACGGGAGCGAGCAAGAAAGAGGAAGATGGCCGTTGCGCATTCATGCAGGTGAGGGAGGAAGGAGATAACAATGGATTACGGGGGGTGTGCACAATATTGTGACATATATGTGTAAAAGTTCTCGATTGGGTTGCGTAGTCAAAAGACTAGCAAAAATAGGCAGGTATATATGATTTATTGTAGAAAATCCTCGAGCTCGGGTGACATCTCATTATCAAGAATGGAAACATTGAAGTCAGATTTTGTTTACAATTATATCTTAATTGTTATGATCATACAATTTGGGATGTGGGCAATTCCAGCAAACGGACATGAAAGTCAGACCAATTTTGGGCTATTTAAGACAGTTTTAAGCAAAATTAAGCATCCTAAAACATATTTTACATGTAGTACCTGAATCAGACACATTTGACTATCAGGGACATACATGTACACAGCAAATTTCACAGTATAACACTGAATAGTGGAAGAGAACATGGACTCTTTGTAACTGTAACAGACATGACACCAAATAGACAAAGATTTTTTACTCCTGCAACAGTTTGAAAAGTCTTCGAGTTTTAGGGTTCAGTGCATCTAATTAAGGTATTAAGCTCATAAACGTACTCCAAACATTATACTGTACTAGCAGAAGCAGCCCGTGGATATCCACGGGCGCTAGCTGTGTTTATGAATAATCAGCGTACCACATATCTGTCACAATAATCAAGTGAATAAATAAAAAAGTCGGGTAAAGTTATTTTTACCAAGAAGTATTTACAACATGTGCCCTCCCCACCCCCCTTTTGGAAGGAAAGTATGCATTTTGAACATAAACGATCCGCCCTTTTGTCGATTGTGCCCCCGCCCCCTTTTAGAATGATTTTTTTGCTTGTCAGAGAATTATGGAGGGAACCCCATAACCACCCCCTCCCGTGAGCGAATTTTTGAGGTCTGACGAAAAAAAAAATTCTCGCCACCCCCCCCCCCCCCCCCCCCCCCCCCCCCCCCCCCCCCTACCCCCCCCCCCCCCCCCCACCCACCCACCACCACCCACTACCACCCACTGAGAGACTTTCCAAGAACCTGGCAAGACCAAAAAAATACAGGCCTGCCTTTTGCAAAAGTTGACAAACCTGCACTTGTGTTCCCCGCCTTATACTAAATTCTGGATCCGCCCCTGATCATGTGAGTATGTCTTATTTATCCAAAGCTTGCATGAGTTCTGAAGGAAAAAATGTTCGAGTAGAATATCCATGCAGAGACCTAGAGGGAACGATTTGATCTTGCCATGTTTCTGTGGTTTAATACTCAGATAAATTAAGGCCATGAAAACATAACATCCGTAATTAGCGGTACGTCCCCTGTAAAGGATGCAAAAATGAGAAAAATGAATTTGTCATTTTATTTTCAGGGGGATTATGGCCCCCTTATATGGGTCTTGGGAGGACCGACGGATTGACTTTTCCCTACTACTCCCCCCCCCCCCCCTCCCGCTACCCCCATTCCATTGTCATCCCATCACCCCCAGCGCGAGGGTTAAGGGATTAATATCATTATATATACGTATTCATATCATAGTGGAAATATTTTGGAAGGAATTTTGTTTTTGTTTTTGTTTTGTTTGTTTTTATTTGTTTGTTGTTTTTTGTTGTTGTTGTTTGTTTTTGGTTGGGGGGGGGGGCTCCTTCTTTACACCGTTGCAACCGATATTCCTAAGTGACGTGATCTCCGACACCTCTCCTCCCCCGAATGATGTCTACAGTTATATCGGTTTAGTCTGTCATTATAAGGGAATGAATTGAGGCGATATACAATAACATCATTCCAACGGTATGAAGGCCATTTTCCCCACTCATGTCAATTCAGTTGTAGATAATAGGAATGACTTATGCGACAACCACCCAAACACTACCCTAACCCTAACCCTAAACTCAAAAGCCTACCCCCCCCCTTCCGCGGATCTTATTCTTATCTCTGAATTTGATATCCCTTTTTTATTGATTTTTGCTTTTTTGGATACCATAAACGCGTAACCCGTGTTACATGTATGTGCTTCAGTGAGACATGCCCCCCCCCCCCCAGCGACCACCGTGAAATCATAGAGTTACATACACACAAAACTGTATGTGAAGCTACAAAATAATGATGTAACTCTATATGCAGTAGGATTGCGCTGTGGCAGGGCGAACAAATAACACGTGTGTTGTTGGGCTGTGTACATTGAAGCCATACATGCGCCGTATATATACATTGAAGCCATCCATATGCATGCGGATATGGCCACGCTGTTCTAATTTGGCATACCTCCCCTTCACAGGTAAAGGGTATGGGCTTGGCTGGGCATGAAGCTACAAACCCGCTTCATGGGTTGGCAGAATTATTAGGCCTACTCCCTGCGGAAATTCAATGTTTAAAAATGAATTTATGAAATATGGACGGCACGTCAGCCCTTAAGAAGTGCCTCCCACCACTCTAAGAACCATTCCCCGCCCGTGGGTACCAAAAGGCGGGGACCGAAAGGGCCAGGGGAGGAGCCTATTTGAACCAAAAAAAGGCCCCAAATCCTTAACGTAATATATATATACTAGCAGAAGCAGCCCGTGGACATCCACGGGCGCTAGCTGTGTTTATGATTAATCACCGTACCGTTAATTTGTCACAATAATCAAGTGAATAAATAAAAAAGTCGGATAAAGTTATTTTTTACCAAAACGTATTTACAACATGTGCATTGGCGGATCAGTGTGGGGGTACTTCCGGTCCGTGCCCTCCCAACCCCCCTCTTTGGAAGGAAAGTATGCATTTTGACCATGTACGATCCGCCCTTTTGTTGATTGTGCCCCCATTTTAGAATGAAAACCTTATTTGCTTGTCAAAGAATTATGCAGGGACCCCCATAACCACCACTACTGAGCGAATTTTGGAGGTCTGACGTAAAGAAAAATTGTCGCCACCTTCCCCCAACCCCCCTCCCCTCCCCCACCACTGAGCGACTTTGCAAGAACCTGGCAAGACCAAAAAAATACAGGTCTGCCTTTTCCAAAAGTTGACAAACCTGTGTGCCCCGCCTTATACTAAATTCTGGATCCGCCCGTGAACATGTGAGTATGTCTTATTTATCCAAAGCTTGCTTGAGTTTAAAAAAAATTACATTTTCATCTTGATGAAGATTAATGATATGGATATAATAATGTTCCAGTACAATATCCATGCATAGACCTAGAGGGAGCGATTTGATCTTGCCATGTTTCTGTGGTTTAATACTCGGAGAAATCAAGGCCATGAAAACATAACATCCATAATTAGCGGTACGTCCCCTGTAAAGGATGCAAAAATGAGAGAAAAAAAATGAATTTGTCATTTTATTTTCAGGGGTATTATGGCCCCCTTATATGGGTCTTGGGAGGACCGACGGATTGAATTTTCCCTAGATCCTACTCCCCCTTCCCATTCCAATGTCATCCCATCACCCCCAGCGCGAGGGGAGAAGGGATTAATATCATTATACGTATTCATATCATAGTGGAAATAATTTCGTAGGAATTTTTTGTTTCTGTTGTTGGTTTTTTGTTAGTTTTTGTTTGTTTGTTGTTGTTGTTGTTTTGGGGGGCTCCTTCTTTACACCGTTGCAACCGATATTCCTAAGTGACGTGATCTCCTACACATACCATCCCCCGAATGATGTCTAAGGGAATGAATTGAGGCGATATACCATAACATCTTTCCAAAGGTATGAAGGCCATTCCCCATTCATGTCTGTTGGTGGTTGTCGCATAACTTATGCGACAAACACCCAAATGTGCGGTTAGGTAAACCCTAAACACTACCCGGAACCCTAACCCTACACTCCAAAGCCTACCCCTTCCGCGGATCTCTTTATTATCTCTGAATTTGATATCCTTTTTCTTGATTTTTGCTTTTTTGGATACCATAAACGCGTCACCCGGGTTATGTGCTTCAGCGAGACATGCCCCCCCCCCCCCCCCCGGCCCCAAGCAGCGACTACAGTGAACTCATATACACACACAACTGTGTATGTGAAGCCACAAAATAATGATATATGCGTGAAACGTAGTACACGCAGTAGGCTACATGTAGAACACAGTGCGCTGTGCGAACGAATTACACGCACGTGTATTAGCGCCGTGTACATTGAAGCCATACATGCGACTATGGACTTTGAGTCTATGCTTGGAGTATACACGCTGTTCTAATTTGGCATACCTCCCCTTCACAGTTAAAGGGTATGGGTTGGCTGGGCATGAAGCTATAACCCGCTTCATGGGTTGGCAGAATGATTAGGCCTACTCCCTGCGGAAATTCAATGTTTCAAAAATGAATTTATGAAATATGGACGGGACGTCAGCCCTTAAGAAGTGCCTCCCACCACCCTAAGAACCATTCCCCACCCGTGGGTACCAAAAGGCGGGGACCGAAAGGGCCAGGGGAGGAGCCTATTTGAACCAAAAAAAAGAGCCTCAAATCCCTCGTGTATTATATTATAGATAGATAACAAATCCTCTACGTAATATATATATAGATAATAACAATCAGATTACATTATTCTCTTTGCCAGAGTTAGAAAGGTGCGTAATGGACATGACACTTTTGTTCTGTTTATAAATCACTTTAGCATTGCTTTAGAATATTCACTGGAACATGTAACCTCTCATATGTAGGCTTTGTTCCAGTCATCACAATTTACTACCAAAAAGTCAAATCTGAAGTGCTTGTGGTGTGAAATAATGAGACCGAAAGATAGGATGTTTTGACCAAATATGCTGCTACATTTGGACCTAAAATTGAGTTTTTTAAAGAAGATCATGCCTAAATATACTTCACTCGTACTATTTTACAGCTCAAATTAAAGAGCTTGTTGAGCTTGTTTATTTGATACTAAATTTGTGATAATAGAACTAATACGTGTAATTTTGGAGTTATCGCCAATTTTGTGATTTTTGACAAGGGAACATTTTCTGTGGAATGGTCTCCATTCTAGTTGCATGCACTCACAAAATAATGAAATTAAGTGTAACTTCTGAAAATCATTCAGCGCAAACTTGGGCAAAGATGATTTTGACCTGCTTTTTAAAAAAGGCCAGTGCTTATTCATCCATGATCATCTTTTGGTGAGCAACCTATCGCCATTAACAACCATCATACCGTTATAATACATTTCAGCGATTTCACTTGGTTTTTAAGATCTTTGGGCTTCAATATGCGTGTCCTGACTCACACTGTACACCAAGGTAAAAACACACTCATATGCCTTGTAACTCTCCACTAACCCTCCCCCTCCTGCCCCCACCTCCCTAAGCCAAATTTGAGTCTTTTTGTTTCTTTTCAAAGATTTTAGAGACATAAGTACATGTACACTTTTAAGAACTTTTTGACTACTGTTCTCCCCCACCCCTAATGTAAGGGAACTGGATACACCACTGATTATGAGGGTCCTCTGAACTAATTACTGTAAACACATGTAGTAGTGCATGTAATTACTGTTAAGTACTACTTATACAATCTGTTTTAGATTTTATTGGTATACCTCTGATTTTGATGCTTCAGTTGTCATAGATGGGTAGAACTCATCACTCAGCCTCAATCTGTTCAGTGTCAGTGTTCGAAGGTTTGGCATGGAGAAGAGACCTCTTGCATAATGTAAGGATGCAGCAGGACCCAGAGGAGCTTTGGGGTACATGTACATGTCATGTGTAAACTCCTCAATCTGATGATTGTGGCAAGAGGGAACAAACACGGTTTAAGTAAATAGCAATGTCAACAAATACAGAAGACATTTCTTAACAAAGACTAATTGCTTTTAACTATAATTTATCACACTGTTATATTTCAAAGAAAGAGATTTTTGAACAATACATGTGTGGGGATGGTATGGTGTATTTAACAAAAAATTCAAACTAAAAATATATATGCGTGTTCAACAACCTCCTCACTAAATTTAAACTTAATTTGATCTCACAAGAAATGAATGAACATTAACACAATCAAATTAATTGCTGGTGGTTTAATGTTTATATATATTCACCAAGACAATTTCAAATAAATATACAAAGTAAATGCTTAAGTACAAGTGGCTCTGTTTCTAAAGCGGAAGGCCGCCGCTGTAATAAGCATAAAAAAGAATGTAGAGTAGTGTGAGCACAAGCTAATTTGTCGAAACTTATGGCTCACAAAATATGAGTAAACGAAATACAAAAAAAGGAATCGTTAAATGCGTGATATATGTGTAGATATATATATATATATATATATATATATAAAAATATGTGCGCCTGGTTGGTGCAAGATGGCAATCAAAACTGGTGCCAATTCAAATTAACAATTCTTAAAAAAAAAATGATCACTAATGTAATTCAGCACTAGGTACAACAAATATAATAAATTGCTCAAAAAGTGAGAAATAATATGCCCTCAGTTTTGGGTTGCCCGGGCAAGAATGCTTGGGTGTAAAACTCACGGCAGCAACAGAGTCAATGTTCGTCGAAACCTAGGACAGCGTAGATGGACATGTTGAATTCGCCCGCAGAATGCAGCGGTGAGCCCGAGTCTGTTGTGAGTTCAGATGAGATAGGTTTACGGCTCTATAGGTACTCGATGGAATGAAGTTGTCCAGAAAGTTTCCAATTCTGCTCCCTTGAAGAATCTAGTTGCAGAGATGAAGGAGCTTCGTTGTATGCCGTGAAATAAAAGTCTGTTACCAAAAGCTGGCTAAAAACGGCTAAGCCAGGTGTCAGCAGGTTGCCGAAGAAAGTTCCACGGGAGTCGTACCCGGTTAAAAAATAAGCTTCAATATCTAGTGTACCTTCTCAGTGACTGATGTAGGAGTGAAAAAAAGGACAAAATTGGCATGTGATGTTTACATGACCAAAACACAAAAGAGCATAGAAATAGCAACTGTCATGGAAAATAGTATGTACAGTGAGATCCAGACAGGTGTAATGTTACGTAATACTAATACAATGTAAAACACATGTTTAGATAATGTACAATGTAACCAGGAAATGCCTGGTTGTCACCAGCTGTATAAAAAATGTCAGCTATTTTGAATTAGCTAAATAAAGAGGAATTGATCTTAAATGCATAAAATTATTTAACCGAAAAAAAAAAAAATGCATTAACGCTACACATGTATATCAAATGACACAAAACTTAGGGATTAAGTATGTCATATGTCATTAATGGTTCTTCCTTCAATTAAACAAAATATTACAATGAAAAAAATAAACAGAGTAGTATTAAAGAATGCATGAAAAAGAGAATAATCGAAAATATGTGCTTTCCTTGGAACATTTTTATCATTGCACTTAAGATGATTTTAAGGGCTGTTGACTGTGTAGCGTTAATGCATTTTTTTTGGGGGGTTAAATAATTTTATGCATTTAAGATCAATTCCTCTTTATTTAGCTAATTCAAAATAGCTGACATTTTTTATACAGCTGGTGACAACCAGGCATTTCCTGGTTACATTGTACATGTGATACATTACCATTATCTAAACATGTGTTTTACATTGTACTAGTATTACGTAACATTACACCTGTCTGGATCTTCCTGTACATACTATAATTTCCATGACAGTAGCTATTTCTATGCTCTTTTGTGTTTTGGTCATGTGAACATCACATGCCAATTTTGTCCTTAATTAGCATTTTCTGTACTTTTCCACTACATGTTTATATAAGGTGAAAGTCTGTGCTTTTTTTTCACTACTACATCAGTCACTGAGAAGGTACACCAAATTATTGAAGCTTATTTTTTAACCGGGTACGACTCCCGTGGAACTTTCTTCGGCAACCTGCTGACACCTGGCTTAGCCGTTTTTAGCCAGCTTTTGGTAACGGACTTTTATTTCACGGCATACAACGAAGCTCCTTCATCTCTGCAACTAGATTCTTCAAGGGAGCAGAATTGGAAACTTTCTGGACAACTTCATTCCATCGAGTACCTATAGAGCCGTAAACCTATCTCATCTGAACTCACAACAGACTCGGGCTCACCGCTGCATTCTGCGGGCGAATTCAACATGTCCATCTACGCTGTCCTAGGTTTCGACGAACATTGACTCTGTTGCTGCCGTGAGTTTTACACCCAAGCATTCTTGCCAGGCAACCCAAAACTGAGGGCATATTATTTCTCACTTTTTGAGCAATTTATTATATTTGTTGTACCTAGTGCTGAATTACATTAGTGATCATTTTTTTTTAAGAATTGTTAATTTGAATTGGCACCAGTTTTGATTGCCATCTTGCACCAACCAGGCGCACATATTTTTTGATATATATATATATCACATAAGTTATACCCATTTAACGATTCCTTTTTTTGTATTTCGTTTACTCATATTTTGTGAGCCATAAGTTTCGCCATATTAGCTTGTGCTCACACTACTCTACATTTTTTATGCTTATTACAGCGGCGGCCTTCCGCTATAGAAACAGAGCCACTTAAGCATTTACTTTGTATATTTATTTGAAATTGTTTTGGTGAATATATATAAAACATTAAACCACCAGCAATTAATTTGATTGTGTTAATGTTCATTCATTTCTTGTGAGATCAAATTAAGTTTAAATTTAGTGAGGAGGTTGTTGAACACGCATATATATTTTTAGTTTGAATTTTTTGTTAAATACACCATACCATCCCCACAAAAGTGGTAACCCCGACGTGATCTCACAAGGGTTGAAGTATATTTGTCTTTGAATTTTCATTGGTTTATCGGACCTGGTTTTGTCAACGCACGTGCTACGTGGTCGCAAGCCATGCCTGACAGCGAGTCAGACAGTTCAACTTCCATAGTTGGGGCCGTTAGCATAAAGCTTCCGCAATTCTGGAGTTCCGATCCGCAACTTTGGTTCGCCCAAATTGAATCTCAATTTGCTACGCGCCAAATAACAGTGGAGACAACAAAATACCACTATGTTATTTCTGCTTTGCAGCCGGAAGTTGCGCAAGAGGTACGGGACCTCCTCATAAATCCACCCGCGATTACGCCTTACTCTATTCTAAAGGAGCAGCTTATTTCCCGCACCACGGCTTCCGAGCAGCGCCGTGTACAAATGCTCCTCACTGAGGAAGAGTTAGGCGACAGAAAACCGTCGCAACTCCTGCGCCGCATGGAGCAGCTTGTCGGAGCCAAGAAAATTGAGAAGGGAATTTTGAAACAATTGTTTCTTCAGCGCATGCCCTCTAACGTGCGCTTAATTCTCGCTTCGACTAGCGACACATTGTCATTAAGCGAATTGGCAGAGTTAGCCGATAAGATTATTGAGGTCCACGTCCCAACCGTAGGGACAGTTTCCGCAGAGGTACCTACCACCTCACTCGCCGCACAGGTGGTGCATCCCACCGTCGCACCAGTGACCGCAGCCGCCGGTCCTGACCCCATAGAGGAGTTGCGCAAAGACGTACACCAGTTGTTTAAGATGGTGACGGACTTGCAGCGACAAGTTTTTCGTTCACAGCGCAACATTCGTAATCGTAGCAAGTCACCGTCACGATCTAAGGTGACCGCTGAATCACAAGCAGATGCACTTGCATCAAACTTGTGTTTCTACCACGAACGCTTCGGGGACAAGGCAAACCGTTGCCGATCTCCCTGCGCCCGATCACGTGAATTTTCGGAAAACGCCAAAGCCAGTCGGTAGGCGCGACGACCCGAACTGGTGCATGCGATGGTCGCCTATTCTACATTACGGATGTAAATTCACGGAGGAAATTCTTAATTGACACAGGCGCTGCAGTAAGCGTTTTTCCGCCATCCAAGCAGGAGACGAAAAAAGTATCAACGCTTACTCTGCGAGCCGCGAATGGAACGCCCATTGCCACAAATGGTCAACGGTCACTGACCCTTGATTTAGGCCTACGCCGCACTTGCCGCTGGGTATTTACCATAGCGAACGTGCCCTCCCCGATCATAGGCGCCGATTTTTTGCACCATTTTCAGTTCTTAGTTGATGTGCACAAACGCCGACTAATTGACCCGCTAACCAACCTGTCAGTGGCTGGTAAACCGTCCAGAGAACCGGCTATCAGTCCAGTCTACGGAGATCGCGAGACTGACAATCAATTCGAACACATGCTCATGCACGACTTCGTTGATATTACCCGCCCGGTATATCACTCCGAAGATGTTAAGCACAATGTGACGCATCACATTGACACAAACGGACCCCCTGTCGCAGCACGCCCGCGCAGGCTTGTTGGGGACAAGCTGCAAATTGCACGCGACGAATTTAATCACATGTTGGAGCTAGGTATTGTTAGACCTTCTAAAAGTAATTGGTCTTCGCCGTTGCACATGGTGCCTAAGAAGTCACCGGGGGACTGGCGCCCGTGCGGCGATTACCGTGCTTTGAATCGGATCACCATTCCCGATCGATACCCTGTTCCGCATTTACATGATTTTGCGTCCGAACTCCACGACAAGAAGGTCTTCTCAAAAATAGACCTTGTTCGTGCATATCATCAGATCCCCGTCGAGTCCGATGATATACACAAGACTGCCATAACAACTCCGTTCGGTTTGTACGAATTCACGCGAATGCCTTTCGGATTGCGTAATGCCGCTCAGACGTTTCAAAGATTCATAGACCAAGTCTTGCGTGGATTACCATTCGTCTATGCGTATATAGATGACTTGCTTGTTGCGAGTGAAGACATGCAGCAGCACGAGCAGCATTTGCGCTTGCTGTTCACGCGCCTGCAAGCATACGGCGTCGTAGTGAACCCTAGAAAGTGTTCATTCGGGTTGACCGAACTCGATTTTCTTGGCCATCACATTGACCAAGAAGGCATCCGCCCTTTGCCCGAGAAAGTAGCGGCAATACAGAACTGCGAGATACCCACTTCCGTTAAGCGTCTGCGAGGCTTCTTGGGCCTGGTTAATTTTTACCGTCGATTTATTCCCGACTGCGCCAAGACGCTGTTGCCACTCACCGACCTACTTGGTGGGCACGGTAAGCGTTCAAGGAAACCTCTTAATTGGACACCTGAATGCGATACAGCATTCAACGCGATCAAGGAGCAGCTAGCACTTGTTACGATGCTTGCATATCCCGACACGAACGCGTTTCTCGGTCTCATGGTAGATGCATCGGACCGCGCTATAGGCGGGGTTGTACAACAACTCAAAGGTACCGCTTGGCAGCCGATCGCGTTCTTTTCACGAAAGTTACTGCCCGCAGAAACTCGATACAGTACTTTCGGGCGCGAACTTTTGGCCGTATATTTGACCATTAAGCATTTCCGCTACATGCTTGATGGGCGCACGTTTTGCGTCTTTACAGACCATAAGCCGCTGATTCACTCGTTCCGCGCTCATCCCGACCGTCATAGCCCGCGCGAGATCAGACATCTCGACTACATATCGCAGTTCACAACTGATTTGCGCCATGTCAAAGGGACTGACAATGTAGTGGCTGATGTTTTATCGCGGCCCGAAGTGAACACATTGCACGCATTGCACTCTGACACGCAAATCGATTTCAAAGCCATGGCGCAGGCCCAGGAAACCGACCCAGAGTTGCAAACGTTGCTAAACTCAACCAAGCCATCCGGTTTAGTACTTGAAAAAGTACCTCTCATCTCTGTAGGAGGGGAGATTATGTGCGATGTATCACACAATATGACTCGACCGTTCGTTCCCGTTGAACACCGTCGCGCAGTGTTCAATGCCATACATGGGTTATCACACCCTGGCGTACGCGCATCCGTGAAAGCCGTCACTTCACGATTCGTATGGCCCAGCATCAAAAAGGACGTCCGGAAATGGGCCCAACACTGTGTGTCGTGTCAAAAGTCGAAAATACATCGACATGTGAAAGCGCCTATGGGCACATTCAGCGCACCTGACGCGCGATTCGCACATATACATCTTGATTTAGTTGGTCCGCTGCCGCCGTCAAACGGTAACATGTACCTTTTGACATGTATGTATAGACAGATATACCCGATGGCCCGAAGCCATTCCGATACCGGACCAGTCTGCAGAGACGGTAGCACGCGCATTCGTGGACAGGTGGATTGCTGTGTTCGGGGCACCGGACACCATTACTACCGACCGTGGTAGGCAATTCGAGTCCCACTTATTCAAGGAGCTCGCGAAGCTTTTAGGGACCACGAGAGTCCGCACCACATCGTACCATCCTGCGGCCAACGGGATGGTGGAGCGTTTTCACCGGCAATTGAAATCTGCTCTCAAAGCGCACGAAAACCAAACGAATTGGACCGAGCACTTGCCGCTAACACTACTTGGTATCCGCTCCACGGTAAAGGAGGACTTAGCATGTTCCCCTGCCGAGCTTGTTTTTGGCACAACGCTGCGTTTGCCTGGACAATTCATTGCTCCAGTGCAAACTGAACTCGATCCGAGGGATTATGTTTCTCGCTTGAAACGGCATATGAACGCATGCAAACTTACTCCGACTCGATCTAACCAAGGGACTACTTATGTTCCAAAGAATCTGTTCCGAACTTCGCACGTGTTTGTTCGTGACGACACGGTACGTAAACCGTTGCAGCAACCATATAAGGGACCGTTCCGAGTCTTAAAGCGCAATGAAAAGTTTTTTACGCTTGACATACGTGGTAAACGCGAGCAAGTCAGTTTGGACCGATTAAAGGTCGCCTACGTAGAAAAGCAAGATGGAAACGAAACCATGCGAAACTTCCATGCGCTGGCTGCTCGTAGTCCACCAGCAGCCGATGTTGGACAACCGTCCGCTGCAACGACTAGTTTACCTGCAAAGCCGCAAACTAGTGCAGCAGCACACAGCGCTGATAAGACACAGGTCCGGATAACCAGGTCAGGACGACATGTCCACTGGCCCACAAAGTACAAAGATTATTGTGCTTTTTGATTTAGATATTATGTCGTTCTCAAGTAATTCATTTCATTACTCGCTCACTAGGAGGGGGTTAATTGTAGCGTTAATGCATTTTTTTTGGGGGGGGTTAAATAATTTTATGCATTTAAGATCAATTCCTCTTTATTTAGCTAATTCAAAATAGCTGACATTTTTTATACAGCTGGTGACAACCAGGCATTTCCTGGTTACATTGTACATGTGATACATTACCATTATCTAAACATGTGTTTTACATTGTACTAGTATTACGTAACATTACACCAGTCTGGATCTTCCTGTACATACTATAATTTCCATGACAGTAGCTATTTCTATGCTCTTTTGTGTTTTGGTCATGTGAACATCACATGCCAATTTTGTCCTTAATTAGCATTTTCTGTACTTTTCCACTACATGTTTATATAAGGTGAAAGTCTGTGCTTTTTTTTCACTACTACATCAGTCACTGAGAAGGTACACCAAATTATTGAAGCTTATTTTTTAACCGGGTACGACTCCCGTGGAACTTTCTTCGGCAACCTGCTGACACCTGGCTTAGCCGTTTTTAGCCAGCTTTTGGTAACGGACTTTTATTTCACGGCATACAACGAAGCTCCTTCATCTCTGCAACTAGATTCTTCAAGGGAGCAGAATTGGAAACTTTCTGGACAACTTCATTCCATCGAGTACCTATAGAGCCGTAAACCTATCTCATCTGAACTCACAACAGACTCGGGCTCACCGCTGCATTCTGCGGGCGAATTCAACATGTCCATCTACGCTGTCCTAGGTTTCGACGAACATTGACTCTGTTGCTGCCGTGAGTTTTACACCCAAGCATTCTTGCCAGGCAACCCAAAACTGAGGGCATATTATTTCTCACTTTTTGAGCAATTTATTATATTTGTTGTACCTAGTGCTGAATTACATTAGTGATCATTTTTTTTTTAAGAATTGTTAATTTGAATTGGCACCAGTTTTGATTGCCATCTTGCACCAACCAGGCGCACATATTTTTTGATATATATATATATCACATAAGTTATACCCATTTAACGATTCCTTTTTTTGTATTTCGTTTACTCATATTTTGTGAGCCATAAGTTTCGCCATATTAGCTTGTGCTCACACTACTCTACATTTTTTATGCTTATTACAGCGGCGGCCTTCCGCTATAGAAACAGAGCCACTTAAGCATTTACTTTGTATATTTATTTGAAATTGTTTTGGTGAATATATATAAAACATTAAACCACCAGCAATTAATTTGATTGTGTTAATGTTCATTCATTTCTTGTGAGATCAAATTAAGTTTAAATTTAGTGAGGAGGTTGTTGAACATGCATATATATTTTTAGTTTGAATTTTTTGTTAAATACACCATACCATCCCCACAACTTCTATTGACAATTACGTCTTGCTTGTTATGATTATGCAATTTGGGATGTGCAAAACACGTGGGTTACATGTCGTTTTTCCGAAGGTTCGTATTTCCGAAGGTTCGTTTTTCCGAAGGTTCATAATTCCGAAGGTTCGTTATTCCGAAGGTTCGTTACTCCGAAGGTTCGTTTTTCCGAAGGTTCGTATTTCCGAAAATGAAATAGGGTTCGTATTTCCGAAAATGAAAAAGGGTTCGTATTTCCGAAAATGAAAAAGGGTTCGTATTTCCGAAAATGAAAAAGGGTTCGTATTTCCGAAAATGAAAAAGGGTTCGTATTTCCGAAAATGAAAAAGGGTTCGTATTTCCGAAAATGAAAAAGGGTTCGTATTTCCGAAAATGAAAAAGGGTTCGTATTTCCGAAAATGAAAAAGGGTTCGTATTTCCGAAAATGAAAAAAGGTTGTAAATTCAGAGAATACGGCGTCAATCCGTATTTCGGATAGGGAGGAGGGGAAAGACGGCCAAGTGTAAAGATATTCATTTCGTACTCAGTAATCATAACAATGATGATAACAATTATAATAAAATCCAGAGAAAAAGCCATTATATTATCGTAATTCCTATCAATATTATCATTATTATTATGATTATTTTTATTTTAAGTATTATTATTATTATCATCATTATTGTTATTATTATTAATATTATTATCATTATTATCATTGTTCCTATTATAATAACCAATATTTGTGAGCGAGCGCCTCAGGAATACCTGTTTCATTTCTCATAAAATGATATTACTTCGGTGATTAAAATACATACTAATGTATTGAAGAAAGTGAATGATCGGATTCCGGATTAAATTTGCTACAACGAAATTGGCTTGAATTTTTTTATATAATGTATACACCGCTTTGGAAAATGAGACACACCAAAGTTCCAAGTAGATCTTTACAAGCAGAAAATGGCCACGTAATGTTTTTGAAAGGGGGAGCTGATGCCTCTTGGCAGAATATCATACTCTTACATACTTTTACAATTTGCAAGCGAGCGAAGCGAGTTAGAAAAAAACATAAAACCATTTTTTTTATTGTAATGGAAATGCAATTTCGCCATCAAAAGACAAATATAGAACATGTAATAATGAGCCATGAATAATATTACTTAACCCTGCTGCCGAATATGGAATATTTGGGCACTTCACTCGCCCTAATGAAGGGCGTTCCCTGTCCCAAACTATTCCGTTTCTAAATCTTACGCGCTAGTGAGCAAGTAAAAAAAAGGAGATATTGTCTATAGAATATTGATTTTGTTACCAGATAATCCAAACAACGATAACATTTTGAGTACCTTCCCGCCCACAGATAAAGATAGCCGACCATCTCGCTTCCCAAAATAAAAGGATGTTCGGGCACCGCGCTGCTGGATTCCAGCGAGCCAAACATTGACACTTTATTATCTTTAAGACATGTAAGATGTAATTACTTCGTCAACATTCAACATAAATTGTGATTAAAAAAATACTATGAAAAGTGTATACTAAAAATAAGGTGGGGGCGTCCTGCATCCCTAGCCCTCAGAGCCATCTATTACAGAGTTTGGCCAACTCGGCTCCATGTAGGTAGCAATATGGCGCTTGTTGCTTTGTTAGGCAAGCACTAAACAAAGGAATATACGCCATGTTGTGCCCAAATAAACCGAGTTGGCCGAAGTCTGTAATATGGCTCTGTAGATGACTCTACAAGCCCTCCCCTCCGGTCCCCAAAACAACAACAGCAATAAAAACAACAACATAATATTACAGAGAGTTCATAAAGGAGTCACTGCTATGTTTAATAAACAGCCTGGCAAGTAGCACAACATAATTATAACAAGCATATTATTGATACGTATAGGCTATAGGCCAATTATACGATCATGACAAGGGAAATAAAAGAAGCAATAGTAGAGTAACCGGTGCAATATCTAAGTCTGGTCGCATAACTCCATCCAAAATGACATCGTCATCGTAATTGTGGGTAGTCCACTTCATAATAACAATTGTAATAATAGTAATAACAATAACAACAACAATAATATTTTTAATTTGTAAACAAATCTTTCGGCATATTACTCCCAGTGTTAAAGATCGTATGCTCGATCTGAAATGAAAAACACAAGTCAGAAAAAATTGGAACCAGCGGGATTCGAACCTGTCATCTACTGCTTGCCGGGCAGCGACTTAACCACCAGGCTATTCTGGTTCATGGCCAAGTCACGACGAACTAGAATCAAATACCCAAGATCCTCTTCTTTCTGACTCATTAATATTCAAACGGTCCGCCGTGGACAATGGTTAGTAAACGAAGAAGCTTGACTGGGGAGGAATTTTAAATTTGTAAACAAATCTTTCGGCATATTACTCCCAGTGTTAAAGATCGTATGCTCGATCTGTAATGAAAAACACAAGTCAGAAAAAATTGGAACCAGCGGGATTCGAACCTGTCATCTACTGCTTGCCGGGCAGCGACTTAACCACCAGGCTATTCTGGTTCACGGCCAAGTCACGACGAACTAGAATCAAATACCCAAGATCCTCTTCTTTCTGACTCATTAATATTCAAACGGTCCGCCGTGGACAATGGTTAGTAAACGAAGAAGCTTGACTGGGGAGGAATTTTTAATTTGTAAACAAATCTTTGCCGAAATCTTTGACAAATCTTTG
Source organism: Heliocidaris erythrogramma (assembly GCA_025617745.1). Lineage (NCBI taxonomy): Eukaryota > Metazoa > Echinodermata > Echinoidea > Camarodonta > Echinometridae > Heliocidaris > Heliocidaris erythrogramma. The sequence continues at coordinate 23,357,555 of CM046854.1, read as the reverse complement.
CCGAAATATGCCGAAATATTTGTTTACAAATTAAAAATTCCTCCCCAGTCAAGCTTCTTCGTTTACTAACCATTGTCCACGGCGGACCGTTTGAATATTAATGAGTCAGAAAGAAGAGGATCTTGGGTATTTGATTCTAGTTCGTCGTGACTTGGCCGTGAACCAGAATAGCCTGGTGGTTAAGTCGCTGCCCGGCAAGCAGTAGATGACAGGTTCGAATCCCGCTGGTTCCAATTTTTTCTGACTTGTGTTTTTCATTACAGATCGAGCATACGATCTTTAACACTGGGAGTAATATGCCGAAAGATTTGTTTACAAATTAAAAATTCCTCCCCAGTCAAGCTTCTTCGTTTACTAACAATAATATTATCAATAATAAAAATTATAATACTGATAATATTAGTAATAATAATAAAAATGATAAAACAGATAATACTACTACTAATAATAATGATAATAATGATAATTATAATAATAATAATTATAATAATAATACAAATAATACTAGTAATAATAATAAATAAATGAATAGATACCATAAACAACCAAAGCCGAAGAAAGATGGATCGTAACAAGTTAAAGAAGGAGTCTTATCATCAGGCTGATATGATTTATCATAAAAGGAAACAAAAGTAAAACCAAACTATAATGCAAAATATCTTAAACAATTTATGCAGCAGGGCAGACTGAAATCATTGAGCATGTTTTATAACCTTGCAAAAGTATTAACATTTCTTAAAACAGATTAAAATCTTAAATTGTAGAGGTAAATGAATGAAATGCAGCATAGTATGCTGTAAGTAATGACCTTGCTTACACAACTATACAGCATTTTGTTTGCCGCATATCTGAAATGATCTATGACGCAGATAGTTTTCAAACACTTTACAATTCCAACAGAACTTTACAAAAGCCGTGCAGCAGCTACTTCTTAAGAAAACCAAATTCAAGAAAAGAAAGATAACAAGTGAGCAACAAAAAAAATGTTAAAGCCACTGCTATGTAGCACACCGCATCTGAAGAATAAAAATAACTCTTTATACTGGCATATTATGTGTAAGTATATAGGTGAGGTGCAATCGCTAATTGAATATAATGATAATGATTAAAAGCAACATACAACCAAATTTGAAGAATAGTGGATCAAAATGTTAAGTTTTCTTTCAGTCGGGCTAAAATAATTATCATACAGGGAATAATCCTAACTATCTATGCCGCATAAATAGATTAAAATCATTGAACATGTTCTTTAACTTTGCCAAAATACCATCATTTCTAAACATGGATGAAAATCTTTCATTTTATACAGCTGCTTACAGCATAATAAATTTGTACAGATTCTAATGAGTACAAGCATAACGAATTACAAAACACTAAAAGACATTGAGAGTAAAACAATCCTCATCGTAAAAAAATCAACCAGTGCCCCGCCTTATTGAAGCGATTTATTTGAAACAATCGCAAGTTAAAATCAATCGCAACTGTGTACTTAACATAGGCCTAGGCATAGGCGTACGAAAAGGGGGGCTGCTGCAGCCAACCCCCCTCCCCCGGATTTTGAAAGTGCAGATATTCCGGCAACTCACACCTCATATTCAGGGAGTGAGGTGCCCGAATATCCTCATATTCCAGTCATTATATGCCGAAATATGTTATTTTTATGATTTTTCACAACGGAAAGGCACAATTATTTTTGGTCGCTAGCTTCGCGCGCTCGTAAATAATAAAAAAGGAAAGTTGCTATATTTTTTACAACAAAAAGGCCATAGGTACCGTAACAGGGATCAAACCCCCAACCTTCGCGTTTCCAGTCAAGCGCTGTAAACCGTTCGACTACGACACCTCCACACACGCACACACACACCCTCACACACACATAAACACTTATTCGATTTTTCTAATCTCGTCCTCTTATTTTCGTCTCTTTTCTCTTCTCCTCTCCTCTTTTATAAACCTTCCCAGTTTTGTGTCTCTATTTCATTTTTTTATTCATTGCGGGGGTGGGGGAGGTGCTTTTCGTCGAAAAGAGATCCGCTTTTTGAAGATGGCAATTAAAACCATAATATCCTACCGTTACCCTAAATTTTCCCTTTAACAGTGGCGTAGCTAGAGTCTAGCCATTGTGGGAGCACTGGCACCATTGGAGGCACAAGTCTTTTGGAATAATCTTATAAAGCTAATCTAAGACGCCGCTGGTGGAAGAGGGTTGCCGGAAGGGGTCCAACCGTCTTCTTTCCTATTCCATTTTCTTTCTTTTTTTCTTATTTTTTCGCCATCCGATGAGGGAGGGGTGGGGGCGTGCCCTCCCCCCCCCCCCGTTGCTACACCTCTGCTACTGATGAATTCGCCTTTTTTTACCAGGAATTATGAACCCTATTTCATTTTTCGGAAATACGAACCCTATTTCATTTTCGGAAATACGAACCTTATTTCATTTTCGGAAATACGAACCCTATTTCATTTTCGGAAATACGAACCCTTTTTCATTTTCGGAAATACGAACCTTATTTTATTTTCGGAAATACGAACCCTTTTTCATTTTCGGAAATACGAACCCTTTTTCATTTTCGGAAATACGAACCTTCGGAATTATGAACCCTTTTTTATTTTCGGAAATACGAACCTTCGGAAATATGAACCCTATTTCATTTTCGGAATTATGAACCTTCGGATAAACGAACCTTCGGATAAACGAACCTTCGGAATAACGAACCTTCGGAATAATGCAACAAATGTTCGGAATTACGAACCCTTTTTCATTTTCGGAATTATGAACCCCCAGGCATGGGAAATTAGTGTTTCGGAAATACGAACCTTCGGAAATACGAACCTTCGGAAAAACGAACCTTCGGAAAAACGAGATGTCCCCAACATGGGATGCAGGATTGTAAGACACTCTTCAAATAAATTCCCCCGGCCAAACATGAGGGTTTTTTTGCTTTTATGCTTCCGAGATCTTTTTGAGAACTGTGCTCCCTCCCCTACCCTAATGTAAGGGAATCCTGGATACCCCACTGATGAGGGTGCTCTGGACTAATGACTAGAAAATGTAATTACCAAATGAATTTAAGGGTGTGAGTAAGTTATAGCATTAATGGATATTAACATTCCATATTAGATACATGTACATGTAGCTCTTAAAAATACTAAGGTGTGATTGGTCCACAGCTTTTCATATGATATCGATTGCGAAGATCGCAATGTCATCTTTTCGATGGTTATATTGACCGACTGGTCAATATAACCAATATAAGTGTTACTTGTATACCAATACCCTTAAATTTATTGGGGAAGGGGTAAATGGGTATTTGAAAAGATAATGCTTCATCGGAACGTATTATCATAAATTTAAATGACAAAGGCCAATCTTTGAAATCATTGCAGGCCGGGATAAAAATGGTACTGTGTTAGTGAAACAGGAATTTGTTTTAATATGGTTTGCATTGTGGCTTTAGAGCTGCTTGATTACAGAAATGATAGTGGAAAACAGGTATTGCAAATGTATAATATTATTGTCAGTAAACAATAGCTGTTGGGTAATTGGAGGGGCGGAGTGAGGGCTATCAGTAAACTAGTCTTGAATTTTCGTACTTTTGATTAACGTAACGGCCCCATGAGTATTTAATAGATAATCCTATTCGGAACTTGAGTAGGTTTTTTCAGATTTATTTAATAACTTAATCGTGTGAAATATTTTCTGAGCTATGCCAAAGTGTCGGGGTTCTTAAGGGGCCTAGAAATGACTGTTCTAAGAATGTCATGGAGTTTTCAGGCTTTTCTGTTGTTCCTGCCTTGCTCTATATCTAAAACATCATTATTACTGTGTCTGTAATACATGTAATATGTATTTAGGTGCTTTAGGTATGTTTTGGCATCAGGAAGTCTAAATCATAATTGCTTGGCAGTCTGTTCCTATTCACCCCTGTTATTCAGGAAAAATTTGCAAAATGAGAAAAATGAGGAAAAAAATATGAACCCAATTACAATCAATCTCTATCATGGGAATTATATGCAAGACCATTTCGTCTGTTGAGAGCCAGAAGGGCGTTAACTCTGTGTTAAAGTATATGAGGAACGCCCTTCAGGCTCCAGACAGACAATATTTATGAGGTCTTGATGCAATATCTGATGATTCACTTCAGTAGGTCTCGAGATAGAAGGAAAGTTTTGACCACATCTCAATTGTAAAAATACATGTATTTCAGGATATCATTATATTCCAAACTGGGGTAAATATTAATTGACCTGTGACCTAACCTAACCAAAAAATCGACTCAGATTTTTCTTCCTATGCTAATACATACTATCACCAAGTTTGAAGTTCATACCTCAAATGGTTCTTCAGATATAGCAATAACAAGAAAGCTGGACGGACAACCCGAAAACATGATGCCTCCAGCACCACCTTCGGTGGGCGGAGGCATAAAAATGATTATATATACAATGATATCATTCGACACAAATCAAGAGTGCAGTGAAGTGCATGAAAAAGAGATTGACCAAAATTATTGTTCTCCTTGGAGCAATTTTATCACTACAATTAGGATTATTTTGAAGCATGTTGACCTATGTTTACAATAATGTCTTAATAGTTATGATCATACAATTTGGGATGTGGGCAATTCCAGCGTAACGGACATGACAGTCAGACCAATTTTGGGTTATTTAAGACAGTTTTAAGCAAAATCAAGTTTCCTAAAACATATTTTAGTACCTGAATCAGACACATATTAGACTATCAGCAAAGATCTTACAAGGGAGGATAGGACCCTATGTAGCGGAAGTGGCCATTCATGGGGAAGGGCGCCCAACAGCGTTGGATAGGTAAACTTTTCCATTGACACATGCAAAACAATTGCGAGCAGGTCAAAGGCGTAGTGCTCTGCTGTAAATTGTTGAAACAACCCCCACAAAACACCCAATCTGCACTTCTTCGATTTCCCAGAAACACAAATAATCTTGCACTTATTCTAATTAAGCCACATTTCATTATAATTTAACTAGATCCCTTAATACTGTACATTGAGTCTCAGAAAGAACAAAACCCTAAAACAAATGATTGTTGTGACCACAGTATGTGCACTATGACAACAATTTTCCTGAATTTGGACGTATTATGCTTGAGGTGATACCTTGATGGCTGAAGGGGAAAATTGCCATTATCATACATGTACATGTATGTTATGCCTTATGTGACCTTTATACCATACTTTTGGAATTGATGACAATGTAAAGTACCATTTACTTTTTACATGTCATTTTCTAAACAATGTTGCTTGCTACAGCATATACGGATGGACGCCATCAGGGTATCCTTTAAAAGCTTATACTTCTGTTTTATGTGAAAAAGATAACTATTGTTATGGAGCACATAGTTTGGTCACAGTAGCCCTTTGTTTTATTAAGGTTTGGTTTTTTTTCTTGGATGCACTGTATACATTATCTCTTTATAGTAACATGCTCCTGCAGCAATTATTTGGGAAGTTGGAAATACAAAACTATACATAGATATACATGTGTATATACATCTATATATATATTATGCTAAGGATTTGAGGCCTTTATTTTGGTTCGAATAGGCGTCTCCCCTGGCTCTTTCGGTCCCCACCTTTTGGTACCCACGGGCGGGGAATGGTTCTTAGAGGGCTGGGAGGCACTTTGTAAGGGCTGACGTGGCGTCCATATTTCATAAATTCATTTCTAAACATTGAATTTCCGGAGGGAGTAATAATTCTGCCAACCCATGAAGCTGGTTTGTAGCTTCATGCCCAACCCATACCCCTTTACCTGTGAAGGGGAGAAACCTCAACTTGCCAAAGAACAGCATGACGTGTATACTCGAAGGCCATATCCGCATTGTATGGCTTTAATGTATACGACACAACACACATGTACAGGTACATGTACATGTTTCACGCATAGATATACATCATTTGTAGCTTCATGCATACACAGTTTAGTGTGCATGTAACTCTTTGGTTTCACGGCGGTCGCGGGGGGGGGGGGGGGGGGGGATGTCTCATTGAGGCCGCGTCTATACATCATTTAATAGCTTCATGGTTTAACACACAGTTTAGTGTGTATGTATAAACTCTATAGCCCGTATTCTGAACTCCGGTTTAACTTAAACCATGGTCTAAATGTGTGGTTTAACTATGGGCAGCCAAATGTGACACACATCTCTAACAGTAGATATTCAATTTATCGTCATTTTTGGTACTCATAATTTTAAATACTGTCTGGGAATGATAAGTACAATAGTTTTTTTTTACTTTAAAGCATGAGAACCAGAATCCAGTAAACATAAGGAACATACAGTGTAAACAAAGTTTTGACATTTATGGCTACCCATAGTTAAACCACAGATTTAAACCATGGTTTAAGTTAAACCAGAGTTCAGAATACGGGCCTATGGTTTCACGGCTGTCGCCGGGGGGGGGGGGGGGGGGAAGATGTCTCATTGAGGCTGGTACGGTACATAATCCATGTGAAAACGGATGAAAAGTGTACCTTTTCAGCAATAGGTGCCGGTATCAAAAAAAGCAAAAATCAAGAAAAAGGGTATCAAATTCAGAGACTGATAAGAAGAAGATCCACGGAAGGAGGGGGGGTAAGGTAATGTGTTCCAAATTAAATTTCTTTTACGGTTCCTTTTTGGCTAAAAAGAAGTCTATGATGATGATGTAGGCCTAAATATGGTGTAAAATACCAAGCAAGATATAAAAGTGCCGTTAATGGTATAAAAATAGGGGATTAGGGTATCAAAATCAGCCCCTACTTCAAACTGCTTTTTAGTTCAGGAAGTGATTTATGCGGATAATGTACAGGTCTTATTTGTGAAAATTCGGCTCCAGGGAGTCCGATTTATGTAAGCATGCATTACAGGGTGAAGGGGACCCAAGTCGAAATGAAATAGGGTAAAAATAGGAAAAAAATACAAAAAAATTACCAACGGAAATATATTTTTTCCCTATTTTTTCCTATTTTTATTTCAAGAAAATAGGATAAAACTAGGAAAAAAATAGTTTGTCAAAAATATTTTTTCCTATTTTTTTCCTATTTTGTATAGCGTAGAGATAGCTACTTGTAATAGGATAAAAATAGGATTGAAACACATTTTTCCTATTTTTTTCCCTATTTTTCCCTATTTTTATTCCAAGAAAATAGGATAAAACCAGAAAGAAAATAGTCCTTCGAAATTATTCCGGAAATAGGAAAAAAACAAAAATAGGATGGAAATAGGATTAAATTAGGTGAAAACTAGGTAGAAAATAGGGGAAAACACGTTGAAGAAAATAGTGGGAGATGGAAAATAGGAAAAATATAGAAATAAAATAGTGGAAAACTAGGCAGAAAATAGGATAAAATAGGAGGAAATAGGAATTGAATAATGGGAAACTACAGAAAAAATAGGACAAAAACAGGAATAAAATAGTGAAAAACTAAGCAGAAAATAGATTGAATCTAATTGAGAAAATGCAATGTAATAGGGAAAAACTAGGGAGAAAATAGGAAAAATCTACAAAACCAATAAGAAAATAATTCACTATAAGAAGAAATGCTGTGGGTGTCTACAGGAACAATCACATGACATTATTAATTATTATTTTATTAATCCTGTCTTGTAATCATATCCTATGCTATCCTCTCCTACTCCTATAAATCCTATAGCCTACATCCTATGTCCTATACCTAGCTACTAAGCAATTGTATCACATTCATTATATATAGGGACATAGTTGTAGTGCTATAAAAAAATGGTTACTGACTAGATTACACTTTTATTATTAAAATTGATTTACATTTTTATTAATGAAATATGAAAATGCCTTTTGAAATTGTGTACAACATTACAATAGTTTAATGTAAGTAAAATTTCTATCAAAGTTCAAATCTTAATCCCAAATCTAAATGTATTTATCTATTTCCACTAGTTTTCATATTTTAGATTGTTATTCATGAATATTCATGATTGATTAGGACCTATAGAAACCAATAGTTGGGAAACTAGAATAAAACTAGTGCTGGAAAATATAAAGTTTGGAAAATAGTATAAAACTAGTGCTGGAAAAGATAAAGTTTGGCAAATATGATAAAACTAGTGTTAGCAAAAGTACAGAAGTCAGGAAACTAGAATAAAACTATAGTGCTGGAAAAAATAAAGTTTGGAAAATAGGATAAAACTAGTGCTGGATCATGGGGAAAGATAAAAGTTTGGAAAATAGTACAAAACTAGTTTTAGAATAATGAGAAAACTAGGATGAAACTAGAGCTAGTCTGAAAAATAGGATAAAACTATTTTTTTGACAAAAATGAAAAGTGCAAAAACTAGGGAAAAAATAGTCCGGAGAGAAATGAGGTCTAAAAAATAGGAAAAAATCAGAAAATAGCCTCAAAATAGGCCTATTTCTATTATATTTTCCATGGGAAATAGGATAAAAATAGGCCTATTTTCCTGAAATAGGAATAAAATAGGTGAAAAATAAAAAAATAGCCTAAAATTACTTCCATTTTCTTCCTATTTCCGAGGGAAATACAATAAAAATAGGCCTATTTTCCTTAGAATAGGAAGAAAATAGGTGAAAAATAAAAAAAATAGCCTAAAATTACTTCTATTTTCTTCCTACTTCCGAGGGAAATACAATAAAAATAGGCCTATTTTCCTTAGAATAGGAATTAAATAGGGAAAAAATAAAAAATAGCCAAAAAATAGATCTAATTTTTCATATTTTCCAAAGAAAATAGGAAAAAAATAGGCCTATTTTCGTTTAAATAGGAATAAAATAGGGAAAAAATAGGGAAAAAATATATTTTCACACTTCCGAAAACTACTGGGGGAGGAACATGTAACTGTTCAATGTAAAAAAAAAAAAATCATATTTTAGGACTCTTTATTTCAATTTAATTTAATTTACTTTTTACTTATTTCATGGAAGCATATACTAGGGTAAACTTCCTTTCGCGACAGCCTCCCGAAATGAAAACAATATCAAGGGTTAGGTTTCGGGTTTACGTAACTGTACACTTGGGTGGCTGTCGCATAAGTCATTCCTATTATCATGGGGAAAATGGCCTTCATACCGTTATTGTTATTGTATATCGCCTCAAATATATTATTCATTCCCTTATGACAGACTAAACCGATCTGCAGACATCATTCGGGGAGGGGAGGGGAGGTGTAGGAGATCACGTCACTTAAGAATATCGGTTGCCACTGTGTAAAGAAGGAGCCCCTCCCCCACAACCAAACCAACAAAAATTTCCTTCGAATATATTTCCACTATAATATGGATACGTATAGGATATTACTCCCGTCTCCACTCGCGCTGGAGGTGGCGGGAGGGTAGTAGGTAAAAGTCAATCCGTCGGTCCTCCCAAGACCCATATAAGGGGGCCATAATCCCCTGAAAAGAAAATGACAATAAATTTTTTTTCCCCTCATTTTTGCATCCGTACCGCTAATTATGCACGTTATGTTCTCATGGCCTTAATTAAACGACAGAAACATGGCAAGATCAAATCGCTCCCTCTAGGTCTATGCATGGATATTCTACTTGAACATAATTTTATCCATATCATTTAGTCTTCATCAAGATGAAAATGTATTTTCTTCAGAACTCATGCAAGCTTTGGATAAATAACACATACTTGCATGTTGTAAATACTTCTTGGTAAAAAATAACTTTACCCGACTTTTTTTTTATTCACTTGATTATTGTGACATATATATGGTACGGTGATTAATCACAAACACAGCTAGCGCCCGAGGATGTCCACGGGCTGCTTCTGCTAGTGTATATATACCTTACTGGTGACTTAGCAGGACATGCAACAATACGGTTTATTCTGTCATAATAGCGCCCCCTACATTAGCAGGACATTTCGAACGTTAAGCGGACATTTGAACAAAGAAAAAGAACAATAAATGTCCTTCTAATGTACCTGATAGAGTAATATATATTTATATATATATGTATATCCCTATCTCCGATCATAGGGGGAATCCTAACAATGCGGTTTATTCCGTCACAATAAAAATTGGGCGTAAAGGGGAATTTCGACGGGCGTTACGGGGAATGATAATAATAGGCTGAGATAAAAGGATTCCCCCTATGGCTGCGAATGGAGTCGCAGGACGCATTTTAAGTTTTGCCTTAATACAATGTTTATTTGATTATGCTAATGCGGCATGGTACTGCAGTCTAGGCAAGGTGGATCAAAACAAGTTAAAAATAATTCAAAATAAGATTGTAAGATTTATCAATCACATTTATCTACCACCAAGAACACACATTGGGAAGAGTGAACTTGAAACAGCTGGTCTTCTTCATGTAAACCTTAGATCACAACAACTTTTAATTCACCATGTACATAAGATTTTTTACTCTAATGCAGATCACTATATTTCAAATAATTTTACTCGCTCTTCAAGTGTTCATAGGCATGACACTAGAAATAGTCAATTTAATTTCGTAGTGCCTAAGCGGAAAGGTAAAATTGGAAATTCTTTTTATTTTAACGGTATTCTTTTCTGGAATTCCCTCCCAAATCATGTTAAGTCAGTTAAGAATTTTTTACATTTTAAAAGGGTATTGAAGCATCATTTGAAAAATGTGTCTACTCCATAACTATATTTCTCCTCTCCTTTTTGTAGCTCAGATGGTTTTTTCCTATATTATTTGACTTATGTAACCAACGTTTATTATCGATAGTTTCATTATGATTTTCTGTATATAGTTTTTTCCGTTGAGTAAGTCTTGTTTTCACATTTATGTAATCTTCGCCTACTTTATAAAAAATGTTATGTTTTATTTTGCTACTTTTAATTAGTACATTCTTATTACTTGTCGTACGTGTACGATAGTCTTGTAGCCGTACTAATGTGTTTTCTTAGTGTATTTTTTAATCAGTTTGGGTAAGGACCCCATTGGAAATAAGCCATTTCGGCTTTCATGGGCTGTCCTGTCATGGTACCTGGTTATGTTTGTATTGCAAAATACCTGACGAATAAAATCAAATCAAATCAAATCAGGAATGCTGATGAATTCCAACTTCGTCGAGATTTCGAAAGAAAGTTGGAGAATGAATCAAATTTGTGTACGGAAGATGTCGACACCCGGTCCAGTAGTGAGGAAGAAGGATCTTCCTAACCTCGAACTGTACATTAACAAATGTCGTCATGATCTTAACTCAATCATCACTAACGAAGTAGCCGTTTCTTCTGATCTCAGTAACTCCGAGAAGGCAGCCATCAATATGCTCCACAACAATGCTGATTAAGTCATTAAACCAGCGGACAAGGGAGGGGCTATCGTCATTTGGAAACGTGATTTATACATCGAAGAGGGTCTCAGACAGCTCAGTGACTCCATTTTTTATGAAGAGATAGATCATGACCCCACAGATGGTCATCAACGTGTTGTGATTGCGACTGTAAATGGACTCATTGACAGCAAAAGGCTCCCCAAGGAAGCTTCACATCTCATCCAGAAGAACCCTAAATCTGCTATCTTCTACATGCTGCCCAAGATACACAAAGTGGGCAATCCCGGGCGACCCATAGTTTCCACAATTAAACTTTCCCACCGAGCTCATTAGTGAGTACCTCGATAGCATCTTCTTGCCCATTGTACAGAGTCTTCCCACTTACGTCCGAGATTCTTCCCAGATAATCCAAATACTTGAGACCATCGATCTACCAGAACACGGAGACAGGTACCTTTTCACTTTGTATGTGAAATCCCTTTGCACCAACATTCCTCGATCTGACGGCCTTACTGCTATTCGTTCCTTTCTACGGAAAAATCAGTCGCCCGACAGACCTGATGATGACACCATCTTACGTCTTACTGACCTCGTTCTCACTCTGTCTGCATTCAACTTCAACGGGAAGCAGAAGCAGAAGAAGGGTGTTAAGATGGGCACCAAGATGGGAATTTCATACGCTTGTTTGTTCATGGGAAACCTCGAGACCAGCTTCTTGTCAAACTACGAAGGACCCCAACCTCTCCTTCTACGGAGATACATTGACGATTATCTAGGAATTGCTACCTGTGGCAAAGATGAAGTTCTGGCATTTATTGACAAGCTCAACAATGTACATCCGTCAGTTCAGCTTACCAACGAAGTGCCGTTCCTGGACCTCAAAGTCACCATCAAAGGTACGGGCATCACCACAACAGTACATTACAAGCCTACAGATTCCCATGCTTACCTCAACTACAGATCTTCGCATCCGCCTGCATGTAAGAATTCCATACCCTTCTCGCAACTTTCTCGCATCCATTGCATGTGTTCGGAGGAAGATGACTTCATCCATCGAGCTGATGAGATGAGAGGGTTCTTCAAAGAACGTGGGTACCCAGACCGGATCCTTGCCAATGCAACGCACAGAGTTATGTCAGCAACCCGTGCTGATGCACTTCAGTCAAAGGAGAAGGGTAACACATTGAGGAAGGTTCCGTTAGTTGTAACTTTAATACCATCCTACGAGTGAGCGTCTTGCCAAGTCAGTAAGGGAGAATTTCCACATCGTAAGTGACAATCCGGCAACAAAGGAAATCTTCTCAGAACCTCCTCTGACGTCATACCGGAAGGACCGCAATCTCCGCCAACTCCTTGTTAGGTCCAAGCTCAATTCTCCCATCTCCTGTACCGGATGTAGGCCTTGCAGGAGGCCGCGATGTAATACTTCCAGAGTGATATCCAACAGTACACAGATTCAGGGACCCAAGGGTACTTGGAGGATCAACGGGAGTTTTACTTGCGTTACTAAGGATTGCATATATGCAATCAACTGTACGAAGTGCCAACATTTATACGTCGGCGAAACTAAGAGGAGGCTTGCCGACAGAGTTACTGAACATCTTCGCTCTATCAAGATCAAGTCTGCAGGCCTGCCTGTGGCACAGCATTTCAACCAGCCTGACCACAACATCGGGCATTTCCAAGTAAGCATCCTCGTCAATGACTAGATGCGGCCAGGAAAGAGAGAGAGAGGAACGCCCTCATCCACTATCTCGGCTCTGTCCAACCTGGGGGGATGAATGTATCTTTTTACTCTTTTCCTACCGTGTGATTTTCTACGTTTTCTTTCTTTCTTTCTTGTCCCTTCTTTTATTTTCTTTCCTTTTTCTTTGACTCTTCTCTTCTTTTTATTTTCCTTTTCTGTTTCTTATTCTCCTTTTTCTGTCTCTTTTCCTCTATTTCTATTTCTTCTCTCTAACTCTCTCTCTTCTCTCTAGTGCGCGCGATCTCTCTCTCTCTCTCTCTCTTTCTCTCTTCTCCCTCCTTTGCACTTTTGCATTGATGCGCATTGTTGCGCTTATCCTTTAGCGCATTGCGCTTTGCTGATGCTGGATGCATTTTTTAATCAAGTCATCACTCCTGATGAAGCCCTATGGGCGAAAATTTGAATTCTTTCATCTCTTAACGGTTGTCTTATTCATCATCGACTTTTGTGTATTTTTCATCAACCGACGCAGGACACTTATTTTTTATTATTTATTTTTTATATTTTATATACAGTCAAACCTGTCTTAGCGGCCACCTGTATATATATATATACAGTTAACAACAAAATTATTCATACCCCTTGGAAAATTCTAGTTTTTTGCATTTTTCCTAAAAATGAATGGTTAAATGAAGTTACTTGCACATCACTTGAATACATTTAGTTATCATCTGCAAATGAATGCTGTTTCCGGTTTCACCTCATTTGCATAACAATAGAAAAGGTGAGTTATCCAAACTCGGCGAGGTTCAAAATTATTCATACCCTTGGTGATTTATTGACTTTGTCAATCAGTATGCATGAATCCGATCCTTGTGATTAATGCTTGTAATTCACTTTATTATAATACACCGTCACAAGGCTTCCGGAGGGGTCTCTGCTGGGATATCAGGCCACTACCTGTTCTCCAATGGCTCAATCTCCTTGAGGATGTGTCCACACATGCCTTCACCTGACCTTCAGGGAGTTCATTAGATTTTGTGTCCTACAGGTGATGCAGTTATCAACTTCATGATGACAGGACTATGATATTGAAATTTTCGGTCATTTATTCCATGCATTTTAATGAAAATTCTGTATCTACTTATGAAGCAAAGCACCATTCCTGAAGAGCCCTTCCCTTTTGCACTGCCTGTGGGAGGGTTCACCTTTATTCATTGGCCCCATTCTTAATCAGAGTGCTCAGGAAGGCCATGTTGGTGATATTAAAGTCATTTCATGACTCTAACGTCAGGTCACCATGAATAACAGTATGTTACCTTTGAGTACCATACACATCCCACATTGACTGTTACTGTATATCAATCTTCATATGGTATATTCTTTGTATCTTTGGTAGGAAAGCTACAACCCTTACAGAAATTTAGGCATGCTGCCAGCTAGTCGCTAGCTAGCGACTAGCTGGCGGCTAGCTTAATAAGCAATCGCAAGCTTGCGAACACTACGTGCTCGCTTAATGCTCGCTAATAACTCGCTTAAAAATTTCTGTTGCATGCTTGCGAGGTTAATGCCGCATGCTTGCAAGCTTGCGAGGACCAATGCTGCATGCTTGCAAGCTTGCGAGGACCAATGCTGCATGCTTGCTAGCTTGCGAGGACCAATGCTGCATGCTTGCAAGTTATCTCAAAATCTGCTGCAAGCTTGCAGGCTTGCAGGCTTGCAAGATTTGTCATGGAACTACCGCATGCCTACAAGCTTGCAAGCTTGCAAGCTATCAAAAATGTCTCCTGCATGCTTGCAAGCTATTTCGAAGTCCGCAGCAAGCTTGCAGGCTTGCAAGATTTGACATGGAACCTCCTGCACGCTTGCAAGCTTGCAGAGTTTACTGTATGCCTGCAAGCTTGCAAGAAATTTGATAAGTAATTGCCATTATAAGATTGCATACTAATACAGTTAAAAAAAAAATCATGTTTGCAGCTGAAAAATGGTAGTTCTATGTACAATAAAAAGAAAACAAGTTGTTTCAACATGTACATGATCAAGAGACAAGATTTGTCACCATTTCTCGAGACTCTGACAAAAGAGACACAAAATTTTTTCCAGGAACCAGGTTTACTTCCTATCTTACAGAATGTACAACATGGATTTGAGCTCTCTCAACAAGAACTATTGCTGCAAATGTCAGCTGGCATTAACCCTTACAGATCTACTACATTTGAGGACAAATACAAGACAAAAATGACAGCACATTATCGTTCCACATTTTCAGTCATCATTTATTAACCAAAATGTCTGAATAATATGTTAAACGAAAAGGTAAAGTACAAATGTCAATAAAAATAATAATTTATGCAAAATTAAATGCTCATTAATATTCACATTTCTACCTTAAAAAAAAAAAAAAAATAGAGTTTGAATCAGTAATTCATGCCTTTGTCTGTGGAATACTCCTGAAACTTTTTTATTATGAATTTGGACATCAGAGACAATATATATATGAAGAGTATTAGATTCCAATGCCTCATTAGTATGCAAAAAAAATATTGAAATTCCAGATAAATAGGAAACTTCAGCAATATATTTATTTGAGGTTCCTTTTCATACTTGCATGTGCAATGTACTTGCAGACACAACAACAGGGAATGAAAATAATCCAAATCCCTGTTCCTAATCATCAAAGGAATATTCAATATGCAAATCAACTGCTAAAAGCTTCATGAATATTAATTAACGATAACAAAGAAATACAAAAGAAATTCTTGTTTTGAAAGAGTTTATCAAAATGAAAAATAACACGAGTAAAAATAAATTCAAAACAAAAAATTAGAAAGGCCTGAACTAAGACAGTGAAAGGCAATCATACTGAATGTTTTCATGAATTGAGGAAAGTTACATCAGGGAGAAATATTGAATAGTGACACTTGTCGATAATATATAAAATATATAAATCATGTATGATCAACAGTAAAATCAGGTCAAAACTAAAAAAAAAAAATCAAACACTCTTATCAAAGGGATAAACAACGCATAGCAACCGACCAGAAGTGCATGCATTTAAATTTTCGTCCACTTCCGGTATAGATTTTTGGTCGATTACAGCTTTATAACATCAGTAAAAAATGGGAAATTTCAAAATTATTAATTTGCATCAGATATTTCACGGAATTGTTATAATGGGAATTTGAAAAAAACCGAAATTTTAGGTGAGAAAACTGATAAAATACATACCCTTTTGAACTACTCGGCCGAGCTGCGCCACTAACACAGTCGGATGCCCGAGTTCGCTTGCAGTCGATGCTGATGGTTGATCTTCGGGACTGGGGCAGACCAATGCTTCGATACAAGGACACCCTCAAAGACTGCATCAAACACTGTGGCATTGATGACTGGGAAACCTTGACACAAAATCGTTCGAAATGGAGAGCAACTCTCCACAAAACCACAGCAGCATTGGAAAAGGAGAGAAGGCAGAAGAGGCAGAAGAGGCTACAAAGAAGAAACCCAGAATTGGCAGCTCCAACTGGCCTAAACTGCCAGACGTGTGGGCGTCCCTGCAAGGGAAAGGCAGGCCTAAAGGCGCACTCACGTCTCAAACATGGACGAAGACTCTATTGGGCTTGGGCGCATCGCCTCCGCCGACCAGCAGACCATGGTTTTGAAATAAACCTCTTTTGATAAATGATCATGCTAATCTCTCTCTATTTGATTGGGCCGTTTTGCAACATACACATTTTCACAATCGTCAATCTCCATGAAGACACATAAATCAATTATATCCTTTATCTCAACCGCTACTAATTCAAAGCCATCTTTTCTGCAAGGTACGAGGTGACTTACTTTAGCATATGTCATGTCGTCATTTGATAGGTGAAAATCTACAACCTGGAACTTCTTAATAAGGGCAATATATATTGAACATGAACAGATATCATCACATAAACAAGGAGCTGAAGGGGTTAATTCTATGTATTTCTGAACATGACCAAATGATAAGGTTCCGTCATGATAAAACATAACAGTGTATGAATTTCGCTGGTAGGCCAAAGTATATTCTTTTGAACATATTACTGTGCTATTCGACATTATTCTTAAGAAAAACTGAACCTCACAGCAGACTGCATGGCCAACCAGTCTCTGTATTACAGCTTGTTCCATTCTTTTTAGGGTGTATTTCTTAGTGACACCAAGAATATAATAATTATGAAACATATGCTTACCTTTCTTGTATTTGTGTAAGGTGAATCTCATTCTAGAGAAAAACTTTTCAACTTCAGAACCCAGTTTCAAATCTTGCACAAGCAATGGATACTTCAAGAAAATTGCCACATTGTTAGCAATTTGCATATCAACATTTTGTGTACCATGAAACAAAGACAATAATTCCCCATTAATTGATTCAAAGGTAAAACATGAATAAACCCAAAGGGGACCCAGATTTCTGACAACATCACATAGATGAAGCAGTTGGTGAATATTCGACGTCATCTCACTTTTGGAATATAAGGTTTCATGCATCATACAAAAATGTTTTAAAACTTGATCACAGTGATCAATAGTTTCATGGGAAATGGAATCTACATTAAGTAAATACACAGCCTCCACCAAAAGCAAATAATGCTGAAAATACATGTCAAGGAGTAAACCAGATAAGACTGGTAGGGAGTAGTAGAAGAGCCATGCCCGACACTCTGATGCCTTCCAGTATTTTCTGTGATCCCCGATACTTCTTGGTACTCGACCAATGAAATTTGGAGGTTTCAGATTCTTCAAACGGGCATCTACATCAGAAAGTAAGTGGGATATACTATAAGGTTGACTGGAATGGCTGCTATCAAACCAAAGATTTAAAAGTCGCCTAACTATCCCGAGAAGAACCTGGTGCATCCAGTCAATAGCTGTACCATTTATCAAATCGGGCATATGGTACAAAAACCAGGATGGACCTTTTATTCCAAGTATTGGTTTTCCCATCTGAAAAGCGTGCTCTGCACACATTTTCGTTTGGTCATGTGTTCTTTTGTTGTCGTCTAATGTGGTCAAATCACAAGGGAACACTCTTGCATGCCCTCTTCCAACACTTATTACTTCCCCTGGTTGGGTGCATTTGGGGCATCCATATAATCCATTAAATTGGGTCATATTGAGGACTGAGCATTTTGCAGGCATATCACATGTCCCACACAATAAAATGCCCTTAACTTTTTGTTCCATTCCCAGATAATTACCAATATTAACTCCAGATGATAAGTCTTGCAATGATGTATGAAAAGGTTTCAAAAAAGTATTCATGCATGGCTTACCTTCACCGTACCACAAACCTGCTATCACCATTTTCTCTTTCAGAAATCTTTTAGTGGGGGGCAATTCATTGATTAAAAAATAAAGCGGCCAAATTTGAAATTTTGATGACTTAAAAATGGGAACGCCATCAGTATTCCACATAAAAGAAATATTATTGGGGTTTTGTAGAAGTCCACCAGGTTGTGAAAACTTCTTGTACATGTTACCATCATATATATCTCTAATTGTACCATCATTTTTTCTGTGAAACCTGTGTTGCAGATCATTACAAAAGCCTTTTTGTTGAAACAAAGCTTGTATCTGTGCCAAAATTGGGATTTCAATGAAATATGTCTTGTCTTTGTTACTTGCAAATTTTTTGTGACAACCTGGACAGCTTTTTTGTTGTTTATTTAAAAGGAAGCCACAAACTGAACAAAATTGGTGAAATACAAGGGGCATCTTTAAGTTAGTGAAATATTTTTTAAACAAATGAAGGGTAGTCTTGCACAGGTTTGGGTTTTTGCAATGCAGGGACACAAGAGTTAAAATGTCAACTAGACATGATCCTGTTAGACTATGCCTCAACCCTAAAGTTAAAATAAGAAGCATGCTCTCTGCAAGGGTCAGTGGGGCTCCTTCGTACAATGGTTTGCTATCAATTGGTGAATCGTCTGCTGATGCAGTAAAGTCTTCAACGCTCTCCTCAGCATCGAACCAGTCATCTCCAGGAACATCAAAATATACGTCATCCCCATCATACCATTCCTTATTTTCCTCTTCATTGTGATCTGTGGACATAGCAGTGACATCATTGGCCATCCATTCACCTGGTGGATCAGCATCACTAACATCTGAAAGGAGAAAACAAGAGAAATAAATGTAATTGAATGTTTCAATGAAGATACATGTATGTCAGATGATTTGTCTTAAATCCTCATCATGCCTTTATTCCTTTTAATATAGATTTGTCTCGACATTTTTGCTTTCTGTTTTGTCAATTGCTTTTGAAACTTACATGCACTTGCTCCATTCAATTTTTGCTAGTAAGCTTGTCGAGTCTTGAGTACATTATACTTATTATTATCAAAATCATTGTTAGTGAAATAACATTGATTTTAACACAGGACCATGTAAAAAGAGGATACATTATTTTTTATAATTCAATACTTCATTACCAGAGCTGCCAACATTGGATTTGTGCCGGCGGGAGGACTGATTTTTTTTGGAGTCTCCCAGACTTGACACTTGTTCAATGGCTTGTTCAGGTGATCTGGCCTAACGCATAGCTTTAGTCCTGGAATAAAATAACCATACTTTTAGTGAACGTAACTTACCATCTTTAGAACTAGAAGATGGAGTGAAGCTTTCAGGAACATCCCACCAGTCACAGCTGACTACCTCTGAAGATTCTGTGTAATTAAATAAAGTTAATGTTTTATAGTAGGCTTCCACTTCCACGTCCAGCACTATAAAGGAAAATGAAGCCTTATACATGTAAGCCTAAATTTCCTAAAGATTAGTGGTGCTGTACATGTAGGCCTACAGATCTGAAATCTATAATGGTCGGGCACACTGCCGGCTTCTTTGAAATTTCAACTAGACGGATTCTTGACTGCACGCAGTCACAATCAATGCCTTTGCCCGCGCTAGATTTTAAGTACCGGTATATCGCATTCATGTTTGAATTTTCATAAACTTTGGAGAATTAAACTAAATATCGGAAATGACAACGGAGGTTAAGCATAATTGCCCCAGAGCCCCTGCCCCCCTTCCCCAACTGAATTTTGTGAAATAACTCATGTTCATGAGGTAATCTGAACTTACCAGATGTCATGCCTATGTCTCCATCCATGCCTTCCAAGCTTTGATTTTGGCTGCTTTCAAACAAGTTCTTTTGTTCTGGAACTTGCTCCAGCTCGAGCTCCTTTTCAGACGTCACGGTGGGGTTTCCTTTCCGTGAGGAATAAGGTCCTCTCCTTCCCCTTTTAAGTGAAATTGTCTGCTTAGGCTTCGCTTTGGGTGTACCAGTACTACTTTTATTGTCACTATCCATGTTTCTTGTGCTGTGTTGCTTTGTCCCGCTAACGTTAAAGCCTAGATCTGTATCAAAAGTTGTATAATTTTACTCTCAAGAGCAAAAAAAGAGCCAGACTAAGATGTCTTACTTTTCTTTTTGCCACTATGGTACTGAAGTGCAACTTGGAAAGCTATAAATCTATTATTATGATGAATCTTGGTCTCAAAGTACAAGTTCAAAATATACAAGCGATCCCTGGCAATAAATAATTAGATCTACAAGTATGGCTACAGTGCCCAAGTCTGCACACAACTAACTGCGCGATTTTGATAAAGGCAGTGTATACATCCACGCGCGTGTGTCTTTACCATCCACGTATGGCTGGATACAGCCACACGCTGGTATTAAATATTGTATATTACCACCGCCATCACAATCAAAATAACCTCATTTTTTCATTTAATTCTTACATTCTAAGCCACTTGAATCGTTTCAATTTCATTCACAGTCTTCTTTCCTGGATTTTCTAGTCTTGTTTAAAGGTTCGTCTGTTTAACAGCAAATTTTCAAACTTTTTCTACTTATGTCATGTTCATTCTGGCTTGCTTTCGCGACGGCTCTGTCTGTGTATACGGTGCAGACATAAATGGCCACAAGTCATGCACGCACACATATCAGGCAGGCATGTACGTACATAATACAGGCACATTATTTACGCAGACTGACAGAGCCGTCGCGAAAGCAAGCCAGAATGGATATGACATAACGAGAAAAAGTGTGAAAATTCGCTGTTAAACAGACGAACCTTTGTAATAAGACTAGAAAATCCAGGAGAGAAGACGGTGAGAATGAAATTGCAACGATTCAAGGAAATTAAAGTGGCGTAGATTGTAAGAATTATAAAATGAAAAATTAGGTTATTTTGATTGTGATGACGGTGATCACTCATAGCTACATTCCTATACCTCGTGTGTAGAATGTAGGCAGTCATACACCTCAACTTTTTAAAACACCACTGCACAAAAGTCACAAACATTCACTCAAAATCGGCATTTAATTTACAAAAACCGACCACAAAATATCCAAGAAAAACAATAAATTCAACTCACCGATGTTGGAAAAGATATTTCCAAAAATCAAATCCGTAATTTACTGTTGATTCTCGCGAAACGAGCTATCGGAGTCAATGTGTACATTTCCTGGTCGCCGCGGGCGCTGACATCTCCCCAAAAGAGTTTTGTCCTTAAAAATTCGGTCCCTGTGGCATACACGGAAAAGTCCCGATTTTCTGTGGTGCGCGATCGTAAAGATCGATGTGCGCTCGATCCCGAGTTTCTTCGTGGACAAAAATTGTATTGGCCGATTTTAGTCTAAGACATCGGCAGTATGTAAACAACACGCGATCGCGAAACAAATCGGCGGGGATTTCTCCGGTTTTGGACAAGATTTTGACTTGGGATTTTGCTGAAAATATCAAAAGTTCTTCCTAACGGCCATTTGAGGTAAGTTAGGAGTGAGATTTTTAAGGCCTGAATTTGAAAGCAAGTATTTAAAATATTTATCTTATTTCCCCCCCTCTCCCATACCTTTACTACACGAGACAGAAAATAGCAACTATTTTTGCATGTTGTATTCGTAGTGGTCAATATGACCACTATTCGTGGTGTGAGTGCACGTTTTTCGTAAAATCTGACGGCAAATTGACAGGCTAATGTTTCTTAGGTGTACGGAATTGCAACCCCCATCTGCCCATCCTACAATGACTAACTTTGTTAACTTTGTTACAAATGTTACTGATCGAGAGAGGTAGTGTCATTAGTACTACATACTAGTAGGCCTAGTGTGTTCAGTTTTGCAACAAAATCATGAAAATGGACACAAATATGACCCTACGGGACTACGTACAGTTTCGAATTCAAATTGTCTTTCTGAGCTGAGCTGAGAATGAACAAACAAGTTTCGACTTTCATAGATCTAATTATTGACGGTGATCGCTTGTATATTTTACAACTTACAAATTGAATCAGGGTCCAAATCTTGATGAAGTTACAAATGTAGCTGTTGGCGAATGCTGGTCCTAAAAGGCTAAATAAAATAATTAATACGCTAAAATAATAATCCGAAAATCGAAATTCGAAAATGCGAAGCTATTATTATCGATCGCTGAAATTGTGCGCGCACACTGTACTTTACATGCACTGCATGTAGCGTTCGTTCAATCGATCGCGTGTATGTCCGTACGTACAGGCGCTAGGTAAACCTTTGCACATGCGCGCACACGAGCTGCTGTGTTTCCTTTATCCAAGACCGTAGCGTCGATGATTCTATTTTTTTATATTTTTTTTTCACTTAGCGAAGCTTAGAACTATTTTTTTCTGATTTACAAATATGAATCTTTCACAGAAAACACGAAATAAAAAAATAACGAATCAATCCTAATCTTGCCTCGGACAGTAAGACGGTAAATAATAATACTATATATCGTGTATATTGCATACAGTACATGAAAAGAACATGCTACGAACATCGGCGATAGTCTTTAATACATCCGCGGTTCCCTCCCCCACGGCCACGGCCACGAAATAAAAATCCTTATCACATATAATATTATCAGAATATAAACTTTTAAAAAGACGTTAAAAATAAGATTCAACAAAGATTTAGATTTAATCTCTTGTTCTTAATCTATAATAAGATTTTTAAAGATCTTTACGAAATTCTGAGTTTAGACATGTTGCATGACGTTGCCACCAGTTAAAATATAAAGTCGTAGACAGTCGTCCAAGATTAGATTTCTCGACATAACTGTTTATTTATCCCACCCTAAATGAAGTGCAAACATCTAAGTTATTGATGAATCTTATTTTGCGAGTTTCGTTCGTTTTTATTCAGATATATATATAAATTATAAATGTCTTTGCATGGTTGTGATTTTTATTTCGTGCGAGAAAAAAAACAAAAGCGCGCATTTATACGAGACTACGGAGATTCCCCAGTGGCATGGCCACGAGCTCGAGAACGCTAACGGGCACACAAAGAACAAAGAAAGACTGGATGGACTATTCCATTCGCTCATGGGTTAATTCTTGGGTGGCAATCTCTCACGATACATCGTTCGCTCAATTGTTTTCTTTAAAAATAGATTTTAATAACACAGTACTCCTTAAATAATTATATATATTGCTTAAAAATTCAAAGTATTTAGTTTTAGACCAATATTTCGATGATTTGATATCGCTAAAATATTTCCCGGTCCTGTGCTTATATGGAAGTTACTTCCTGTCTCGGTCGAAATTTGAAAGGGAACGCTACGAAAGTGCGTTAGCCGTAACAGTAGCAAGGAAACTTTTTCATCTGCATGACAATAGATTGTGAAACTTCTGTTCATTTTCCTTCGGAAACGATTTTAACTGTTAATTCTTTAGTTGGTGATTATATTTTGCCGTTATCTAATACATATCATACGTTAAAATGAAGACGTGGTGCATCGTTTATTGGGTTGAGGAGGGAAAGGTTTCGGTGGAAAACCTTGCCAGCGTGGAGGAAGGAGCAAGAAGCGTGGGCTCGGAAGGAAAAATAAAATTCAACGGTGGAAAAGCTTATCACGGAAAGGTCCTAAAGATAGGTGGTAAGTACTAACAAGTTAAGTTGTCAACATTTCATTTTCCAGCAATTCTTCTGTGTTTTAATTATTAAGGTAATTAAAATTACAGTCTTTTGGGGAGGGCAATATTCTGATATTTCCCCATGTTACATAATTACAATACCATGACATACCGAGTGATTCTCATTTTCTGATACTGATAGTTGATAGACAGTGATAGATACGGCACTTAGACTTATCTCTATCTAAGTTAGTCATGCTAGTAAGTCATTGTACTTTGTAGTTCATGTAGTACTAAATAAAGGAGTTATCACTCCTTTGAATTATAAGCTTCTTTTCTGCTTGTCACTTTTGTCAGTCTAAAGTATGGACAGATCTACCATGTCTACCAGCATGACCAGTACCATAGACGGAGTTGGGATAGGCCTAGTATTTAGTAAATTCTTTGACTGGTTGATTAATGATTACTGATTACTCCAAAGGCAAACTCCAAGGAGTTCCCTTAAATTTGTAAAATGAATAGACCTCTACTCTGTCAGTTGTTGTAATTTCATAGATCTATAATTTGGAGGCAAATTTTACCCCTGTACGGAACGGGAAGCAACCATATTCTGTGAAAATAATGTTCCTTAATCTGTTAATTTATTTTTGCACCTCCAGCTGTTAGTGTTACTGTTAGTTTACGTTATGTTTAGGGTTTAAAAGTTAGGGATGTTCTTTTCATCTGTTCATTGGACATACGGGACTTTCTGCATAAAAGGCCGTAGCAACTGAAAAAGTGTGTCTGCACTTCTAATCACCTACATTTGTAATGGGCAAAATACTTGGATTCTATTGTGTTAGGGGCGAGTGACATCAGGTCACTACAGTTGGTTACAAATTATTTTCTTTTTTTGTTTTTTTGTAGAAAACAAACAAGAATTGGATAGTGACCAAAAGAGGGTGAAAATAAAAGAGGACGGCACTGCAGAGTTGGCCACAAACACCACCAAAGCCACAACCACCAAAGCCACAACCACCAAATCCGCCACCACCAAAGTCACCGCCAATACCAAAGCCACCCCCACCACCGCCACAACCAAAGCCACCACCAAAGCCACCCCCACCACCACCAACATCACAAAGAAAGGTATCAAATGTCAGAAGATAAAAGACATTGAGGCTGCTGCAAAGGTGCAGAAGGAACTCTGTAAGCAGATGCTAAACTTGCAGGTACAGTAATAGAACATTAAAGGACTTGTTCAGACGATGTAATGAATATCTATAAATGATGCCCATGTAATAATGTATATAAATTTATACATGTATGTAGCAGTATAGATATAATTTGATTAGTGTTTTTAAAAACATAAAAATAAAGACATGCATATCTTATTATCAGTATTATGTTGATTTTTAATTTGAATTTATGCCTACCGGTATATATTATATTAAAAAAAAACTAAAAAATAAAATTGTATAATTTGTCCCTATGTTAAATACAGTATTGCTATCAGCAATGAGACATGCTCAAGTCAGCACAGGCTAGTGTCCTGTACATGTACTTAAATGCTGAACTTCAATTTCCACGGCATATTGGTCACACAAATGAAATCATACTCATGGCTGATTCAACAAAGAAATTATAGTCAGTCTTATATCTCTTCAGTCTGACTGTAAAGGATTCTGGTATTATTTCATTAGGAAAAAGGAAGTAGCCTCATAAAATTTTGTAGTCTTGATGGATGACTGCTGAATATCATCCACGCTTTCCCTTCAACCAACCGTCTTTGAGTCTAATTTATATCATAATTATTTCATCTATTTGATTATATTTAAGTTCTTTAGATTTTATGTATACATGTATCTTAAAACCTGCTTCATAAATGCTAATCAGTTATGTATCTGAAATTTCACGCTAATCCTGCTGAGATATACTTGTTTGTCTCACAGAAAGATGGGGAACTCCTTGCTGTCAAAAAGGAGAATGTTACTCTAAAACGGAGAGTAGCAGAACTGGAGAATGAAGTCCAGCAGCTGAAAGACAAGGCCAGTACTGGTACTACATGTAGTACTGGAACGAGAAAACCTTCATTCTCAATGGGTAAGTAACAAGACTCTTTCCATATACATGTTACAAAGTTTCAAAATAGAATACTGAACACTGGCATACTGTTTTTTTTTAAATCATTGTATTTCTTCAATGTTGTCACTTACATCAGATTTTCCTTGAATATCTAGAAAGGACCCCTTTTCATTCTTAAATACCCTTTTAATTTAAATTTTTTATTTTTTTGCTTGTCAGCAGCTGGATCTTAAAACATATTTGGCTCATTACGCCACTGAAGACTGAAAAACAGTAGTTCATATCTAACATACAGTATTTAAACGTTGTTCAGGCAATCACTTCTTAATTTTCTCCTTCTCATTCTGTCACAGAAATAACACCTAAGAAACTTAAGTTACTCAGGGAGCTCACATCATTTGTGTCAGATCAGGTAAGGTTTTGCTTGTCTATTCCATTGTAATATTTCTTTGGAGTTATTTGTGTCAATTGGTCATAGTTTATTGACAAAATAATCTTTTGTTCTAATTTGACACATCCCAATGTAGTGTAATAAAAGTCGAACTTTCCTTCAGTCGAATCAGTTTTTTTGCCAAACTATGCAAAACGTGTTATTTACGATTCGCCACACACAATTGGTCTTGGGATGAAATGGGATTTATTGTGTCGGAAATGCATTGTCATGGTAACAACATATTATGGCAATAAATCGTGAAAATATTGCAGATCAAACCACTTCCTCATTTTTGGAGCAATTCTCAGGAAAATTTGGCACACACATTGGGACGGGGGTATTAATCACCTTTAGTGATATTTTTTTTTTTAGTCATGTAAGTCGAAATTTTGTCTATTTATTTGGTCCCAGTAGATTCAACTTCATCAAGTTTGACTTTGTATTTGTAAAAACATTTTTAAGGTACCTGAGGAGCATGACGTGATTCAGAAGAGGCCACTTCCGTATCTCCCCTGTCAGAGAGCAACACATCCTTCAACTGGACCGTCTGCCCCAACTGCCTCAATCCTGACTGCTCCTCCGGCCCCATCCCTAACTGCCCCAACCGTGACTGCCCCACCTTCCCCAACATTCACTGCAACTCTGGCTACAACCCCGATTGCCCCTCCAACCCCAACGCTGACTGCCCCTCCGGCCCCAACCCTGACTACCCCTTCAGCCCCAACCCTGACTACCCCTTCAGCCCCAAACTGGATGACTCCTGCCCAGTCTCTCACTGCCCCTCCAGCCCCAACCATGGTTGCCCCTGCTGCCCAATCTCTGATTCCTCCACCAGACCTGAATGTTGTCATAAGCACACCAAAAGCCTCAGTATCAGTAAGTAAGATAGATGTTGGTATAGTCTTAGGGTGGAATGTGAAGTCATCAGGAGGCATGCTGAATATTGATATACAGTGTATATTCCGAACCAGAACTCTTCTTTTTTTTCAATTTCATGAATTACTAATCAACTGTGAATTTTTGAAATTTTCTCCAAGTAAACTGATACATATATACGACTGACCCATCATTGTTGTTTTGGCCAATTCAACACTGTTAGGAAGTAGGCATTACATTGGCCTTGGGTTAGAAAAGTGGATTTTGTCATAACCTGTAATCTAGTTTCCATCATACTTAATTTCTGTATGCTAATGATCTATTAAACAGGATAAATACACCCCCATATGCAATCACATATTTGTCTTGCATTAAAATTTTAGCAATGTCCAACATACCATATGAGAGAATTCTGATGGAATGATCGGATGCTGATCACGGGCAAGAAGTGCCCCCCCCCCCCCTGGATCCTCCAATATAATTATATATGCTTCCTTTTTAATGAAAATATATTTGATCACCAAAACTTCTGATTGGCTCTATGCAAGAGACCATGTGTTGCTATATTTATTTAAGAGTCCATTGTGCTGTATTTATTTAGACATGTATTGATTTTCTTCCCTTGAAAAAAAATCTTTTCAGACATCCAGTACCAATCCCATTAAAAAACAACTGTTATTTGCCACATCCGGACCATCACCTGTAAGTATACTCTATAAATTAACCATGTTTGGTTGTTTGGTTTTTTGTTTATGTTCTGTGTCATACAGAAAACTTCCATCAGTTTGGGATATCTTTTATTTATTTTTTTAGATTCTACCTTTAAATGTCTCGCAGACAGAAGACAGCAAGAAACTGTGACTAATCACTTGCCTCCAAAAAATTAAGTTTGGTAGCAGGTTTAACTACACTATACAGTGGAAACACAGTTAACTTACCATTAACTGTAACTTTGCCATCAATGGTAACTCCCATGGAAACCTTGATTTTGATTGGCTGTTGAGTGATGTTACCATGGTAGTTACCATTATGGTAAGTTTTATGCAATGGGCCACAGAATATTATCCTGTTATATCAGTAACATTATATCAGATCTCTTAATACTGAGTTTTTGAATTTCCTGCTTTAATATTGCCAATGAAATGTGGGCAGGAAATACACTATAATGAATTTCACTTGTTTTTATTTTGTTTTTCTCCCCAGAGCTCACATGTACATCTTGAAGGCCCCGATGAGGTAAGATCCTTTCTTAAACCATGGACAGCTATACTTCGGATACCGGTATCTGAAGTTTGGGTTTTGAGGGAAATGTGTGTTGTAGAAAAAGTTAGATTCTGGAAATAGGGGAAAATCAAGTGAAATGAAATATGCCTTTGGATATTTTTTACATCAAAGACTGATGCAGGCATAAACAAATATTGTCATGTCAGTGGCACAAGGGTCTTGAAGTAATCTGAGTAAATTTTCAAAATAGCCATTACAGTTATACATCAACTTTGTTGAGACCTTCAGTGCATGCAGGAATGAATTATATGTTACTTAGAATCTGTTTTAACACTCATCTGTTATGTATTAATCCTAATCCTATTGAGTTTTTAAGGATATTGCAAAGCATGGGGAGGGTCTTTTTACCCCCCCCCCCCCAGGTCGCAGCAAAATTTTATTTTACAGAATAGTTTTGAATTATGCAAGGAATCATATTTTTGCCTATGAATCACTCGGTAAAGCTCTATGATTTTTTACATCCTTGGCCATAATGGTGCTTGAAAAAGAATTTAGTATATTTAGTCAAATTTTAAGGCAAAGTTAGGTTTTTTAGCCATTTTCAGACCAACATTCATATACAAACTGTTGCATAAGTTTGGAATCACATGTGCCACATCAAGCACCAATGAGTTTAGGGTAAAATGTGTTTTACCCTAAACTCATTGGTGCTTAATGTGGCACATGTGGTTCCAAACTTACAATTGGCATACGCTTACCATAGTAAGTGTGTGCCAATTGACATTTTCTTTATCTTTTTCCACATCAGACTTTGGTGCCACTTTTCCCGGGGGGAAACCAATAATAACGGACGCGCAGAAGCGTCAAGCCTTTAGGAAAGGCTTGACGAAGGAGACGCTTTTGACGAGTCTCCTGGAGGTCGTCTTCGGCCAAGAGACCCTTGCCAGAGGCAAAGCGTGTGGGAAAAGGGTGGCACCGAATAAGAATACACCTGAAGAAACTGTACCCCTGGACTCCGAGCTCTTGGTGGAAATTAAAGGTAACAAGCCTTGTTTTATTGCTTAATGTCCAACATGGCACATGTGCTCTTTTTATTCATATTTTTTTACATTATTATGGCATTTTAATAACCACATCTGCCATTGTACAAAATTTGAATAAGCCATTTTGAAGATATGCTTAAAAAAAAGTTGATAGAAATAAAAAATAAAAAATAAAAAAAAAACGTACAAAAGCATAAGGTGGTCTGTACTTGAAGTACAGCCCACCTAATTATTTGTCTGTGTGTACATATACTGGAACATATAGATTTGTGTTTTAAAGACCAAGAGTTTAAACCACAGTTTACACTGTACATTGTAGTTTCAGATACAAAGGCAACTCATCATAATGAGGTCCTTGGGATCATCAAAATTACCTTGTTATAATAGGACTCTCATTATATCAGGTTTAAAACACAACACAATGTTAGGAGCTGGGACGAGGAGTACCTTCTTATATCAGGAATATTGTTATGTCAGGTCTCTTTATACTGAGTTTCCACTGTAAAGTGAAGGCCATTTAAAGTGTCATTAGTTATCATGTATTTCCAAATAGTTAACAAGTTTGTCTTTATTTTCTGTTCCTTTTTCAGAATGCATCCTGAAAAAATTCAGGACTTCTACTGGCGTGGCCTGCCTATCTCCACGCGAATTTAATGAAAAAATCAACTCAAAGTGTGCATCTGCAAGGAGAGCGATAAAAAATAAAAAATAAAAATATTTTCTTTGAAGTAAAACTTCAATGGTTTTAAATATTGGGCTTAATACATATTATTGCATAGATGGCATAAATTAAACAAGGTTATCCAAATTCGACGCTTGGAAACATTTGAAGTAATGATTATTATCAATTATAAAACGGTAAAATACAGCCCCCAATATAGCAGCTGAAGAGCTCCTAGAATGCTGCTGAGATGTGTGACGACAACCAGGGACCAGTCCTGTCTAAGCAGACGATGTCCCATAACATCTTACACATTTTTCAGTGCCTGTTTTGTCATCTCCTCTTCACCTATTTCTCTTACCTGACTAGCGTCAGTCTTAATGTTAGTCTGTTTCCTCACTCTTAACTTCGTGTATGGTATTATTTTGATGAAAAAATGCAGCGTTAAAAAAATACAGGAATCAGTCACTTGTAAACAAAATAAGACGCCATTGTATTTTCAGCTGCTTGCACCGGGGCATGCTCAGCGTTTCAAGAGGGAACGAATACCATCCGTGCTATTATTTGGAGGGCTTTTCAATTTGAAAGTGGGGTTTATTTCCTTGATCATTGACCCTTCTGTGTATTTACAATCAAACGGTTTTAGTTATCAGAATCAGTTTCACTTTCCCTTTTAGAATGGTGTGAAATAAGATCATGTTTAAATATACCAAAATCTTTATAATTTGATAAATAATTGCGTTGCAATTACGTTCATTCATTATAGGATGTCGTCTGCTTAAGCAGGATCAATCCCTAGTGTGACAACATCAAAACATCGCTATATTTCTGGCGAATCCTCAGATATTCCAGATGCTTAGAAGAGCTTTTATTTAAGTTGTTTTTATAAGCATCAGATACGCAGTTGACATAAAACTTAAACGATTGCCATCTGTAAGCTTCCCAGTTTCTAGTGATACATTAATTGCCATATTGGTGATTTTCTTTGAATAGCTACTTTAAAATGTTGAATTATGATATACATGTACATTATCTTTGTTTATTATTGGATACCTCTAGTAATATTATACTAGTAGCTTTAACTGTGTCTTCAATTCAAGTGTGTGATTTTTAGTGTGTGCTAACAGAATCTCTGCCATATTATATGAGGTAGCACAAAAGGCTATGAATTGTTATCTGCAGCTGAACATTGGGACTTGAAGTTTTTTTGTTCATCATCAAGAGCAGAAGTTGGTGTAACCTTAAGATGTTGAATTATGATAAACTTGTACATTATCTTTGTTTATTATTGGATACCTCTAGTAATATTATACTAGTAGCTTTAACTCTGTCTTCAATTCAAGTGTGTGATTTTTAGTGTGTGCTAACAGAATCTCTGCCATATTATATGAGGTAGCACAAAAGGCTATGAATTGTTATCTGCAGCTGAACATTGGGACTTAAGTTTTTTTGTTCATCATCAAGAGCAGAAGTTGGTGTAACCTTAAGATGTTGAATTATGATATACATGTAAATTATCTTTATTATTGGATACCTCTAGTAATATTATACTAGTAGCTTAAACTCTGTCTTCAATTCAAGTGTGTGACTTTTAGTGTGTGCTAACAGAATCTCTGCCATATTATATGAGGTAACAAAAAAGGCTGAGCCAAAGTGGCTAAATTACTGACATTTGCATTTTTTTAACTTGACAAGAATAAGCACCAAAAAAATATCAAAATTTGTTGAGTACTTATTGTTCAAATACACTAGTTTTCATTGTTCAATTGTTCTGATAAATTGTTTTTCGTGTTGAGCAACTTTAAGATGAAAAAGAGAAATATAGTTTTCAACAGTATTTTGAATAATTCTAGTGACTTTGTATTTATTGGTATTTATCAAAGCAAATTTAATTCATGTAAGCACAGTAATTATTCTTAAACCTTGATTATACTTTTTTATCCCCTACACCTGATTGCTCTTGCAAGCTTGCAGGAATGCTAGCCTTGCACGCTTGCAAGACTGCTGGCCTGCATGCTTGCAAGCGTGCGGTACTGCTCGCCTATACGCTTGCAAGCTTGCAGGATTGCTGGCCTGCAACACTAGCAAGCTTGCAGGATTGCTAGCCTGCACGCTTGCATGCCTACACGCTTGCTAGCCTGCATGCTTGCATGCTTGCAGGGGGAGCAGTCTTGCTAGCTTGCATGCTTGCATGCTTGCAGGGGAGCAGTCCTGCAAGCTTGCAGGGTTGCTAGCCTGCATGCTTACAAGCTTGCAGGATTGCTAACCCGCAAGCTTGCAGGGTTGCTAGCCTGCATGCTTGCAAGATTGCTAGCCTGCACGCTTGCAAGATTGCTAGCCTGCACGCTTGCAAGCTTGCAGGATTGCTAACCCGCAAGCTTGCAGGGTTGCTAGCCTGCACGCTTGCAAGCTTGCAGGATTGCTAACCCGCAAGCTTGCAGGGTTGCTAGCCTGCACGCTTGCAAGATTGCTCGCCTGCACGCTTGCAAGCTTGCAGGATTGCTAACCCGCAAGCTTGCAGGGTTGCTCGCCTGCACGCTTGCAAGCTTGTAGGGGTGCTTGCCTGCATGCTTGCAAGCTTGCAAGCTTGTATGGGTCCCAGCCTGCATGCTTGCAAGCTTGTAGGGGTGCTAACCTGCACGCTTGCAAGCTTGTAGGGGTGCTATCCTGCACGCTTGCAAGCTTGCAGGGTTGCTAGCCTGCACGCTTGCAAGCTTGCGGGCACGAATGCTTGCTTTTTGATTGGCTGAAATCTTTCCCTAATTTACATATTTCGCGAACTGCATGCTAGTCGCAAGCTAGTCGCTAGCTAGCGTGCTTGCTAGTCGCAAGCTAGCAACTCGCTAACCATTTTTTCTGTAAGGGAATCCTTGATATCAAAATGAATGTAAACCAAATTGATACCATATACCCTCCATGTTACCAGCTGCAGTGCACAAAAATGCTACCAGTTTGACAGTGCACTGGAACATAAAGATCAGTATTTTAAGCTTCACTAGAGTACCCACTTGCAGGTGTCCATATCAAAAATGTGTCAATCAGTGTAACTGAATAAACTGATAAAATTGGCACCATCCAACCTTTAGACAACTACCATGGCCTCCCTAAACATAATGGAACAAAAGTATCAGGAAATACCTTCCCTTGACAGTGCAACAGTGAATGCCTCTAGGGAAGTCTCTCCAGGAAGAGTGCTTTGTTTCAACTTAGATACAGAATTGTCATTAAAATGTAAGGAATATTAACGAAAATATCAATATCATAGTCCTATCCTCATGACGTCTAAAACTACACCACCTGCAAACACAAAATCCGCTTTAAATCCATCGAATCCCCAGAAGACCAGGTGATGGCATGTGTGGACAACATCCTCAAGGAGATTGGGCCATTGGAGACCAGGTATTGGCCTGATATCTCAGTAGAGACCTACAGAAGCATTGTGACAGTGTGAAGAAATTGTTACGAGCATTAATCACAAGGACTGGATTCATACTGATTGACAAAGTCAATAGATCACCAAGGGTATGAATAATTTTGAACATCACTCAGTTTGGATAATTCACCTTTTCTATTGTTATGCAAATGAGGTGAAACCAGAAACAGCATTCATTTGCAGATGATAACTAAATGTATTCATGTGATGTGCAATTAAATTCAGTTAACCATTCATTTTTAGGAAAAATGCAAAAAAATAGAATTTTCCAATGTGTATGAATAATTTTGTTGTTAACTGTATATATAAAAAATAAGTGTCCTGCGTTGGTTGATGAAAAATACACAAAAGTCAATGATGAATAATTGAATTTCCTATTGTTAGCAGGAGTACTCATGGGTAATATGCTAATTACTGTGTTGGCGGGAATTGTGAAGTACGACAAGTGGGGCGTGATTAAGTCACTGACGGATTTCGACACCGTGGACAGCGGTTGTGTTGCTTGAGCGTCGTGGTTTAATACGGTTTACGTGCTTGTGTATTGCTTGCGTGTAATAAATCCTGGCGTTAGTATAATTATTGAGATTATGTATAAGCCTACTACTGAAAGAACAGTTTTCATCAGTGGCTTCGTTGGGATCAACAGAAAGGCCAGATCCCAAGGCGACGGTTAGTAGCGTCCTAATTAAGGCAGATGATATCTCTAGAATTGTACACGAGGTTGTAGGTGGAGTTTTGGCTAGTGACACCGACGATGAAAAAAGGATTAGGAATGCACATGCAGGCAAGTGAGGGAAACTCATAGTGGTTAATGGGATTTGATGGATGTAAAATACCTTTTTAATATGTTCAATTCTTTGATGATAAGTAATGATGCATGATTTGCTTTATCAGGCTAGGGCGGCCATTAAAGAGAGAAGGGAAAGCAGAACAGATTTGGAAAACCGTACCAAGCTAAAAGTCGGCCGCAAACAGATTTTAATTGTGTTCATGGCAGTATGTATTAGTTTCGCAGCTACTGGAAGGCGACCAGGCCCCTCTGACCGGTGTTTCGGATGCGGAGCAATGGGTCAATGGAGAAGAGACTGTCCTGGCTCAACAAACCAGGCAATAGCAAAGATGGTGGCGTCCAGCGGTGGTAGTTACGAGAGTTCTGTTGGTGAAGCCGGGGTGCATATCAAGGATTTTGGAGGTATGTGATAATATAAATTGAGAGGAAAAGAGTATTTTTTACGCTTGTAATAAATAGCATATGAACAGGAATTTGCCAAGTTGTATAAATGCCGTGGAATTAATAGCATATTCATAAAAGTGAATCATGAATGGACGTGTGACTGAACAATTGCTTATTTATGACGGTGGTCATCAGTCCTTCCCTGAGCAAGATCGGCTCGAATAGTAATTACGATGCTTGAAGTCAATTATGATTAAGCTTGTGATAAAGATGTTACCAAGTTGTAAAGGCCCTGGCATTAACAGCATTTTCATAGAGTTAATCATGAATGGACGTGTGACGGAACATTTGCTTCT
This sequence comes from Heliocidaris erythrogramma, assembly GCA_025617745.1. Lineage (NCBI taxonomy): Eukaryota > Metazoa > Echinodermata > Echinoidea > Camarodonta > Echinometridae > Heliocidaris > Heliocidaris erythrogramma. The sequence goes on along the minus strand of CM046854.1, from coordinate 23,322,434 downwards.
ATTTATTATGACGGTGGCCAGTTGTTCCTATCCGGCTAGCTAGATCGGTTCGTACAGTACTTGTGTTTGAGGTCAATATGAATTAGCATGTGTTTGTAGCTTCTTGATGTTACTGAGTATGAAAGGCCTGGCATTAACAGCATATTGATAGCAGTTAATCTTGAATGGACGTGTGACTGAACAATTGTTTATATTATGTCAGTGGTCAGTCCTCCCTTGAGTTAGACCGGCTTGAATAATCTTATGCTTGAGGTCAACATGAATTAGCATGTGTTTAGGATGTTACTGAGTTTGTAAAGGCTCTGGCATTAAGTAGTATAGCAGGTAATCATGAAGGAATGTGACTGAATAATTGCTTATAATAATGGTGGTCAGTCCTTCGCTGAGCTGGATCGGCTCGCTAAGTGAGTGTATATTGTAATCACTTGCATAGATATAAACGTGCAATAGGAAGTAGACTCGGTCCCGAAGTCGCAGTTGAGTGGACAGGATGCGGTTGGACAACCTAGTTGCTCTGAAATGCTGGGCAATAGTGAAGATAAAGTGCACGGGTACGATAACACATTTTATATGGGAAAATTGTACGAGTATGAACAAGGAATTTCGAATCCAATCATTAAAGATAGAATGAAATCGGCTTATGACTTTTGGGTTTCAATAGGCACAAATTCAGAAATGCTGAGTGTGATTGCGGATGATTTATAAACTTCCACTTTTGTTACTCTGCCTTCCATGTTCCTGAAGAGTAACGGATCAGCAGTGAATCATGCACAATTAGTTTCTGAGGCGATTAATGAACTTTTGAACAATAAATTAATTATCGAGAGATCTGTTGCACCGGGTATAATTAATCCGTTATCAGTATCTGTTCAAAGTACAGGCATGAAGAGACTTGCGTTATATGGGTCTTTATGGAAGGAGAAAATATCTTTTGAAGATTGGCGCGTTGCTATCGAAATTTTCAAGAAAGGAGATTTCATGTGCTCATTTGATTGAAATTAGGTTATCATGTAAATATTTTCCGAGACCACACAGAGTATCTAAGTGTTGCTTGGGAGTTTCAAGGTACTATAAGGTATTTTTCCTTTTTAGTTTTACCTTTTGGATATCTACAGTTCCTTATATTTTTACAAAGTGCCTGAGGCCATTGGTGAGGCCATTGGTGAAGCACTGGTGAAGCAAAGGTATCTGTATGGTTTTATACTTGGATGATGGTTGGATTAGAGGCGATACATATCAGGAATGTGATTATAGTGCAGCAGTAGTAAAGGCAGATCTAATAGCTGCTGGTTTAGTGCCAAATTATTGAGAAGTCTGTTTGGCAACCCACTCGGGTATTAGATTGGTTAGGTATGACGTGGAATGCGGTACAAGGTACTATTGCAGTAAATATAAGAAGAATAAGAGATATCTTGAGCTGCGTTGAAGTAATGTTATATACCATTCCATAAGTAACGGCTAGGAATTTAGCAACGTTGGCAGGTAAAATTATTTCCCTTCCCTGTCGTTGGATCCTTAACTAAACTGAGGTCTAGGTGCATACATGTACATCATGAGATTGTGAAGCAGTGTCATTGGGATAAAGTCCAGATATTGTTCAGATAGTGGGGTGATTGATGAGATATTCTTTTGGAAGAATAACATTGAGTCGTTGAATAATCGACTTTTATTGACTATTCATTATCACAGATTATTATGCATACAGATGCGAGTAGTAGTGGATGTGGTGCACTATGTGGTGATCTTAGATTTAACCAGTCATGGGAACCTAATGAAAGAGGTAAAAGTTCCACATGGAGAGAGCTAGAAGGGGTTCTGTTAGCTTTAGAAGCTTTTCTTCCAGAGATCAAGCGGAAAAGAGTGAAAACTGTTCACAGATAATAGAGGCATAGTGGCAATAGTGAATAAAGGGCAGTATGAATACTGAGTTGCAAAACTTGAGTCTGGAAAATTATAGGCTGGCTATAGAAAATTATATGATCCTTGAAGTACAATGGGTACGTATAGAAGACAATGCACAGGCAGATCTTCTTAGCAGAGAAATTGATTTCGATGATTGGGTAGTTTCGAGAGAATTCTTTAACTTCATGAATAGATTACGGGGTCCGTACACTGTGGACCGTTTTGCAGACAACTTTAACGCAAAACTGGACAGGTTCAATTCAAAATTCTGGTGTAAGGGGTCAAGTCATGTCGATGCTTTTCTGTCAACTGGGTTGGAGAAAACAATTGGATTGTTCCACCTCTATGTCTTGTTCCTATATAGGGCTATTAAACATCTGATTGCTAGTAAGGCACAAGGTACATTGGTTGTACCAGAGTGGCCTTTAGGACCTTTTTGGCATATGTTTGGTATTAATAACCAATGGGCGGAGGCTGTGACATAAGTACTAAAATTAGATGATCCATCACATATATTCGTGCATGGAAGGAACCATAATTCTTTGGATCACAGAATATGAAAAATCGTGTGATATGTGTTAAAATGAATGCAGCTGAAAAAGTGTGAACAAGGATGGCATGAGGAATACTTGGAGTTGTAATTCCACTGGGTGAATTCCAAGAGGCAAGTTACGTCCCACTTGGGGCAGAGACTTAGATTCTGACTGCAGAAGTTTGATGGGAAGATAGTAACGTTAGCAGCTATCAGGAAGCTCATATTGGAGATACTGTCATATGTATTGTTTACAAATTTTGTTCTGCAGGAATGAAGAATACAAAGCCACCCTGACAAGGATTTTGGAAGCTTCTAGAGCAGAGATTACGGTTTCAAAATACAAGTGTGTTTTCAAACTATGGATACATTGGTGTAGGAACAATGGGTTGTGTCCTCTCCCTGCTGGACACAAAAATTTGGCAAAAGATACTTTATACACATGTATAATTATGTGCCATATTCGTCCATAGAGTCGGCTTACTATGCTATTAAGTGGCATTTCGATTGTTCGCCAGATGATGTGTGCAATCCGTGTGACATGAAATTTGTAAAATTACTCATCAAAGGTTTAAAGAGAATGCTAGCCAAGCTGGTTATACAGAAAGAACCAATAACAGCAGATATGCTCCATAGAATAGTGGATATGTTTGGATGCTGTGATAACCTTATGCATGTGTGCTATGTTACACAGGATTTCAAGTATGACGAAATGTCAAAATTGAGGCTTTGCGATGTTCAAATTTATGTTTACATCAGATATTAAAGGGATACGCCACCAGGCAGCCGTGCAGGATTGCGTAAGCCCCATTCATTTGTACACAAAGTTTATGCATCGAATGCGTCCGTTGGACTAAGTGGGATTACTTTCGACTGCACGAAGCCGACCAAATCTCGCACGAAAGCTCGAGCTCAGGCGGAGCATGCATGTTGTGCGGCAAACACTCTGTCATGTCCGAGGTTTGCGCCCCGCGGGGCAACGGCATGATCAGCTAACGATCACGGTGCCCTCTCGCTGCATAAAAACGTCCACAATCTGTGGTTGAGTATCCCTTTAAGTTTTTTGTCAGATAGAGTAAGACTCATAAGTATTGGGAAGGGCATGCGTTTTTGTAGTATCATCTGATAAGTTAACATGTCCAGTAGTTATGGTTAAGAAATACTTATCTCTGGCAAAATTGGATCTGAGTTTCAGAGGTTTATCTGTTTAAACCTGTCACTTTGAAGATATCTACTCAAGAATATATCACCAGGAAAGGTAAACTTTCATACAGTAGATCCCGTGAAATTCTACATTTTGCACTTCAAGAGATTGGTCTGAACCCAGAAAGGTTTGGGTTACATAGTTTTGAGATCGGTGGTTTGTCTGCGGCAGCAGCAGTTGGCGTGCCTGACCGGTTGCTTAAAAAACACGGTAGGTGGCAAACAGAGGTATCCAAAGACAGATACGTTAAAGAGGATCTGCAAAACCAGATGATGGTGTCTGCTAATTTAGGCGTGTAAGTGAATGTTAAGTATATCGTAGATATGTTTACAGAGACATGACGGTAAAACATTTAACAATTTGCAGAACACACTCAGAGTAGTTTATAAGTAAAATATTGTATCCTGCATGGTGGTAGGTGGAAAGGTGGATTTAGTGATGGTTGAATACAGCATATAAGAACCGAAAATTCATGAAATGATATGTGTATGATGGAATACAGTTATATTAGTGAATAATAAAGATAAAATGCATTAGAAGAAATAAATGAAATGACAGCATAAGATATTCCAGCGTGTCTTGCCCGTTCTTTAATAGCTGATAATGGTATAGCAGAAGCTATGAGCCATTCGTCGAAGATCCGTGCTCCCCAAAGGTATGTTCATGTATATATTAACATGTGTTCTGTTTCAGGAGGACGTTAGGCGTAATAGGAAAATTCTTATTCGCGTTTGAGTTGGCGAATTAGCTAATAAGACAACCGTTAAGAGATGAAAGAATTCAAATTTTCGCCCATAGAGATATATATATATATACATGTATATATAGTTGTAAAGAAATGTAGATGGGAGAACGTATAGAAAAAATAATTTAAAGTAAGATAAAGTTCACTCCGAGAATAAAGACATAGTAGATATCCGTAGGTTTGCTTCCACAAGTGCTTTCGTTTAATTCTTCAGGTGGAATGATTAACCTGTTACATGCGTTTATATATCGTACAAGTAGAAGTTACAAACATTTTACAAGTCTTTCAAATCTCCGTTGTTAAAGTTAGGAGATCTATTCAATGGACGGATAGTTGCTGGTAGATGAAAGATAGAAGAATAAGTTGTGATAGCATGGAGGATGTGGAATAATTGGCCTGGTGAGCGGGGGAAGAAGGATTATGGCATTTGGAGTCAATGGAACAGTGGATTATTGATTGGCACAGTACACAATAGACTAGAGTAGAGTGATTACAATTAGAGTACAGTGATTTCAATTATATATATATATATATATATATACATGTATACCCATATATATACATGTATATATGAGGAATGTCACAAATTTCTATCAATTGTGGTGTTAAAATCGTCCCGAATTACTGGCCATCAATGGACACTTGACAGTTTCACTAAATTTATCTCATGGAAAGAGTGGTAAAGCATTCACTTTCTTGGTAAATTGTATTGATGTTGTTGGCTCTTTTTCGGGGGGGGGGGGGGGGGGGGGGGGATCATTTCACCACCGTTTCATCATCTATTATCAAGTTATAGCACTTTATCACTAGTCAATCTTTCATTGAATTACTATGGAACATAGATGTGTATGATTATGCCTGCAGGAAATATTAAGTAAAAACAACAACAAAATTCACGTTGAATGCTTTTACATTGTCAATTGCTTTGAAATTGCCATGAAACTGCTTTGATATGCCAGGAGCCTGTCCCAAAATAGTCACCCCATTTTACATATATTATGAGATTTGACCCCTTAAAGTTACTTAGACCATTCATGTCATGCGCATAAAGCTCGTCAGCTCGAACGAAACCGCATGGGTTTGTCCCCCAGAGCTCCCCCCCCCCCAAAGGGCCCTGAAGTCGGGTCGATTTCAACCCATCTATATGTGCCAAACTTTGTCAGAAGGTGTATGACTATACATTACCAAACACAAAAAACTGACATTTTCCATCGGGATGGGTTGTCAGACCGCCCCTAAAAATTGGGGGAAGTTTTCCCCTTGAGGGCCATGGACCAAATTTTGTCAGAAGAAAGATGTTTTGGTGTACATTACAAAAATATAAAACTGACAAAAATTTCCATCTGGAAGGGGTGTAACACACCCCTGAAAAAACACCAAAGAGCCCCTAAACCAAACTTTGCTGCCCAAAATGCTCTGGATGTAGAGAAAACCTTTTTTTTTGGCAATATAGCCTAATAATAACTCCAATGTGTGTAATAGTTGAAGAGAAAATGGCTCTTTGTAACCGTAATGTTTTTAGAGTTAATTGGTATACCTATGAATTTGATGCTTCAGTTGCCATTGATGAGTAGAACTCGTCACTCAGCCTCAGTCTATTCAGTGTCAGTGATCGAAGGTTTGGCATGGAGAAGAGACCTCTTGCATAATGTAAGGATGCAGCAGGACCCAGAGGAGCCATGTCATACATGTTATGTGTGAACTCCTCAATCTGATGATTGTGGCAAGAAGAAACAAACAGGGTACAAGTGAATAGCAATATCAAATAAACAAAGACTAATTGTGACCCTCCACCACAAAACGACCAATAAGTCAGAAATTTGGGTTTTTTAATTTTAGTAGAGTTTGAAAGCTTAGATTCTTAGCTTTAAAATGATATATAACTTGTGTTGTATAGACTAAGCAAACCCTTATAAATTACAATGAGAATGTCTGAGTGTCAGACAGGCTAATGACCAAAACAATAGAGAAAACTGGCTCTAATGATGAGTGACCATTTAAGAGCGCCAGCCCTAATCTGTGTCCTATTGTTTGTCACACAAAAGGTTGAGTAAAAACTCCAAAGCCTACACCGCGAAGTACTCATTGGATTGGGTTGAAACTTTCCATACCTTTAGAATAGATGTATTTCTTTCTTTATGTAAATTTTGAATATCAGACAGTGCATAGTTTGAGCTATACCAGAAAAGCGATGTGAGATACGATCCCAGCAAGTTGACTATCAAAGTTTGAATATCCAGGCAAAAATGGTCATTTTGAATGAGAGTAAAACATATTTCAGCATGGTATTTTACCCCGAAATTTTGTCAGATGTTAGATTAATGAATTACTTTCAGAAAATACCAAAAACTTAAAATTGAAATTTCCACCCCGAACAACCTTTTTCAGCTGTTTACTCTAAAACTCCCGTTGCGACTTATTGGTCGGTTTGTGGTCGAGGGTCACAATTGCTTTTAACCATAATTTATCACAGTTATATTTCAAAGAAAGAGATATTTGAATAATATCGAATGACACAAAACTTAGAGATTAAGTACATGTATGTCATGTCATTAATGGTTCTTCCTTCAATTACGCAAAATATTATAATGAAATAATTCAAGAATCAATAGTATAAGAAATGCATGAAAAAGAAAATAATCGAAAATATGTGCTTTCCTTGAAGCATTTTTATCATGGCATTTAAGGTGATTTTGAAGCCTGTTGACTTCTAATGACAATTATGTCTTAATTGTTATCTGTATGCAATTTGGGATGTGCAAAACATGGGATCCAGGAGTGGTAGAGGGGTCCAAAGGGCATTATGCCCACAGGCAAAACCAACTTTGCCATATCTTTAATATACACCAAAGTAAAAACACTCTTATGCCCTCTGGCCAAATCTGAGTTTTATTTTTGGTATACATGTATATAAAACTACATGTACATGTAAGCTTCTGAAATCTTTTTGACAACTGTGCTCCCTCCCCACCCCTAATGTATAGTAATCCTGGATAGCCCACTGAAGAGGGTGCTCTGGACTAATGACTAGAAAATGTAATTACCAAATGAATTTAAGGGTATGAGTAAGTTATAGCATTATTGGACTGTAACATTCCATATTACATGTAGATAGCTCTTACAGATACAAAGGTGTGATTGGTGCGCAGCTTGTCATGTCATATAGACTGCGAGGATCGCAATTTGCATATTTTCACTCCCGGTCATTTTGTTGATGGTTACAATGACCGACTGGTCATTAAAACCATCAGTACCGATATCCTTAACACAGGGGGGTCGATAGCACTGCAATATGATGTCAGCACCATTTTTGACAAAGGGAAAATATTTTGTATTTTATTAGTCAAGGACATTGTAAAATTTCACGAGTAGTCATCTAATTCTAAATTTAAGTAATCCTTATTTATTCTAGAGTGCGGTAAGAAACTTCACAGAAAATGGATAGCCTTGATCGGAACAGTAAGTTTAGATTTAACTTCTCTCAAGTTGCTCACTTGCAACAGAAAATGCTTTGGTAGCTCCTGCAGCTAGACACCGAATGGAACGGCGCAGCACATACATGTACATGGCAAGCAGCTAAATCTTTTTACGCATGGGTTCAGATAAGCCTTCAAGTTTCATGACTTTTGTATTGCAAATGTTGATTTAGATCTCATCCTGATTAATGATGTGGATTCGCTGGGTCTATTACAACGGGAAATCTAACGTCGCATTTATAATATCTATCTAAAAAGAAAATTAGTTAGGATTTTTTATTCACCCCTTCACCCCAATTACAAAGTAAAGCAAAAAAAGTTCCATCCCGTGTGAACTATACCGAACGTTGTACCAAATCTTGGCCTAGATTTGAATTCAGGCCTATATGAATGTACTTTCTCATAATATCTGTAAAATTATACTTCGAATGACTCCTACTTACTCTACTTGGGTGAGTAGATCTTTGTGTTTAGATCTAGACCTCAGTGTAATCAAGGCTATCTAATATAACAGATATTAACTAGAAGGGGTGTAATATACTAGACATTGTTCAGGGAAAGTAGATCTGTAGATGATTAATTTTTTTTTCATGGTGTGCACTAAAATGCCTTATGACCAATTCTAGAACTACCCCCGGATAACTAGTGCACTTATTAAAAGGATAAGTTATTTTATAAAATAAATGACTCTTTTTAGGGGTCAAAAGGGCACTTAATGGAAGGAAAACGCCATGTATCAGAATGAAAGGGGAAATGATATTGAGGATAAATATGGCACTCAACAGAGATGAAAAGGAGCACCTATTACAGGCAAAGGATAACTTCACTGAAAAAAAGGAATAGGGCTACTTATCTAAGTAAAACAGGTAACTCTCAGAACTAATAGGGGAATAAATAGATGAAGGGGTACTTTATCAGCTTATGAGAATGAAAAAGAAAATGTTTTTGCAAAGGAAATGAAGCACTTATCGAAGGAAATGGGGCACGTATCAGATTTGAATAGGGGTTTTATAAAAATGGAACATATATTTTCAAAAGGGACATTTTTAGAGCTGAAAAGGGAACATTAATAATTATATATATATATATTTATATAGCTACTATATTAGTTATTCTGCTGTTCTGTGATGTAATGTAACAGAACTCTCAACAATTCCACTGAATAAACACACATTATAAAGAAACTATTGGGGGGAGGGATACTTGCAAGAGTAAATGTAGCACCCGTTTGATTTGAATAGGGTAGTAATCCCAGTAAGGGTGGCTTTTATCATAGGTGGTAAGGGAGACTTTGATAATAATGTGGAAATGGCACTGGTTAGAAAGAAAAGGTGACACTTTTCTGAATTAAAACGGTTCATTTTTCCTAACTAAAAGGGGATATTATTAAAATGAGAAAATGTTCACGCCCAGAATGTCCCACTTTTGCATGTCTCCGACTGTTAGATGTAGAACATTTGGTAGAACATGGAACAATTATCAGGGATTTTTCATGTAAAGGAAAGAGCTAGCTAAGTGGTGTGTGTAATTGAGTTTTTACAGACGTTTATCAATCAGATATGATTATTTACGTCTGGGGACCGACCTTTAACGTCACCATCCGAAAGACGGGACTCAGTCTCGAACCTGGGTCCGCTGAATCAGTTTATAACTTCCACTGTTAGCTGGATTACAGGCGCACGCCACAACGCCCAGTTGCTAGCTAAGTGGTATAGAGATTCCCAAACATGGGTGTCGATCCCGGGCAGGTGGGGGGGGGGTGGGCTGGGCTGGACTGGGGGTTATATATTCCCTGTGACATTTGAGGTGGGGGATGGCCTGTATAATCCCCTAACACTTTTGGATGTGAGAATTACGATACATTAACTTAAAACTAATAATTATCCAAATTCATTATTTAACAACATTTAATCATACAGCAAACCATTTTGGGATGCTCTATATAAAATGCAAGTTTATAGACAGATATTTGAAAAAGTCTCTGGTGTGGGAGGGGGATACCCCCCCCCCCCCCCCCCCCCCCTTCCTCTCGCCGGTCATCCCCCAATCATGAACACAGATCGATACCCCTGTTCCCAAGGAAAGTTATAATAAAATGACCTTAAATTAAATTCCAAGTATACAACTAATGATTTATTTATAAACGATCTATTACAAGATAAAAATCACCTCTGTCTTTCATTATGAAAATATAAAATCATAGCCCATCAAAGATTAAATGTGCTTACTGTGTTGGTAATTTTTTTTTCTCACAGATTTGCACATTCATTGACTTGCATATTAGGATAAATGTACATTACTCCACTAGAGTTCTGGTTGTGCCATTGTGTTTACATAATACAATACACAATATCATACAGAGTATTGTCTTCACATAACCCTCTTAATACTTAAGTCTGCTCTTCCCAAGAGTATAATTCCATTATCTATCTTCTCTCACTTTCTGATATGATGTTCCACCTCCTGGAGATTGACCCATTGCATTCACATGACTTTATATTTTTTTAAAGGAAAATCCTATGTGGACCGCACAGTGAATTTATAATGAACCATAATGATATGTATTAATGTTATCATGTTCATATAGCATGTATCATTTTTCCAGTTACAGAATAAAGTTTGAGTTTTGCACGACAAATTAATAGAAAAACCCAGATATCAAAGAATTTTTCAACCATTGATTTAGTACACAATATCGCAAATTGTAACTTACAGTTTTGGGGTAAATCTGAATTTAGCATTATTTAAATAATTACAAGTATAATGTTCAAAACTGATGATTAATCCTTGAATAATTTTGCATCATTTCATTTGTAGACTTTAGTTTATTATTTATTCATTTATTTTTTGAACTTGATGTATTAGTGTACTTCGACAGTATTTTGTTGCTCTGATAATAAGCTTCACATTAGCATCAACCTGCATACATAACATGTTAAAAGAGAAGGATTTTAATCATCCATAAGTTCTGTGTCTCTGACAGTAAAGGCCCGATCAGTACAATAAAATAGTTGGACACTGCCAGGGGTAGATTTGGGACTACAATTTGGTTATAGGGAACTGCTATATGACCAGCCCATCCATCCTACAACGTATATGTAGGCAGGTTTTCTTACATATTCAATATGATTTTGATAAATTATCAATATACATGTACCTTGGCGAGACCGACTTCTGAGTGGTCGACCAATGATGAAAGCCATGCAGACGTAATTTCGATGGGGTGGGTGCTAATATTCTGTATAGCTCAAAATCAGCTTTACAGCTTTTCATCAAGTTTGTGAGCAAGCAACAATTTTGACACTGTTTAGTCAAAACACTTCTTTCTAATATCTAGAAAGATTTGATTTGAAAGCTCAGAATATATATATTAAGAATGAAAATTTGCTTGCATGTTGTTCAATTAGGAATGCGTGGTAATTTTCAAATTCTAATAGTTTTGTGATGTGTAACTCATTATTAACCATGACAACGTCCATGAGGAACACATCCGGAACCAACTTTAAAGGCTAAGTTCACCCCCCTAAATTGAGTTAAATCAATAAAATTAAATTAAACAAAAAAAGGTTATAATGTTAATGTTTTGCATTGTTTCATGTTTCATGTTTTCAGTTTTCTTCTCCAAGAATGTAAAACAAAGTTTGACTCCTCATATAGAATGTGTAAGATCATCATTATTATAACTTATTGTGATACAATGAAGAGAATCTTAATAAACATTGATCTATGAAAAAAAATGAAATATTTGAAATTTCATATAATAAAATACAAAAGGAAAAGTGAGCTCATGACATCATCGGATCACTAATTTGCATACAGCCCATGTTATGCATATCACTGCATGTCTTACAAAACAATGCGAAACTTCAAAATGCCGTAAATTTCTTATTTTTATCCGATTTTGATATTTTTACAGTTTCGTTTATTTAATTTAACTCTACTGATTCAACTCAACTCATTATTTGGGTGGACTTGGCCTTTAAGACAAACAAGCTGATTCTGATAGCTACGGTGAAAAATAATATAAGATTCATTTGATATTGTTCAAATTCAGTTTGTTTAACATTTATTTTGTAGTGGTAGGTCACATTTCTTTCTTTGAAAGATTCCTCTTCATTAACATTCTGTTTCCATGGCAACAGTTTTTATAAATCAAATTTAGCTCTACTCCAATTAAATAAAATTTTTAATATAATCAAACAGACAGCAAAAGTTAATAGCTGTTTACCTTATTTCATGTTGAAAACATCCATAGTATTTGTTAGAAATACAACACAATAATATAATTGTTACCATGGTAATGGCCTACACATGTAGTAGTCACATCTATCACCCCTTTACTAAAATAAGTTATAAGTGAGTGCCCTGTAAAAGAGAAAATAATAATGGTCAATATCAATACTTACCTCTATTTTATATATCAGTTTTGTTCTTACTGTTTCCATGGAAACAGCCATTTTCAAACACGATGGACACTTTTTATAACTCTTATTTGGGTTTTAATCAAGTGAGAATTTTTTGATACATTATTCTAAAATGTTACAATATGTTTTTGTACTTTCTTATTTATTTATTTATTTATTTATTTATTTCCTGTATGGTACAACAGCTGATATAGTGTGAACATCACATGGAAATGAAATCAAGACTAACATTTTAAAGTAAATATGATCACAATATATAGACATGAATAATAAATCGTATACAGTAATAGAACGTATAATAACATACAGAGGTATGACGAAATAAGCCCGATGGCTTGAAGCATTGCCACACCTTTAAGCATAACATTGTTGTTTAACTATGAGTTGTGGGTACAACAAACAAGAAACTAACCTTACATTAAGAAAAGAAAGAAAAAAAAAATACAGTAAACACAGAACAGGATACAGACTGTATATACATGTACATTATCGGAAGGAAAAGTGAAGAGAAAGAAGGGTGAGGAGGAATGAGTCCCAATTAAACCTGGTATTGCGCATAAGCAATAATCACTCTGACTATAATACATGCAATGTTATGGATAAAAATATGGAAATTACTTTTACAGATATTGGTAGTGTTCACATTTTTGAAATAAGAAGACGTTTAACAGCTTTTTTAAATGAATGTATAGTATGCATATTCCGATATCATCTGGTAATGTATTCCAAACATCTGGACCATTATGCCTAATAGACTTGTGAGCCAGCACTGAACGGGGATTAAATAAATGCATATTAGATGACTGTCTTGTTGGATAGGCATGAACATCACTGTTCTTCCGAAACATGGAAGAAAAACAAATGGGTAAAGTATTGTTATTACATCGATACATTAAAAGGGAGGTTTGAAGAAGGTTTATATCATTAATTGTCAAAGTCCTCAGTCTAATAAATAATGGCTGCGTATGGTCACGGAAACCAGCTCCCGAGCAAATACGAACTGCTTTCTTTTGTAATAACATAATATTTTCTGTAAACTGTTTAGATGTCGCCAAAGTACATTACAATAAGAAATATATGGCAGAACCAGTGTATTGTACAATGAAAATAGTACTCTGTTAGGAACAATAAACTTCATCTTATACAATATCCCTATGTTTCGAGAAATGGGTGTCCTTATGTATTTTAAATGGTCACCCCAAGTAAGATGCTCATTAATAAAGACACCAAGGAATTTGGTGCACGTTTTCCTTTCTAACGATGCACCATCAACATTGACATCAATATTCTGATTTTTATTGGACCTTCGTCCCCTAAAGTGAATATAATTTGTCTTCTGTACATTGAGTGATAGGCTATTGCTTGTAAACCAATGAGTCAATTTTGGCAGTTCATTATTTATTCTTTTTTCAATGACCTTTACATCACGGTGGGATAAAAATACACTAGTGTCATCAGCAAACAATATGTAATTTAAAATTATAGAGACATTACAAATATCATTGATATATATCAAAAATAAGAGCGGGCCTAGGATTGAGCCTTGGGGAACCCCACACTTTAACCCTAATATATCGGACTCGGCAGAGTTATAATATGTGTATTGCTTTCTATTCAAGAGGTAACTTGAAAACCAATCCAAACTGATGCCCCTTATTCCATAGTGTTGCAATTTATACGAAAGTACTCTATGGTCTAGCGTGTCAAAGGCTTTGCTCAGATCCATAAAGACACCAATGGTGTGCTCACCAGCTGCCAGAGCTCCAGAAACATGATCATAAAATTTAACAACGCAAGGTCTGTAGAGTGTGCTTTTCGAAATCCAAACTGGTTAGGGTTGAGAACTTTATTTTTATCAAGAAAGCTGGAGAGTCTATTATGAACTATCCTCTCAAGGACTTTAGAGAAACTTACTAAAATTGATATTGGTCTATAATTTGTGACATTTGAAGTGCTATCTTTCTTATAGACAGGAATGACCTTGGCCAGTTTGAATGAGGATGGAAACACACCACTTAATAGAGACAGATTACATATATGTACAAAGGGCGTCAAAATTGAACCAATGATTTGTTTTAAAAAGGATGAACTTATTTCATCATAACCAGCTGATCTACTGTTTTTTAAGGAAGACACTATATTAAACACCTTGTGATAATCTGTTGGCTTAAAGAAAAAGTGAACATTGTACCTGCTCTTTTAAATATTGCTTAAAGTTGACATTGTCAGTACTGGTTTTCTTAGCTTCACTCGGCCCTAAATTGGTAAAATAGTCATTAAAAACATTAGCTTTATCACCTGCCGCCGTTACCTCTTTATCTTCATGAATGAGTTTCTGACAACTTTCAGCTTTTCTCCCTTTACAGAGAATATCATTTACAACCTTCCAGGTAGATGACAGGTCACCCCTCGCCAGATCAAACTTTTGGGAGTAAAATAAGCTACGTGAAGTTCTTATAATAGCTTGGTTATATTAGTTGGTTTATCAATCATTACATTAAACGCATTAGACTCGAGTAAGCTCTTAAAACGGAGAGTCTTTGCATTATTTGCCAATAGGTCTATATTGAAATCACCCATTACACGAATACATGACAATTTCTTAAATTCTATTGTTTTTGATCTTTTGCAATGGTAATAATAATTTAAGATTATTTCTGAGGTGGGGAAATTTCAGCTTTTGGCCGATAGACTTTACTGATAATGCATGGGATAAGTGCCTTTGTACATGTACATGTACACTCTAGAAGTACCTTCAAATAGAGTTTTTCAGTCAAAATGCGCATCCAGTAAAAATACATCGTTCCATTTGGGATAACATAAAATGAGTTATCTATCACTTTATCAGATAATTTCTTTTCTGTGTGTGACATGACAATATATATGATATGTTGAATCACGAAAAGGCGTTTAAAATGACAAATTTATGTTGGGTAAAAACTTTGAAATATTGACAGTTTTCACAACCTATTACTTTGAGTAAATTACAGTTTTATGTTTCATTACGCCATATATGTGTGTGTAATATCAAACTTTCAATTGTGTATTAATAACGTTTATAACTTGAAACTCAAAATAAATCTGATATCACTTGAA
The DNA here is from genome assembly GCA_025617745.1 of Heliocidaris erythrogramma. Taxonomy (NCBI): domain Eukaryota; kingdom Metazoa; phylum Echinodermata; class Echinoidea; order Camarodonta; family Echinometridae; genus Heliocidaris; species Heliocidaris erythrogramma. The sequence continues at coordinate 23,307,055 of CM046854.1, read as the reverse complement.
AAGTCTTAATCAGGTATTACATGTACATATTAGGTAAAAAAAAATAAAAATTGTGATTTTTGACATTCTTTCAAATTTTGAGCCAAAAATGGCATTTTTAGGCAAATATGCGCGTGGCATCCGCCCGTACGTTATTCGTCAGTATTTTTGCAAGATTTTAAGCATGGATGTCGAGCATTACCCCAAAATGCCGTCAAATCTTTTTCTAGAGCTTTTTTTTTAATGTTTGGCTGGTCTACTTCCTTTTGCGAGAGCCACCCAAAATGAAAACAATATAATTATAGGGTTAGGGTTGGCATTAGTGTTTAGGGTTTACCTAACCGCACATATGGGTGCATGGCTGTCGCATAAATCATTCCTATTTTCAACAACTAAATTGACATGAATGGGGAGAATGGCCCTCATACCGTTGGAAACATGTTATTTTACATCGCCTCAAATATATTATTCATTCCCTTAGGACAGACTAAACAGATCTGTAGACATCATTCGGAGGAGGGGAGGTGTAGGAGATCACGTCACTTAGGAATATCGGTTGCCACGGTGTAAAGAAGGAGCGCCCCCCCCCCCCCCAACTAAAACTTCCTTCGAAAATATTTCGAGGATATTACTCCGGTCTCCCCTCGCGCAGGGGGTGAGAGGAGGGTAGTAGGGAAAAGTCAATCCGTCGGTCCTCCCAAGACCCATATAAGGGGGCCCTAATCCCCGAAAAGAAAATGACAATACATTTTTGGGGGGCTCATTTTTGTATCCTTTACAAGAGACGTACCGCTAAGTATGCATGTTATGTTTTCATGGCCTTAATTTTTCTGAGTATTAAACCACAGATACAAGGCAAGATTAAATCGCTCCCTCTAGCTCTATGCATTGATATACTACTCGAACATAATATTATATCCATATCATTTAGTCTTCATCAAGATAAACATGGATTTTCTTTAGAACTCATGCAAGATTTGGATTTATAACATACTCAAATGTTATAAATACTTCTTGGTAAAAAAATAACACTTTTACCCGACTTTTTTTTATTCACTTGATTATTTTGACAAATATACGGCACGGTCATTAATCATTTATAAACACAGCTAGCGCCCGTGGATGTCCACGGGCTGCTTCTGCTAGTACCCTTATAATATATTTCAGCGATTTCACTTGGATTTTAAGATATTGGGGCTTGAATATGAGTTTCTTTTTTATTGACTCGCTCTGTACACCAAGGTAAAAACACACTCATATGCCTTGTAACTCTCCACTAACCCTCCCCCTCCTGCCCCCACCTCCCCCCACCTCCCTAAGCCAAATTTGAGTCTTTTTGTTTCTTTTCAAAGAATTTAGAGACATAAGTACATGTACGCTTTTAAGAATTTTTTTACTGTGCTCCCCCCCCCCCCCCCCCCCCCTAATGTAAGGGAATCCTGGATACACCACTGATTATGAGGGTCCTCTAGCTGAACTAATTACTGTAAACACATGTAGTAGTGCATGTAATTACCAAATTATAATGATAAGTTCTACTTATACAATCTGTTTTAGATTTTATTGGTATACCTTTGATTTTGATGCTTCAGTTGTCATAGATGAGTAGAACTCATCAGTCAGCCTCAGTTTCTTCAGTGTCAGTGATCGAAGGTTTGGCATGGAGAAGAGACCTCTTGCATAATGTAAGAATGCAGCAGGACACAACTACATGTACGTACGCTTCTTAGAACTTTTTGAATACTGTGCCCCCCCCCCCCCCCTAATGTAAGGGAATCCTGGATACACCACTGATTATGAGGGTCCTCTGAACTAATTACTGTAAACACATAGTAGTGCATGTAATTACCAAAATGAAATGTTAAGTACTACGTATACAATCTGTTTTAGATTTTATTAGTATACCTTTGACTGTGATGCTTCAGCTGCCATAGATGAGTAGAACTCATCACTCAGCCTCAGTTTCTTCAGTGTCAGTGATCGAAGGTTTGGCATGGAGAAGAGACCTCTTGCATAATGTAAGGATGCAGCAGGACCCAGAGGAGCCGTGTCGTACATGTTATGTGTAAACTCCTCAATCTGATGATTGTGGCAAGAAGGAACAAACAGGGTAAAGTACATGTAAATAGCAATGTCAAATATAGAAAACATTTCTTAACAAATACTCATTGCTTTTAACTATAATTTATCAGTTATATTTCAATGAAAGAGATTTTTAAACTATATCAAATGACACAAAATTTTGGGATGTAAGTTTGTCATGTCATTAATCTAATGAGATCATCTTCCTGTGGTGAGACATACTATCACAAAGTCTCAAATTCAAACATGCATGTACCTCAAATGGTTTTTCGAGATATTGCGATAACGAGGCTAATTAAAACCCTGCAATTCATAATTTGACCTCTATGACCTTTGACATTTGACCTACATGTAACTTACCCCCAAAATCTACTCAGATTGTCTTCCTATGCTGATACATACTATCACCAAGTTTGAAGTTCATACCTCAAATAGTTCTTGAGATATAGCGATAACGAGAAAAGCTGGACGGACAGACGGATGGGCAGACATCCCGAAAACATAATGCCTCCAGCACCAACTTCGGTGGGCGGAGGCATAAAAATGATTATACAATGATATCATTCGACACAAATCAAGAGTGCAGTGAAATGCATGAAAAAGAGATTGACCAAAATTATTGTTCTCCTTGGAGCAATTTTATCACTACAATTAGCCTTATTTTGAAGGCTGTTGACCTTACACTTGTCTTGTTATGATCATACAATTTGGCATACATGAAGTAAAGTGGATCAAGTGTTCCGAGAGGGGCCCAAAAGGCATTATGCCCCCTGGAAAAAACGAAATCTGCCATATCTTTAACATACACCAAAGTAAAAACACACTCATATGCCTTGTAACTTAATTCCCACTCCCCTCCCCGTTCTGCCCCCCCCCACACCTCCCCAGGCCAAATTTGAGAATCTTTTGTTTCTTTTCAAAGTTTTTAGAGGCATAACTACATGTACGTACGCTTCTTAGAACTTTTTGAATACTGTGCTCCCCCCCCCCCCCCCACCCCTAATGTAAGGGAATCCTGGATACACCACTGATTATGAGGGTCCTCTGAACTAATTACTGTAAACACATAGTAGTGCATGTAATTACCAAAATGAAATGTTAAGTACTACGTATACAATCTGTTTTAGATTTTATTAGTATACCTTTGACTGTGATGCTTCAGCTGCCATAGATGAGTAGAACTCATCACTCAGCCTCAGTTTCTTCAGTGTCAGTGATCGAAGGTTTGGCATGGAGAAGAGACCTCTTGCATAATGTAAGGATGCAGCAGGACCCAGAGGAGCTTTGGGGTCCATGTACATTTCATGTGTAAACTCCTCAATCTGGTGATGTTGCAAGGGTGGAACAAAGAGGGTACAAGTGAATAGCAATGTCAAATATAGAACACATTTTTAACAAAGACTATATTAAATGACACAAAATTTAGGAATCATTAATGGTTCTTCCTTCAATTAAACAAAATATAGGTTTTCCCAGTAGGGGCGGCGTGGGGGGGGGGGGGGGGGGGAGGGGCGCACAGTGCCCTCCTCCCCCCACCCTCCACTTTTTCAAATTCCCCCAAAATGCCCTTTTTATTGCTGAAAAATGCCCCCTTTCTCTCTGATAAGTGCCCTTTTTTTACTAAAATAATATGCCCCTTTTCCTTTCTAATAAGTGCCCTTTCCCCTCTGATAAGTGCCCTTTTTTCTCCTTCTGAAAAGTGCCCCTTTTCAAATCAGATAATTGCCAACTTATCTCTCTAATAAGTGCCCTTTTCGCCTTCTGAAAAGTGCCCCTTTTCAAATCTGATAATTCACCACCTTATCTCTCCATATAAAGTGCTCTTTTTGCCTTCTGAAAAGTGCCCCTTTTCAAATCTGATACAGTAATTGCCACCTTATCTCTCTAAAGTATCCTTTTCTCCTTCTGTTAAGTGCCCCTTTTTCTCTCTAATATATGCCCTTTTTTTCTTTCCCAAGTGCATTTTTACTTCTGATCGGTATCCCTTTTCCCTTCTAATATGTGCCCTTTTCCTCTTCTCATCATAAGTGCCACTTTTCACCTCTTATAAGTGCCCCTTTCCACCTCTGATAAAAGCCCTTTCTCTTCTTATAAGTCCAACTGTTTTTTTTTTAACAAAAAGAGCCATATCTAGCTACAAAGAATCGGTGCGGCTTTACAGGTACCCATATTACTACAACTACAATGTAAGGCAGTGGAGCTGGAGGCAATAGGGGCACAATGCCCCCACCCCCAGGAAAGGATTTCTCATTCCGCTCGCTCAAATGTGCCAATAATTTACACCAAGTAAGGGCAATATTTTCTAAAAATGTCCCCATAACTCTCTCGCTACGCTCGCTCGCTCTTACAGTATATAATGAAATCAAGCAGATTGCATAAAGTATGTTTTTTTAATGTTTTTATTGGATTAAACAGTTGATTATTTAAAAGTAGTACATGTAATACGTGTATATCGGTGTAATATATCGGTGTAATCCTACAGAAAAAGACAGGGTTAATGTACAAATTAAAAGATCATTCGACATATCCCAAAATGAATTTCCTGTTGTCATTTTTATTACTAGGATATCGCTGTAAATAATGTACAACTAAAGGCAAGGACTTCAGCTAATTAGGGAAGCTGAAGTAGTGACCAGAACCACAATAAAAAGGAAGAAGGTGATGCTTGATATTAATAATATTAATTGGACTGTAGGGTAATACCAATGTCACAAAATGTATGTTCACCCCTTGTAGGTGCCCCTTTTCACTCCAAAAATGCCCTTTTTTGCTGGTGCCCCCCCCCCCACTTTGAAAGACGCTCCGCCGCCCCTGTTTCCCGGCCAGTTTCATTGTTTCACTTTCATATTAGAAGCATTCATTTTTCATCAAATACGCTTATGCATCGAAATGTTGTCATTCAAATTCGTTTTTTGTCGTTCAAATTAACTAATGTGGCAACCGATGAAGGATGATCTGGCTGAATCTCTCCCAGAGGACCCCGCGGTGAGCACATCAACCATTGCCAGGGCGCTAGATGGCATGCTCATAACTCTCAAGTTGGTGGAGGACGTCCCTGATGTCGGAAACGCTCCCCGTGTTTTGGACCAACGAGCAGAGTATGCAGATTGGTTCCTGCAGACTGGTGTTCTTGCCCACTGCGTCTGCGTGGATGAGTATGGGTATAACATCTGGACCCGAAGATCGCAGGAGAGAGCACCACGTGGAGAACCAGCAAGAAGAGTAGTACATAAGCAACGCGGACGAAACTATAACTTTACATTTCCGCCTCAGATGCGGTGGGCTTGGTGCACCGTATCATGACATGTGATACAGTCACAAGGGAGAGTTTTCAGGCATTCCTTCTAGCAACTGCACGGCAGTGTAACCAGTTCTTCCCTCTCGACACTGATGTGTTCATCATCCACGACAACGCCCACCCACATGTGAGAGCACAACTACCAGAACATGCCGAAGGAGCACACCCCAGGATTCACCTCAAGGCACTCCCGCCTACTCACCATTCTCAATCCTACCGAGATGGCACACAAAGCAGCTATCAAAGTTAACGAAACCTCACACGACCGCGATAGCAGCAGAGGTTAGGCGACCGTGAAGCAGCACGCCGGGCCGAGATGAATATGCAACAGTGGCGATGCAACCTCATCCATGCCATCACCCACGAGAAATGTGACCAACGGTACCGTCATACCCAGGCCTACATGGCGAGGTGCTTGACACGCCAACCCATATATGGCTGAATATCAACATCAGAACTATGTGGATCACACATGATGATGAATATAAAGATGTAAAATGAAGATATAAAAAACAATATGATGATCATGAAGAAAATAACCTTGTAAAATGAAGATCACAAAACAATATGATCATGATGAAAATAAAGATGTAAAATAAAGATTTAACAAAAAACCAAGATGGCACATTGCCGACAACAATTTTGAGTGGGAGGTGTGGCAACCCCCCCCCCCCGCCCTCTCTAGCGACGCCCCTGTATTTTTCCTCAGCGCTGCACGCTTCAGGGAAAATATAATTCCTTTCAGAGGTCCAAAGAATGTTATATTACAAACCCTACCAGTAAATATCTCTATAATAAATCAAGACCAATGAGACTGAATACAAAATATTTCTCCGCCTACATTTTATAGTTAAATCATTATTACCATTTTCTACGGTATTTATTTATTTATCATTCATTTATTTATGCATGGTACATGGCATTACATAGTATGATCATTATGACAAAAATGAGAATAAGTATATTAAAGTAAACAATAATAGAACTTAAAGGCAAATATGATCAGTGTTGTATGCCTCGAGGCGGTCTGGAGGCCGAACTCGAGGCTGGACTCGAGGCCGAATATTGCGTCCTCGGCCTCGGGGGCTAATGTCTCTGATTTCTCGGCTCGAGGCGGATCGAGGCAGCGACAATTTCTGACTGATTTCGCTTCCGTCGTCGAGCATTTTCATGTGTAGTTTTGAAACTTTTGACTTTCTCGCGAAGGCAATTCAACACGTATAAGAAAAAATGTACGTGTTTAGTGGTCTCGGTCTCGGTCTCGGTCTTGGATAGTCATGTCTCGGTCTCGGTCTTGGATAGTCATGTGTCGGTCTCGGTCTTGGTCTCGGTCTCAGGGAGCCATGTCTTGGTCTTGGTCTCGGTCTCGGCTGAGCCGGCCTCGGATACAACACTGAATATGATCATAGTACAGGTACAATATAGATGTATGGATAATATAATAACATGTAGAGCTATGGCAATATATATAATCTTAAAGCTTGAAGCACTGACCTTTTAATTTTTTAAATGATACATATAAAGAGAAACTAATGATTAATCATGACTTGTTGAAATATAACACTATTTACAAAATGACATGAAAACAAAATTATATGAATAGAAAAAAAAGGGAGAGAGAATGAGAGAGAAGTTCATTTACACAATATACGAAGAGAAAGCAGATGCAGAAAAGAGGAATCAGAAAGTTGAAGGGGTGCCCTAATTATATTATATTGGATGGCTCTGAATGGGATACCAGAGAATATTCCACGAGTTAGGGCCAATATTGCACGAATCAAAGATGAGTGCAATATTGGCCCTAACGAGTGGAATATTTCTGGTATTCCATTAAAAGCCAACCAATATAATTATTATCTATACCCTACAGGAAAATGATTTGGAACTTAATAAAAAGGATTTTAACCAACCACATTCAGTTAACAGAGCCCCTCATCATATTTCATTATGATCACACAAGTTTTACTTAACCATGCACTTTAGGACGTCATGTGCGTATGTGTGTATGTGTTGTATTATTTGCGCGCACGCGAACAGACAAGACAAAATACGGCATAATATTGCACAGCAAGTTTAGTACTGTAGCCTATGGGGAATTCAGCGTTCCATGCAATATGCTCTCATATTGCAAGCGCAAATCAAGCGGACAAAAATATGCGTTTTTAATGCGCCACTAAAATGCCTCATATAGGTAATAATGTTGTATATTATATAATTTTCATTGCTGGTATTTTCACAATCATTTTCCATAATTCTCCATACTCAGCTTCCTTTACCTCCCGAAGAACTAAACTAGTTGATTTACATCCATCAATAGTTTTTTATGAGACTGTGATTCGTATACAACACTAAAAACTCATAATTATCACTGATTGTCCTTTGACCTCTGACCTACTTACCCAAAGACCTTTCAGTTAATCTCTATATTACGAGGTGATTCCGATTGGTACTGTAAAATGGGGTGAATAGGAACAGCTTTGACACATTCTGTCTTACAACATTTTCACTACATCGCCAGTGGCAAATGTTTTGGCGCCATGAAATGTACATGCATGTTACCGTTCTTATTGACATAGAAAAGAAATTCCATCAATATCAGATTTAATGTTCATATGGAATTTTGCGACTGTTCCTATTCACCCTGATGTTGGGGTGAATAGGAACAGAATGGAAAATTATGAAATAAATGTGCTTTAAACTGTTACTTTATATACCGATATCCTTAAATTTATTGGGGAAGGGGTTTGTATTATATGGATATTTGAAAGACAATGCTTTCAGAAACATCGTAACGCATTCTCATAAATTTAATGACAAAGGTCTATCTTTGAAATCAATACAGGCATCAAAACAGTTCTGTGTGTTAGTAAAACTGGAATTTGTTTTAATATGGTTTGCATCGCGGCTTTAGAGCTGCTTAATTACAGAAATGATAGGGGAAAACACGTACTGCAAATGTATAATATTATTGGCAGTAAACAATAGATGTTGGGTAATTGGATGGTCTGGGTGAGGGCTACCAGTAAAGTAGTACTGAATTTTTATACTTTTGATTATTAAACGTAATGGCTCCATGAGTATTTCATGGATAATCCTATTAGGAACTTGTGTAGATTTTCTTTAGATTGATTGAAATAATATTTTCTGAACTACACCAGAGTGTCTGGGTTCTTAAAGGACAATTAACCCACGTGATATTCTAGATGCACCTATTGTCTGCTACGTCTTTCCATGGAGGCTGCCATTTTGTGCATGACACGGATCATTAGGTACCATATGCATTGATAATAGCCTACCTTTACAACAGATACGTCGCTTTGTTCTGATTGTATTACGATTGTTATTGGCCATGGGCCTAGATAATTGACGACCCATGAGTTCTAATAGCCATCCTGTAAAGCAGATTCCTCGCTTTGTTTTGGTATTGTTACGATTGTCTCCGTCCTTGACGTCAATTCTCCGTCCTTGACGTATATTTTTTATGAAGTATATTTTTTATGAACAAATTAAGACCTTTTAAAAAATATATAAAACTAAACTTACATTTCAGAATATGTGACTTTATCTAATATATATTTGTCCTCTAAAAATCAATTACAAGTTAACGATGAAGGAAATTTTACTTGGGATGAAAAATATGTTCGTGTACACATAAAGTAATGGCAGCCCCCTTATTATTGCTAGCAGACGATAACTTGGCTGGAAAATAGTGATTTATATCTATATCCTGTGTTTTTACATGAAATTGCATGTATCAAATAAGAGGCATATACTACACCATTCAAAATAAGCTAATTCATACGCTGAGGTTAATTTCCCTTTAAAGGGCCTGGAAATGATTATTCTAAGAATGCCGATGAGTTTTCAGGCTTTTCTGTTACTCATGCCTCACTCTACATGTACATATTAAAAAAGATCATTATTACAGTGTCTGTAATATATGTGATAGGTATTTAGGTGCTTTAATTATGTTTTGGCATTAGTAAGACTAAATCTTAATTATAATTGCTTGGTAGTCTATTCCTATTCACACCGGTTATTCAGGAAAAATTAACAAAATAAGAAAAATGAAGAAACTATGAACCCAACTGCAACCAATTTCTATCATGGGAATTATATGTTAACTCTGTGTTAAAGTATATGAGGAACGCCCTTCAGGCTCCAGACAGACAATATTTGTGAGGTCTTGATGCAATATCTGATGATTCACTTCAGTAGGTCTCAAGATAGAAGGAAAGTTTTGACCACATCTCAATTGTAAAAATACATGTATTTCAGGATATCATTTATTCCAAACTGGGGTAAATGTAAGTCATGGTTGGACAGCTAGAGGTATGTACATGTATTGCATATCTAAAATAAAATAGATGCGTTTGCAATAATACTTTGAAAATTAAATTACCAAGAAAAACCTTTTCACTTTTTGTCCCTATTTAAACGTGTTCCTGTTCACACCCTGTTTTACGTTACCAAATTTTAAGTTCATGGGTCAAATATTTCTTCAAATATTGAGATGATGAGGAAAAACATTCAATTTCATATACATGTAGATTAACTTCCATGACCTCTTACCGATGACCTGATAACCCTAAATTCTATTAATTTTGTTTCCTTATGCTGATACATGTACAGGTACATGTATACTATCACCAAGTTATTGCGATAACGGGGCTAATTTAAACCATGTAATTCAGAAATTGAACTCTATGACCTTTGACCTAACTTACCCCCAAAATCTACTCAAATTTTCTTCCTAATACTTTTCTTATACATACTATCTCCAAGTTTGAAGTTCATACCTCAAATGGTTCTTCAGATATAGCGATAACGAGAAAGCTGGACGGACAGACAAATGGACAGCCTCCAGCGCCACCTTCGGTGGGCGAAGGCATAAAAATGATTATACAATGATATAGTTCAACACAAATTAAGAGTACAGTAAAGTGCATGAAAAAGAGATTGACCAAAATTTTCTCCATGGAGCAATTTTATTACTTTGAACAATTAGGATCATTTTGAAGGCTGTTGACCTTTGTTTACAATTATGTCTTAATTGTTATGATCATACAATTTGGGATGTGGGCAATTCCAGCATAACGGACATGACAGTCAGACCAATTTTTGGCTATTTAAGACAGTTTTAAACAAAATCAAGCATCCTAAAACATATTTTAGTACCTGAATCAGACACATTTGACTATCAGCAAATTTCATATTATAACACTGAATAGTTGAAGAGAACATGGACTCTAAACCGTAACAGACATGACACCAAATAGACAAGGATTTTTTACTCCTGCAACAGTTTGAAAAGTCTTTGAGTTTTAGGGTTCAGTGCATCTAATTAAGGTATTAACAGGAACTCATAAATGTACTCCAAACATTAATACATACTGTATAACAATCAGATTACATATTCTCTTTGCCAGAGCTTAAAGGAGAATGAAACCCTGGGGAAATATCCATTTTAATGAAAAGATAGTAAAGAGAGAAGCAATTTAAAAAAAGTTCCATCAAAATCGGTTAAGAAATGAAAAAGTTGTGAAAGTTTGAAAAGTCTCGATTTACTTTCTATGGCGATCCTCAAATTGGCTATTTGCTTCAATGTGGCAGGTTTTTGTGTCCACTCTCCATATGTTTTGTACACAAAATTTCAGATTTTCTCCATTATCTCTCAAGGTACAGCTTGTCTCTTTTTTAGCTCTATGTATATCATGGTAAAATGTATTTTACACAACATATGTTGAGGTCACAAAGAGACAAGTAGCATCTTTAGAGATAATGGAGAAAATATGAAATTTTGTGTACAAAACATATGGAGAGTTGTCCACAAAAACCTGCCACATTGAAGCAAATAGCCAATTTGAGGATCGCCATAGAAAGTAAATCGAGACTTTTCAAACTTTCACAACTTTTTCATTTCTTAACCGATTTTGATGGAACTTTTTAAAAATTGCTTCTCTCTTTACTATCTTTTCATTAAAATGGATATTTCCCCAGGGTTTCATTCTCCTTTAAAAGGAGCGTATAGGACATGACAGCTTGTAAATAACAGACATGACACTTTTGTCTTGTCCAGATTTTATAAATCCCTTTAGCATTGCTTTTAAATGTTCATTGGGACATGCATGCAACCTCTCATATGAGTCATATGTAATAACTGTTACAGTCATCACAATTTACTACCAAAAAGTCTAATATGAAGTACTTGTGGCATGAAATAATGAGACCCAAAGATACATGTAGGAAGTTTTGACCAAAACAGTTGCCACAGTTTAAACGAAAATTGATTTTTTAAAAGAAAACCATGAATGAATATACTTCACTCGTAAAAGAACTTGTTGAGCTTGTTTGATACTAAATTTGTGATGACAGAACTAATACTTCTGGAGTTATCGCCAATTGTTATTGTTATTTTTGGCAAGGGAACAATTTCCGTGAAAATGCCCATGTGCATTAAAGTGGATCCAGTGTTCTAAGAGGGGCCCAAAAGGAATTATGCCCCATGGAAAAAAAAGAAATCTGCCATATCTTAAATATAAACCAAAGTAAAAACACACTCATATACACTGTAACTCGCCCCCCCCCCCCCCCCCCCCCCCAGGCCAAATTTGAGAATCTTTTTTGTTTATTTTTAAAGTTTTTAGAGGCATAACTACATGTACATGAAAGCTTCATAGAACTTTTTGAATACTGTGCTCCCCCCGCCACCCCTAATGTAAGGGAATCCTGGATACACCACTGATTATGAGGGTCCCCTGATCTAATTACTATAAACACATGTAGTAGTGCATGTAATTACCAAAATGAAATGTTTTATTAGTATACCTTTGATTTTGATGCTTCAGCTGCCATAGATGAGTAGAACTCATCACTCAGCCTCAATCTGTTCAGTGTCAGTGACCGAAGGTTTGGCATGGAGAAGAGACCTCTTGCATAATGTGAGGATGCAGCAGGACCCAGAGGAGCTGTGTCATACATGTACATGTCATGTGTGAACTCCTCAATCTGGTAATGTGGCAAGAGGGATCAAAGGGGGTACAAGTGAATAGCAATGTCAAATATAAAAGACATTTCTTAACAAAGACTAATTGCTTTTAACTGTAATTTATCACACAATTACATTTCAAAGAAAATTACATATCAAATGACAGAAAATTTAGGAATGTATTATGTCATGCCATTAATGGTTCTTCCTTCACTTAAACTAAATACTAGAATGATATAATCAACAAGAATCAAGAGTAGTAAAATGCATGCAAACTGTGCTCCCTCCCCACCGCTAATGTAAGGTAATCCTGGATACCCCACTGATTATGAGGTTGCTCTGGACTAATGACTACAACAAGTAATTAAGTATGTTCTAGCATTAATGGATATGAACAATTCATAATAGATAGCTCTTACAGACATGACTGATACAAAGGTGTGATTGGTCTGCAGCTTGTCATGTGATATCGATGTGAAGATTGCAATTTGCATATTTTCACTCCCGGTCATTTTTCGATGGTTATATTGACCGACTGTAAAGATAACCATCAGTGATATCCTTAAACACATGATCATATTTTCGTTCAGCGCTGGGCACTTCAGGGGAAATATAAACCTTGGGGAAAATATAACTCCCATCGGTGGTCAAAAGAATGTTATATTACACACCCTACCAGTCAATCACTATAATTAATTCGGTGAGGCCACGCAGGGGGTCCCACGCCCGCCCCAATTGACTTTGGCCGACGTCGCGTTGGCAGCACGCGAGCGATCACCTGAACAACCAAATCCCATTGGCCCGCGTGCTTTGCCTCACCATCGACCGAATCAGACGACGACTGCGCGTGCGTCCGGTGAACGGTACGTAGTGCAGACTCTGTATCTCTCACGTAAGAAAATAATTATGCCATGGGTATGTTCAATAGATGTCCGTGGTATGTACGTACGATTTGTATCATAGTCTGCTTTGTGATTAGTATACCATGTAGGAGCAGCACCCACCAGACTGCGGTGCATTCTCAATGCATGCGACGCGATTGCATAACAACCATGTACCAGGCGGGCTTACGATACAACAATACACTGCATGCACAGCACTCGTCATGAGATGACTACGAATTCCCGAGCGAACTCATATATTCTAAAGATGATTTTGGACGAGAGTTATGTTATTTTGAACTAAATCATGCTAGAAACTGTATTTATAGACTTTGTTTGTCCCTTTGTTCTCTGTATACCGTAGTTAACTGATGAAATTCTTCTCTTTTTAGCCGGACTCTGTCTCGGTGTTGTTGCACTCTGCTCTGAGCTAGCATTATCAGCACTGCAGCCTTTGCTGCACGAACTCTGGGGGAAGAAACCTGCAGTAAAAGGTGTTTATTTCGAGATTTTAAGGTTAACTTTGGATGTGAGTGACGTTGTTGAGAACAAAAAATTTTTGAGTATAGTATTTGGGCCCTGTTTTCCCTATTCGATCTGTATTTAGTTAAAAACTGATTACATTTTTTCTTTACAACGCTGGTAATCTGTCACGGCAGTGCCCACGTACAGTTTGAGGCTGAGCTGTAGTACGGCTTGGCTGGTTGAACTCCCAGCGAATGTCTAGCAGTAAATACCTTACTGAGTGCTGCTTATTTTTACTCCAAAATTCATGGACAAGGAAAAAATGGTTATCAAAGTATTTTGGCAAGCAAAAAAAAAAAATCAGTATTTTTGGGTTTTTTGGGGGGGGAGTCTTTTTTTTCCAAAAATTATCTGACAAAAAAAAAAAGAAGAGTTATCAGGAATTCTAAAGGGGGTGTTTTAACTTCAAATAACACCAAAGGGGGGGGGTGTTTGAACACCTAAAACACCCAAAACACCCCCCTTGGTACGCGCATGTTTTGAATATTAAAGATGCTCCCAGTTCACACTCATTCAAGAAACAACTAAAGACTTTTCTTTTGGTTTCCTACCAGGAATCAAATTGATTCTTGGTAGGAAATTGACTGACTGAAACTTATAACTTTTACATGTAGATGGAATCATCATCATCCCCATGACTTATGGTAAATTCTCTGTTAATTCTGCATTCTGCATTCTGCTATAATTTTATTTAATTTTTGCTTCATATTTCAAATCGTGTTTCGTCCCCAATACTGCGCATGCTCTCTATATCTATCTTCCCCTCTTTCTCGTCTTATAAGCCAGCATTCTTTTTGTTTGTTTGTTTGTTTTGTTTTTGTTCTGTTTTATTTCCATTGGGTGTGTGTGTGCTTTTTTTTTCTCTCTCTCTCTTTTTGTTCTCTTTGGTGTTGTCCGTCTTCTTTTGTTCGTCTTTTTCTTTTCTCTCTTTTCTGTGGCGATAAGTTAATTTTTTTTGGGGGGGGGGGAGGGGATGGTGCAGTTATTATTTTTGGTGTATGCGGGGGTGTTAGGGTGTGTGTGTATGCGTGTGTATCTTTTTTAACGTATACTTGCTATATAAATTGTACAGAAATTTTTTTGAGGGGTTTACAAAATACAAGCTTTGCTTTTTAGCATTTCCCTCCATTTTCAGCATTTATTTATTATTATTATAATTATCTTTGAAAATTACACTGAATGAAAATTGTTATTACATGCATTTTGTTCATGATATTATTAAGGATGTATTTACGTTTGTCTTGATATTGTTGAAAATGGTTCATGATATTATTTATGATGTAATAACGTTATATTTTGTTGAAAAATGGTTCATGAAATTATGATGTAGTTACGTTCTTGTTATATTCTGTTGAAAATGGAAAATAAATGAAATGAAATGAAATGAAATGTTTCAGAGCAGATTCTATACATTACTTGAATTTTAAAGCAGGCACTGCACTAAATGCATCACTAGGTTTCTTATTTCAAGATTGGAAACAGGTTGGGCCGAATACACCTATACATGTATATTCATTTTTTATTCGATCATGGTAATTCCATCTTATTTGAGGATATTTATCTATTTTGTTTCTTTAAAAAAAAAATTGTTCCATGAATATTATCAGTTTGAGAGGCAAACATTATGCTAGGAGCATTATTCCATTGAAGTCATGGGCATAATGGGCGTAGATATAGCGGGCAGGGGGTGGGGATATGTGAACGCATCATTCATTTCTTTTTTGTATTGTAGAAAAATAAACTCACAGTGTAGATAGCACTAGCAGGGATGAAGGATGGGATGGGTGACGCGGGATTATGTGAATGCATCAGTCATTTTTATTTTCATTGTATTTGGGACCTTTCTATGCCACTGGATGGAGTAGAGTTATGTTATTACCGCTGCGCGAAGCAAGGGCGGTACTAATTTCAGTCGATTCTGTCCTGATGTTTGTTTGCTTGTTTGCTTGTTAGTGCTCTAACGTTTGAATGGTTCCATTTCAGTTCACCAAACTTTCAGCGAATCTTCATCTAAGTCATATGCGATTTCCTATTGAATTCCACGGTCACAGGTGCATCTGATTTTTTTAAATTAATTTTTTTATTTAATTTTTTTGATTTTATAGCGCCGAAGGTACAGCCCTTTATATACACGTACCGTCATTGGCCTGTGGATTGCAGTGTACGAAAAAGCACCGCAACATAGTATCTATTGAGTTATCGTATCCGCGCGCGCGCAACGGTGTGGATCAAAACTATTTTTGCGAGCTGTACGTAATCTGCATAACAATCGCCGAGAGCTCTATGGCAATAATGTGTATCAAGGAAACGTGATAGACAGTGACCGTGAGTGAGACGATAAAAAGGAAGCAAGAACCAAAATCAGATATTTTCATTTTCTTGGACGCAATGGGTGCAAGAACAGCATGATATGATAAGGTAAGACACCTAAAAAATTACACAGGTAAAACCTGATAAAACTGCGTGCATTTGTGCCCCCAGCAATGATTTAAGGGAGTCGCCGTAGACTCTCGTTAGTGTGTAGTCCCACACGTTTTTTTTCACAGCCAAGGATAGTAACAGTGCCCTGAGTGGGCCTAACTTACAGCCGAGTAGATCTAGACCTAGACAGGAATAACTGTCTGTTCTGGGGATTTATTTAACAATTTCTGATATTTTTCGATTCTATCCCCAGTACAGACAGTAGTTCGTTACCGCAGGCCTCAGTAGAGGCTCATGCGAGTGCTAACCACTCAGAGCACTCGGAGCTTTCATTTCAAAGATGATTTTTAGGTCTAGTTCATACAAAATGTGAATTTGTACGGAATGCATTTAATAAGTTTACTTTTGAGACGCTGAAAAGGTTTTCATTTAATGAAAATCATAAAAATGAATACATTACCGAGGTATGACGCTCACGGCTTAGTTAACACCCGACCAAGGTTCCCATCACTCATGGGTAAAAAAAAGCGAGCGGATAAAATGCCTTGCCCAATGACATAAACACCAGACATAGGATTCGAACCCGCGACCCTCAGATCCAAAGACGAGAACCCCAATCCACTACACCACAGCGCATCCGCAATTAATTCTTATTGAATGGTAATGAGGTGGGACACTACATCGCGCAGGCGCGGCGGTTCACTGTTGCTAAACAGTATCAATCTAGTGTTATGTTTATATTCATCCATTTCTCTCTCTTCTTCTCTGTTTACCGCCACTCTCTCTCTCTCTCTCTCTCCCTCTCTCTCTCCCTCCCCCTATGTCATAATGATATCTAACATTAAAATATATTCTGTACATTACATAACATTATACAATATTTTTAACTGAGTATGTGGGTATGTTTGACTAAATAATTGTGATCATGAGCACGTATGCCTGATAATTTCATTAAAAAAAAATAAAAATAAACTCACAGGAATGTACACATCAATTGTGAAAATGTTGAGAGTGCAATGTAAAATGTGAACCTGTGGATTTCCACGGGTCCCGCTAGTCTATTCAAATTCTTGTTTATTCATTTCCAACAGACAATAGAAATCATGACATAGTTTACATTCAGTATTATATACATGTATATATGTATATGCATATAAAAAATAAAGTGAACAAATATAGATTATTATTTTCAATAGTAATTAGCAAAGGTACTCTTAAAAAATAGTGACTGGAAACTACCTGTCGAAATAGGGGGATTCGCTAAAAAGCAAGGCTTGTATATTGCGACCCCCCCCCCCCCCCAACCGGGAAAAAAAAGAAAGGGTTGTAATTTGCCTACGAAGATTAACAAAAGAGAAAAGGAACAATAACGAGGAACAAACGCAAAAGCAAGACAGAGCCAGGACAGGGACAAAGAACAGAACATGGACAAAAGGAGACAAAAAAGATGCTGAAAGGAAGGAACTGCCACGAAGTCAATAAAAAATATGAAAAATCGACAAAGCTAGAAAACAGGACGAAACATTGCCGAAAAGAAAAGGTAACACAGATCGTAAAGCCGGTCAAGTGAGCAAAATTAGCTGTGAAGACCTCTATAATTTTTAAGTAGAAATGTTTTTAATTTTCTTTTAAAAGTATCTAAAGACGGACTATTTTTAATTTCATTGCTAAGAGAGTTCCAAAATCTAGGACCGTCATACAAAAAAGTATTCTTTGCGAAAAGTGTTCTAAAACGTGGTAAGTGGAATTCGTTAGATTGTCTTGTTGGGTAATTATGAATTGATCGATTGAGAGGAAACATAGTATCAAATACATCAGGAAGTGTATTATTCTCAAATTTATACATAAATTGCCCTAAGTGAAAAAAGTAAAGGTCAACAACTTTCAACAATTTATTCTCAAAGAATAAAGGGTCTGTGTGAGAACGTATAGCAAAGTTGTTAATTATACGAAGAGACTTTTTTGTAATAACAACAGTCTGTTTAAAAGGGTTTGGTGGGAGTTGCCCCAGGCAAGTATCCCATAATTCAGGTAAGGTAAAATCAAAGAGGTGTAAAGCATTAATAGAGAAAACGTCAGGAAGTGATATTTTAATTTGTTAATAATGCCAATATTTCGTGAAATGGTTTTACAAATGCTATCTATATGGTGTTTCCAAGAAAGCTTGTTGTCAACAGTTACACCAAGGAATTTAATGAATGGTACATTTTCTAAATTAGTATCATCCAATATAATATTCAAGGGAAGTGCGTTAATGGAATTACTAAATAACATATATTTCGTTTTAAGAAGGTTAAGACACAATTAGATCTAATCCATTGTGTAACTTTTGAATAAAATATATTAGAATCGTCTGCAAAAAGTATGAACGAGAGGACATCAGATGATTTACAGAAGTCATTTATATAAATGATGAATAACAAAGGGCCCAACAAACTGCCTTGTGGAACTCCGCAATTAATATTTTGCATGTTAGATGTTAGGTCATTTAAAAATACATTTTGTCGTCTATTAGACAAGTAGCTTCTGAACCACTCCAAGGCCTTCCCGCGCACCCCATAATGTGAAAGTTTATGTAATAAGATATCATGGTTAATGGTGTTGGAGAAGTCCAGAAAGATGCCAACTAGATGGGAACAATGGTCTAAAGCATGCGCCACTTTATCAACAAAATTCAGTAATGCATGGTCAGTATTATGTTTTTCTCTAAATCCAAACTGAGAGTTTGAAAAAATTTGGTGTGATTTTAAGAAATCAATTGTTCTGCGGTAAACAACTTTTTCTAAAATTTTTGATAAAGAAGATAATAAAGAAATTGGACGGTAATTGCCTATATTTAACTTGTCACCTTTTTTATACAATGGAACCACCTTTGCAATTTTCATGTTATCTGGAACTTGACCATAACTTAACGACAAGTTAAAAATATGTGTCAAGAAAAACTAAGTCTGAAACGTGCATGCCCCTGCCCGCACGCGCGCTCCCCATCCACCAATCATGATCGTGCAGCCGCCATGCTCTTCCTCTTCCGAGCAGTCAGAGACAGAGTCTAGGACATGTTGTCAGACAAGGAGAGGGGCTGGAGGGAGGGACATAGGTAGATACATAGATTTATCTAGTAAATAACAAAATTAGTTATAATTTTCTTGATTTACAGCAATAAATCAATGTATCTACCTATTTGCTAGAATAGCACGGATAAAAACCCGGGTGGCATGTCCCAAGACGGGAGAACTAACGCGGGGCAGAAAGGGAAGACGAAGCAGCTCTCAAACCAGAGGTAGCAAACCTAACCTCACCCGAAGGAACATCCTTAAGATAGAAGGATGTGAAGGAGGTAGGGGAACGCCAAAAGGCAGCCCGCAAGATATCTTCCAAAGGAATACCCTGAAAAAAGCGCCCAGGAAGTAGAAACACTCCTGGTATTGTGCGCTCTTGGAGGATTCTCAGACAGAAGAGCCTCCGAACCTGCAGCTTGGATAGCCTCGACAATCCAACGGGAGATAGTCTCCCGTGATGCTGGGGAATAAGGGTGACGGGAAATGAGAAAGAGCTGATCATCCTTACGAAAGACCTTAGTCCTATCCAAGTACCATTTGAGAGCCCTAACAGGGCACCAAGATTTATCCTCTTTGACAGAAGAGAATTCTGACAGAGGACTCAAGAACACTTCGATCGAGCCAGAAGAATCTGTCTGATTCTTGGCAATAAACGAAGGTCGTGGGACAAGACGTACACCCATCTGATATGCCCGGGCGCCGTAGAGAGAGCCTGAATAGTGCTTCTCCTCTGCCCAGAAGCAATAGCGACAAGAAAGGCGGTCTTAATCGAGAGATGGTGTAACGACGCTTTGCACAACGGCTCAAAGGGCAGTTTGGCCAAAGCGTCCAAAACCAAAGGAAGGCTCCACGCAGGAGTCAACTGGCGATTTGCTGGTCGTTTTAAGAAGAACGACCTCAGCAAATGGGTCAAGAAGGGAGAGTTCGAAACTCCCGAACCATCAGAAAAACCAAGGTGAACCGCAGCAATAGCTGAACGGTATCCACGAATGGTAGAGAGAGATCTACCCTTATCGAAAAAGGCGATCAGGAAATCCGCAATAGCACCGACCGGGGCAGAACGGGGAGAAACTCCCGTCTCCCCACACCAAGCATGGAAGGCTTCTAATCTTGAGTTGTAAACAGCTCGGGTAGATTCTCTTCTACTCTGGACTATGAACTGGGAGGCTCTCTCTGAGAGTCCTGCAGTCCTCGCATCCTCCCCGACAGAGGCCAGGCGGTCAAATGCAGAGCCGCTGGACGAAGGTGGAGGATCCCCGATAGGGGCTGAGCTATGAGGTCTGCTCTCCGGGGAAGGGAGAGTGGCCGACCGTCCAGCAGAGACAGAAGAAGAGGAAACCAAGGTCTCCTCGGCCAACAAGGTGCTATGAGCAGAACCCATGCCTGATCCTCCTGAATTTTCCCCAGGACCTGAGGAATTAAGGAGACCGGCGGAAAGGCGTAACCCCGGGAAGTTCCCCCACTGAAGGGAGAACGCATCGAGGGCCCAAGCTTCCGGATCTCGCACTCGAGACAAGTATCTCGGGAGGTGAACAGATCTATCTCTAGAGGGACCCAGACTGAACTGAGGTAATCAAAGACCTCTTGATTCAGTGTCCACTCGGAGGGAAGGCACATGCCCCGGGACAGAAAATCTGCAATCAGATTGTCCTGGCCGGGAACATAGGAGGCGATCGGAATTACTCAGTGAGACCGACACCACCTCCAAAGCTTGGCGGTCAGATCGTTCAGAGTAGTGGAACGAGTCCCGCCTTGTCGGTTGATGTTGGCAGCAACAGTGGTGTTGTCCGTCAAAATCAGGACGGAGTGACCTACAATCATGTTCTCGAAATGGCGGAGAGACATGAAGACTGCCATCAACTCCAATACATTGATGTGGGGCAAGGTGCACAGGTGTGACCAGTCCCCCGAGACAATGGCCGCCCCACCCCAAAAGAGAGGCATCCGTCGAGATGGTGACTGACGGAAGGGGCGTGCGAAGAGACTTGCCTTGAAGAAGGAACGACTCTTTCGACCAGGGGATAAGCAGGCGTTTGATTTCCCCGGTGAGAGGAATCCACACCTTGAGAGAGTCTACACTGGGCTTGAAAAACTTCAGAAGATGAAGTTGGAATGGCCTCATATGAAGCCGACAGTCTTGGAGGACATCCACAAGGCTCGATAAGTGGCCCAAGAATTGGAGCCATCGGCCTGCCCGAACTCGACGTAAGAGACAAAGAGATCGAGCTAGTAAGACAATCGCTTGAACCCTCTCCCGACTGGGGCGGGCAACTTGGTTCACGATGTCTATTTCCGCACCCAGGTAAATGGGCCTGCGGGTAGGAGTCAACTCCGACTTGTCCCAGTTGACTATGAACCCTACTCTCTGTGTGGTACGGAGAAGTAGGTCCATGTGAGACTGAAGGACGGACACAGAGCTCGCCACCAGGAGCCAGTCGTCCAGGTAAGTGAAAAGTCTCAGACCGCGATACCTGAGGAAAGCGGCTAGGGCAGAGACTACTCGAGTAAAAACTCGAGGTGCCGGTTTCAGGCCGAATGGTAAGGCTTTGAACCGGAAGGTTTCGCCTTGAAAGGTGAAACCTAGTAGGTCCCTTGAAGAAGGGTTTATCGGTACGTGAAAGTAAGCATCTTTCAAGTCCACCGAAATGGCCATGTCTGATGGTCTGATAGCCGGAAGAATCGAGGCCAAGGTTTCCATGCGGAAACGCTCCCTTGGTATGAAGGTATTTATGACCTTCATATTCAAGATCATTCTGAGCTTCCCCGAGCGTTTGGGAATTACAAAGATAGGGGAGAGACACAGATGGGGGTGGTCTCTTACCCTTTCGATCGCGCCCTTTTCCAGCAGCTCTTGAATCTCTGTGGAGATGTGCTCTAGAAAAAGGGGCGAGAGTGTAGGAGGGTTGCGGCGGATGGCTCCGGCGGATGGCTCCGTGTGGGAGGGGCTCTGCGAGCTTTATACAGAAGCCTCCTCGCACGATGGAGAGCACGAACTTGTCGTCGGTAATTTCTTCCCAGGCGGGAAGACCTCGGGCCTTCTTCGTACCACGAGGAGAAGGCTCCGCCTTGGCTCCAAACGAGCGTGGAGCACTGGGCTGAACATGCGGTGCACGAGTGGGCTGATAGCCGGAAGTGACACCGCGTCTAGGAGGTGGAACGTTAGCCTGAGCCTGCGACTTCGGAGCCGAGGCGTTTGAAAAGTTCCGCCGCCTGCTTGCGTGATTCAACTTCAAGTTGGATCACCTCAGTCACCTTACCTCCAAAGAGGTGTTGACCGGAGTGGGGAACACTGGCCAAAAGGGCAGGTATGTCCCCGTCCGCAATGCCAAGAGAGGAAAGAGCAAGCTTCCTCCTAGCATTGGTGGCTAGCGCTGCCGTAACAGACAGCTCCGACCACAACGAGCCCGTCAAAGACAACAGGGCTTCGTCTAACAACAGAATGTCCGAATCGGACATCTGGAGTTCCTGGCCCCTAGCCCGAAGGGAAAGGAGCGTACCCAAGTAGGCAGTCAGTCTCAGGCCAGACCTGGAATGGGCTTCCATCAGGTTCGGGAACTTCTCCGCTTTGGTGTAACTTGTACTCTTAAAGTTGACACCAAGCCTTCCACCTACATGAATGAGGTCACTGGAACAAGACTTTCTCGTGAAGAAATCGTGAGTGTCTTGCTGGGAGAAGGTGAAATCCCTGGCCAAGGGACGAGCCTTACCAAGAAGGGAAGGAGGCTGAGAAGCGAAGTCATTGTAGACTTGCTTAAAGTCCTCCGTAAGAGGGATGCCCTTGGAGGGACGCTCACCTTTAAAAAGGAGAGACGGATGTCCCGAATCGACCCGACTCGGTAAATACGTGTCAGGAAGATATTTCTCCCGCAGGGCTTGACTATCTACGGCCAGGGACCGAAAGGTCTGAGGCATAACCTCAGCCTGTGAAGAGGCATCATCCTCCAAGAATCCCGACTGCGAAGCCTGATCCCAAGAAGGGCGGTTTAGGCAGTCCCAGGATTCCTCCCCAGGCGGAGCACCAAGTGCCGCTGGAAGGGGAGCAGCCCCGACCGGACGATCAAAAGCTGAACGTGGTCGGGAGACGCCCGAAGAGGGGCGGCAAGACTCATGTGTGTTGGAACCCAACAGTACTGAGCTGAATACCTCAGCAAAGGAACCGGATCCCAATACACTGCAAACAGTGGTGCAAACAGTGGTGGAAACCAAGGGAAAACCAGCGTTCCTAGCCGGATAACCGGTAAAACCGGATTCGGGAACCGGAAAACCGGTATCCGAAACCGGAAACCGAACCCGGAACCGGAACCGGTATCCGAACCGGATCCGGACCGGGGCGGGTACAGGTATCCCCCCCTCCCCCGGTGGAGTCAGGCGTGGTGGGGGGTACGGACATAGAGTCTGACCAACCACTCTTCTCCACAATGATCTTCAGATAATTCAGAAGTTCATGGGAGACGCTCGACTCAGAAGTAGCTAACCCGCTTCTTCTTGGCCTCCCCTGACACAGTTGGTGAAGACTCGGTCGATGTCGAGGGGAGAGAGTCCGCCCCGCCGGCCGGCGGGGCAGGACTCTGGCGCTTACGTTTCTTGGGCAGGCGAGCATGCTTACCGCTCCCTTTACCCTTTGAAACGGGCGCCGCTTCCGTAGTAAGCCCTGCACTGGGTACATTAGATCACGACTCCTTTTACTCTTACCCGCCTTGCTTGGATTAGAAGCGTGCGGAGAGACAAAAGGAGCCGACCCCTAAGCGAACACACCTGTGGCTAGAGAGCGACAAGTGTCACTCGAGCGAGACGAACTGCGGGTTGGGGTACCACCCACAGTTTTATCGCCGAGAGGTATTGGCCTATTGAGGCACTCACTCTCCCCGTTATACAATGTCTCTATACCCGAGAGAGATATTGGCCTGGTGTGGCACTCACCAAATACCCAAGATCCTCTTCTTTCTGACTCATTAATATTCAAACGGTCCGCCGTAGACAACGGTTAGTAAACGAAGAAGCTTGATGGGAGGATGCCTAAAAATTTGTTTACAAATTAAAAAATTCCTCCCATCAAGCTTCTTCGTAATACTAACCATTGTCTACGGCGGACCGTTTGAATATTAATGAGTCAGAAAGAAGAGGATCTTGGGTATTTGATTCCAGTTCATTGTGACTGAGCCGTGAACCAGAATAGCCTGGTGGTTAAGTCGCTGCCCTGCAAGCAGTAGATGACAGGTTCGAATCCCGCTGGTTCCAATATTTTCTGACTTGTGTTTTTCATTACAGATCGAGCATACGATCTTTAACACTGGGAGTAAAATGCCTACGAATTTGTTTACAAATTAAGATCATACTGATCTAAAGCAAATTGGATTTTTGATTCATTTGATAACCAAGTTTCCGTAAGTCCGATAATAGAAAACAAGTGATTGGATGAATTATATAATAATAGTTGAAACTCTTCAAAATGTTTACTTATGCTTCTTATATTAAAATGCAGCAAAGAAAAATCATCTTTAGAAAATTGTTTGATACAGCCCTGGAAAAAATTATTAGGCCAGCTGCATTTGGAGTCATACAGCTTTGTCAACCGCAAATGTAAAAATTTATTAAACTACTCGTTTACTAGTGGTTTCCCTTTTATGATCAGTTTACAGAGACCGGGGTCAAGGAGCTGATCATAAACTTCAATGGCAAGAAAAATTCAGATGATCCATCGATCTCTACATAGAACAGCAACTAATACGATTCTAGCGAGGGCAATTAATGTTGTATCCCCTGAAAGTAGCCAGTCGATATCTCTATCATTAACAGAATCAGACGTCTAGAGCGAACTCGAAAATATTGTAAAACAGTAAAATCAGAACTGATTTTATTATTTGCTAGATAAATCTATGTACCTACCTATTTTGCTAGTCTTCCGACTACGCAAGCCATTCGAGTAATTAAAGTCACGACAGTGCATATACCCCCCCTAGGATCACGCCTTCCTCTGTGCACGTACGCATGACGCGCGCACACAATCCTCCTCTTTACGAGCAGCCTCAGACAAACTTTGACATGTTGCTAGGCAAGGAGTGGGGTAGGAGGGTGGGACATAGGTAGGTACATAGATTTATCTAGCAAATAATAAAATCAGTTCTGATTTTACTGATTTACTACAATAAATCAATGTACCTACCTATTTTGCTAGACCAGCACAGATTCAAATGGAGGGCATGTCCCAAGAGGAAGGTCAACAGGAACCCAAGGATGCAACGTCTTGTTAGAAAAAGACTCTTCAGCTGTCAGAACATCTTTTAAATAAAAAGATGTGAAGGACGTGGAGGAGCGCCAGTAGGCTGCCCTCATAATGTCCACTAGGGGCACCCCTGGGAAAAGAGCCCAAGAGGCACTGATGCCCCTGGTATCGTGAGCACGGGGCTTTCCATCACTCAATAGGGCCTCCGGCCCAGCTGCCTGGATCGCTTCGACTATCCATCTAGAAATGGATTCTCTGGAAGCGGGGGAAAAGGGCTCTCGAGTGATGACAAAAAGCTGATCACTCTTACGAAGAGTCTTAGTCCTATCTAAATACCATTTCAAGGCCCTCACCGGACACCAGACCTTATCCTCCAGCACCGAGGAATGGTCCGACAGCGGTCTAAGAAAAATCTCAACTGGTCCAGAGGAAGCAGTCTGATTTTTGGCAATAAAGGAGGGCTTGGGTATAAGTCGCACACCATGGTTCTCCCAACGGATGTGACCCGGTGTGATACACAGAGCATGAAGAGTACTCCTCCTCTGTGCAGAAGCAATAGCAACTAAAAACAGCGTCTTGACCGTTAAATGGTGAAGGGACGCTTTACCCAACGGTTCAAAAGGTAGCTTCGCAAGCACGTCAAGGACCTTGGGTAGACTCCAAGAAGGAGTCAGGCTACAAGTTGATGGACGCTGCAAGAAGAAGGAGCGAGTCAACCTACCCAAAAGAGGGGAGTTGAAATCGATCTACCCTTATCGAAAAGGGAGATCAAAAAATCGGCAATAACACCAATAGGGGCTTCACGTGGCGAGACACCCTGATTCTCGCACCAAGAAAAGAAGGCCCCTAGACGAGAGTTGTAGAGATCTCTAGTGGAGTCACTAGCTACTGCCCCCCCCCCCCCAACTGCAGACGCGGTGGTCGTGAGTTGGAGCTAGAATTGCTAATGACGGGTGTTCGGTCCGAAACCTTATGAACACCTAACTTACCTATAAAGCCTGCCTTGCTCGACGTCCTGGTACAAAAATACCAGAGCGAGCCGACAGACTGACGCCCTTACCTCCCCTGACCATCGTGTTTGACTCGCTGGTAGGCGAGCGAAACACAGAGGTCTCCAACACACTCACTGGGCTGACGCCCTTATAAGTGAGAGTAGTGGAAGGGAGGGAAGAAGAATTGGAAGAGCACGGAGGCAACCAAGACCTCGATTGCTCTTCCTCCGAAGAACTCATTATCACCTGTAAAGGAGTCAAACAATAAACAATTGTAAAGAAAAGGGCGTAAAAAGCGAGAGTGAAACGGAATGGAATTTTCCAGCGTAGTGTGTGGAAAATTCCATTCATGCACTACGAACAAAGAACACTCTCGTAAGGGTATATGCACACAACAGCGCCCGGCAATACGCCAAAGCGAATGCCCGGGCTACTATACGAAAGAGGGGAAAAGTGAGGTATGAATTTAAGCTCAAATATCACCAAAATAAATACGTGACAGACATGTGACAGACATAAACCGACACTAAACAGATATTAAAACAAGTCTAGGACGGAAATATTGGCAAAAGTCACCAGAAAACTTGCCAAAAGAGTAGCAAACTCTGAATTTTTGCGCAAGATAGTGACTTAGCTTCAACTCTTTAGGCTGCGAGAAGGAAAGAGGAGGATTGTGTGCGCGTGTCATGCGTACGTGCACAGAGGAAGGCGTGATCCTAGGGGGGGGGGTATATGCACTGTCGTGACTTTAAGTACTCGAATGGCTTGCGTAGTCGGAAGGTAGGTACGTTCAACTTGATTTATTGTAGTAAATATAAAATTTATTGCCCGCTATTTAACACGCAAAATCCCATTGACTTTCAAAAGCGCGCAATACACAATTTATCGGCCCGCAATTATGTTAGCTTGGCAAAGCCGGGCAATAAAATATAAAAAATTGCATTGCTCAGATGTCTGATATGGTTAATAATAATACTTTTTTTATTCACGCGATTTTTATTTAATGGTTAAGAAATGCCTGAATCCTGCATGTTATCGTTTCAATCTATAGTGATAATCAAATATAACACAAATGTACAGGGCCTACACTATACGGTCTAATAGCCAATTGGCCTAATCATCATTTCGTCCAATTACTATTTGGTCTAATTGTCATTTCGTCTGATTACCATTTGGTCTATCTATAGTCAGTACGTGTAATAGCCATTTGGTCTATTTGGCAATTTGGGAACCCGGCCGGGAGTGGGGGTGATGGGGCTGCAGCCCCTTCACTTCTTGAGGAGACACGTTTCATATAATTTTGTTTAATGATTATGCACAATATATATATTTGTTTTAAAGATATATATATACATGTACATTATAATAATGTTTGGCCACTCGCTTCGCTCGCTCGCAAAATGTTGAAAAGTGTAGTTGATAGGCCTCAGTCCCCACTTCCAAAAACGTTCCATTTCCCTGCATTGTGGTACATGTAGTTATATTGATGATAATAATGAATAGAAACAGAATGGCACCATGAGAGAGATGATGGAAGAATGAATATAGAGAGTACTATAAGGAAAGACGGAAGTGAAGATAAATCGATGAATAACAATGCAATAGGGAAGATTGAAAATTAAGGGATGGAAGGATAAAGACATACGCCTATATAATGTAAATATAGAGAAAGAGAGAGAGAAATGGTAGAAGAATAAATAAAACCATGGCAAGAAGTGGAAGAGAAAATTGTCAAACATTTCTTCAGTTATTGCGAGAACTAACCATTTTTATGTACATAATTACCTCTGTGACCTTTGACCTTTGACCTTGAGACCCCAAAATCTAATCAGTTCATCGTCCCTCCCATAAGAATACATGGGCCAAGTTAGAAGTTGATCCGCCAAACGGTTCCTAAGTTATCACAAGAACGAACCATTTTTATGTATATAATGACCTCTATGACCTTTGACCTTTGACCTTGAGACCCCCAAATCTAATCAGTTCATCGTCCCTCCCATATGCATACATGGGCCAAGTTACAAACTGATCCGCCAAACGGTTTTGAAGTTATCGCGAGAACGAACCATTTTTATGTATATAATGACCTCTATGACCTTTGACCTTTGACCTTGAGACCCCAAAATCTAATCAGTTCATCGTCCCTCCCATATGCATACATGAGCCAAGTTACAAACTGATCCGCCAAACGGTTTTGAAGTTATCGCGAGAACGAACCATTTTTATGTATATAATGACCTCTATGACCTTTGACCTTGAGACCCCAAAATCTAATCAGTTCATCGTCCCTCCCATATGCATACATGGGCCAAGTTACAAACTGATCCGCCAAACGGTTTTGAAGTTATCGCGAGAACGAAAAGGGGACGGACGGACGGACGGACGACCCGAAAACATAATGCCTCCGGCACCACCTAAGGTGGGCGGAGGCATAAAAATAAAAAGAAAGAATAATGCAAAATAGGCAAAATGATAGAAAGATAAACCAGGGAATAATTTATTCAATAGATAATCAATTAAGCACATGTAATTAATTCATGCCATGCTCCATCAGGTCACCGTTTTTTCTCCTCTTTTTTGTACTCCCCAGCCCCCCCCCCAAAAAAAACAAACAAACAAACAAACTTAACATACAATTAATGAAAAGAAAGCTTGAAAATTTTGGCCAGTGTGCCGAACCGAGGCCTGACTGTTTAGTCAAAGCCACCCAGAGTAGTATTGTAGAGGGAAAACAAGAAATTAGCCCAGTTGGTCATTAGACGAAACGATGATTAGACCAAATGGTAATTAGACCGGGGGGGGGGGGGGGGGGGGGGTCGTCGCGATCGATTTGGATCGATTCAGGTGCCTGTAAACTTTTCTGCCTTTTATTTGTGAAAATTCGGCTACAGGGAGTCTGATTTATGTAAGAATGCCATTACTTTCTAAATTGAACTTTCAACAGGTTTTTTTTCTTTTTTTCTTTGGGGGGGGGGGGGGGGAATGTTTCTTAGTTGAACGGGAACCAAGTGGCTCCTGTATTAAGCCTATGAGAGGTAAAGAATTCAGTAGTCAACAGGTTAATTCTTTCTGTGCTACAATTTCTTTTATGTGGGGGTTGATGTTCGATGAGACATGGTGAAGGGGAGGAACATGTAACTGTTAAATGTAAATTTAAAAAAAAAAAAAAAAAAGGAGGGGATTTCTGCCACTTCATATACATGTACATGTATTAGGACTCTTTATTTCAATTTAATTCATTTCTACTTTTTATTTTATCATGGAAGCATATACTAGCCTGAGAAGTCCTTTTGCGACAGCCTCCCAAAATGAAAACAATACATGTATATAGGGTTGGGGTTTGGGTTTAGGGTTTAGGGTTTACGTAACTGCACACTTGGGTGGCTGTCGCATAAGTTATTCCTATTATCAACAACTAAATTGACATGAATGGTGACAATGGCCTTCATACCGTTGGAAACATATACCGTTGTATATCGCCTCAAATATATTATTCATTCCCTTATGACAGACTAAACCAATCTGTAGACATCATTCGGGGGAGGGGAGGTGTAGGAGATCACGTCACTTAGGAATATCGGTTGCCACCGTGTAAAGAAGGAGCCCCTCCCCCACAACCAAACCAACCAAAATTTCCTTCGAAAATATTTCCACTATGATATGGATACGTATAGGAGGGGTAACCTCGCTAGTCAAAGGACCGCTAGTCAAAGGACCAGTGGCTCATAAGGACAGCTATTCATAACATGTAATTTCCTGTACCTGTAGGGTCGCTATTCATAAAGTGAAAAGGGGGTCACTATTCATAAACTCATAAGGACCATTATTCATGAGATTGCTATTCATAATAGGAGAAAAAGGGTTGCTATTCATAATCGAAGAAAAGAGTCATTACTCATAATGACCGCTATTCATAATAAGTCATAAGGGTCACTATACATAATACAGATAGAGGGTCGCTATTCATAATAGGAGAAGAGGGTAGTTATTCATAAAGGTCAATATTCATAAGGCTTGCTATTCATAATCGAAGAAGAGGGTCGCTATTCATAATCGGAGAAGAGGGTCGCTTTTCATAATCAGAGAAGAGGGTCGTTATTCATAATCATAGAAGAGGGTCGCTATTCATAATCAGAGAAGAGGGTCGCTATTCATAATCGGAGAAGAGGGTCGTTATTCATAATCAGAGAAGGGGTCGCTATTCATAATCAGAGAAGAGGGTCGCTATTCATAATCGAAGAAGAGGGTCGCTATTCATAATCGGAGAAGAGGGTCGCTATTCATAATCAAAGAAGAGGGTCGCTATTCATAATCGGAGAAGAGGGTCGCTATTCATAATCAAAGAAGAGGGTAGCTATTCATAATCGGAGAAGAGGGTCGCTATTCATAATCAGAGAAGAGGGTCGCTATTCATAATCGAAGAAGAGGGTCGCTATTCATAATCGGAGAAGAGGGTCGCTATTCATAATCGGAGAAGAGGGTCGCTATTCATAATCAAAGAAGAGTGTCGCTATTCATAATCGAAGAAGAGGGTCGCTATTCATAATCAGAGAAGAGGGTCGCTATTCATAATCAAAGAAGAGGGTCGCTATTCATAATCGGAGAAGAGGGTCGCTATTCATAATCGGAGAAGAGGGTCGCTATTCATAATCGGATAAGAGGGTCGCTATTCATAATCAAAGAAGAGAGTTGCTATTCATAATCGGAGAAGAGGTTAGGGTTAGGATTATCTGTAAAATATCATATGATTTTCTTTGTTCAATGAAGCACTCAAATATGAAAGAATTAATTTAGCAAACAAATTGATAATATTGGATGGGAGAAACCCCCACGGCCGTGTCGAAGCAATATGGGGAGGGGCGATGAAACAAATACAGCCCCGGCTTAGCCAGACGGGCAAAGGGGGGGCCATGCCCTCCTCCCCCCCCCCCCCTATTCAGCCCCTTAAAACAAGGCGAGAGCGAAAAAGCAGAGCAGTGAAAAGCCTAAAAAGACGCTACGAAATTTGCTAAAACGTCAAAGTTTTTGTGCTTCGCGCGGGAAGGGGGAAGTAACTCCCCCTCTCTGCACCCATCATTGATACAAATAGTGCAGTATTGCGTCCAATAATTGAAAAGCACTCTTAATGCCTAAAATAGGTGCTACGAGCCATTATCTTGATCTCAAATTTGCTATAAAATGTCAAAGCTTCTCCTTGCACCCAACCACATGGGGAGCACGCTAAGGATTAGGGTCTCCCACAGGAGTTGAGAAACGGGAGGATCTGGATCTGTGAATGTGTGAATGTGTGAATGTGTGAATGTGTGAATGTGTGGGTGTGTGGAGGGGGAAGGGGTCCTCTTCTCCCACGTGGATGCTTGGATTAGACGTTTCTTAAAGTAGAACTTTAATGATTTTAAATATTGGCTTAATACTTATTATTGCATAGATGGCATAATCGTCGTCAGCAAACCAAAACGGCGGACGCATCAAAGTAACCCAGGAAATTCATCTTGCTAAATTATCGGAACTGGACTTTTCATGAACAATTTTCAAACATCTTGGACTGCTATGTAAGAAGATTGATATTTTTGTTTTTGTCATTTTCTTGTATGCTGTTGATTCTGTTTGTTAATTTCAATATTATTATCTGTCTAAATGCGATGTACTATTTGTTTTAGGCATGCAAAAAAGAATGAGTCTGTGCATGTTTGCTCATGTGGAAGTATATGTCATGTAGATTGTGCTAAAGTCAATTTATATTCATTACCCTGGATATGTCATCTTTGTTTAAGTGATGCCCTTCCTTTTAATTATATAGTTGATGATGTGGACTTTCATCTCACTCTTTTTACCTTCTTTCAAGAAGATCATTCTCAATTTTATAATAGAAGATATGATAATTTACATTTCGATGTGTTTTCAATGAATGAAGTCGAATGTTCCCAGTTAGAGGACCAAATTTCCGATTGCAAATACTATTTCAATGACAATTTCAATGCTAAAATGAGTAGTAAAGGATTAGAATCTCAGTTTTCATTGTTCCACTTGAATGTTAGAAGTCTCATATCTAAGTTTTCACTTGTTCAAGATTATATACACACCCTCCAACACGATTTTACAGTTTATGCATTTACAGAAACTTGGTTTAAGGAAGAACCGCATTCATTCTATAATTTGCCGAATTACAAACTTATTCAAAAACATAGAACAGGTCGTGTAGGAGGGGGTGTATGTATGTATGTCAGGGAGAATGTCACCTTCAAGCCAAGGCCCGATTTAGATTTTTGTACTTCATCAATAGACACTGTTTTTATTGAAATTGTCCAGGTAGGCGGGAAGAACGTGATTGTTGGAACTGTATACAAGTCTCCTGATACTTGTGGTGCGGAGTTCAATGACCACCTTGATGAATGTCTTTTCAAAATTGTGAAAGAGAATAAACATTGTTACATTGCGGGGGACTTTAACTTCGACTTACTTAATAATGCTGTTCATTCAGATACTAGTGCATTCATCGATACAATGTACTCCTCATCTTTTGTTCCACTAATCTCAAAACCCACTCGAGTAACGATTCGCTCATCTACTTGCATTGATAACATCTTTACAAATGTTTTGAATAAGTCAATCCTGCCAGGTATCGTGTATTCAGACCTTTCTGACCATTTTCCAATTTTTCAAGTAACAAACTGTTTACCACCAAATTACCACACCCATTTCAATAGACTCAATGTGAGTCAAGCTAAAACACAAGTAGATTTTGTTTCATTGTGTGCTGATTTAGCATTGCATGACTGGTCCATTATAAAAAAGGAATCCAATGTCAACGTTGCCTATGATATCTTTATAAAGGATTTAAAGGAGATGATTGTAAAGCATTCGAAAACAATATCTGGAATGGATAAACGTAGAGCATCAAGAAAGCCCTGGATTACGAAAGGGACCATTAAGTCTATTGGTACAAAAGAACGTATGTATAGAAAGTATTTAAAAAGTAAAATCCTTTCCATGAAGAAAAGATACACGTCTTTTAGGAATAGGCTCAATCACATAATACGAGTCTCTAAAAAGAATTACTCTGCTGAAAAGCTTAAATCCAGTCGCCATGATTTAAAAGAAGACACCACTGACAAATTTTAGCACTCTTACAATTTTTAATGTTATAAAACTAGTCAGATTGACCAAAAAACTCATCGCTCAGGTCGATAAAATCATAGATCTCGATTTAAAAAAAATTAATATTACAATATCTACTAGTACGAGCCGCAAAAATCCGTTACGTCACTGCAGCACTACTGGTTTTACCACGGCAAATCATGGTAATGCCGTTTTGGAGCAATACACAGATCGCTTTCACAGCGCCTATAAAAATGCTATTTGTGAGACAAATATGTATGACAAAAAGAAAATGTTATTCATTTTTCAGTTTTTGGTATTTTTGAATGTTATCTGCTGAAAAAATAAAGTGCTTTAGCAAAATTTTTTCACAATTTATCGAATTAATAAAATTAAAATTGGCACTACTGTTTGTGATCATTCGTACGTGCTTCCCATTAACGCGTGTACTTTAAGGCACGCGCGGAAAGCTAATGCAGCAAGCTGCATTGTTTACGTTCTTACGTTCGCGATATAGATAGCAAGTAAGACATTAACATAAATTCCTGGTTAATCTTCAAGTAAAATCTGATCACATTCTTCAATAAGCTTGTAATCTAAGCTAAGGAGATGAGGGATTTTCTGGGCGAAGAAAGATTGCTTGCTTGTAAAGATTTTGTGGGAGAATATGGTTGGTACAGCGTCTGGCTTTAGCAGCTTCCTGGGTTTGTATCCCAGGCACACGGCTTGTAGGTTGGTCTCGAACGCCAAAACGTCAAAATGGTCTTCACAGACCACTCGAAAACGGGAATAAATGTACGTTTTGACGTTGAATTTGGTTGTTCCAATGTTCCTTATCCATACAGCACACCTTTCTCTATCCTTCTTCGGATCAGGGATGGCAAAAAAGGATTTTACGGGACAATTTCACGACGATTCGAACAGTAAATTGCTTGGCACAACAGCATTTTTGCAACTCTACGAATATGTATGCATGCTATGCTATCGTCTGCTTTTACGGACGCGTAACGCACACGCATTGTGGTGGAAACTCAAAGTGCTGCAATGGCGTGACAGCTTTGGCCGACACGAGCCAATTTGCGTATCGACAGTGGCAAAAACATACTTTTTATATCAAAATATACGTACTTGTAGGCTGTTCAAAAATTACAATTTCGATACTGATTAGTTCCTAGGGACATGCAGAACAACATATTTTTTCAAAATTTGCCAGTGGTGTCTTCTTTTAAAGAACACTTGGAAAATTTTGAACAACCTACTTGGTAAGAATAAATCGAAGTTACCTTCTTTTTTTCGTAAAGACGGTGAAAGGCTTAACAAGCCCAAAGAAATCGCTAATACATTTAACTCCTTTTTTGCTAAGGCTGGTTGTTTTGACAGTACACAGTGTGGTGCTTCTTTTTGTGACTATTTAAAAACAAGAGCAATCCATTCTTTTTTTCTTTCACCAACAGATGGAAATGAGATTTTGAAAATAGCTTCTTTCCTAAAAAATAAACACTCATGTGGAGCTGATAATATTTCATCGTTTGCCATAAAGAAAATTATCTTTTTTATTGTTGAACCTTTATCACATGTATTTAATTTGTCACTCGCGTCGGGAATTTTTCCGGATTCAATGAAGGTTTCAAAAGTCATACCAGTTTTTAAAAAAGGTGATTCTCACGATGTATCTAATTATCGCCCGATATCACTGTTATCCAATTTTTCAAAGATCTTAGAAAGACTAATGTACAATCGTTTATATTCCTTTTTACAAAAATATTCTATTACCGGTATTATTCCTGAACAGTTTGGATTTAGGAAATGTTTTTCAACTGAAACAGCTTTACTTTTTGCCTCCGAACTTTTGTATAAACTTCATGAAAAGAATGAAATAGCTTTAGGGGTGTATGTAGATCTTAGTAAAGCATTTGACTGTTTGGATCACCAATTATTACTGAAAAAGTTAGACTTTTATGGAATCCGGGGCATTCCTTTAGAATGGTTTCAAAGTTATTTGTTGAATAGAACTCAGTTTGTAAAATACAATGAAACTGATTCTGAATTGTTACCCATCGAGAAAGGCGTTCCTCAGGGCAGCATCTTAGGCCCGCTATTATTTTTGCTTTTTGTAAATGATGTAGTTGAATCCTCAAGGAAATTGCACTATGTTTTGTATGCCGATGACACGAACATATTTTATTCTGGTAAAAATTTGGATGATTTAATTTTTGAAGCTAATATTGAACTCCAAAAGTTTGCAAATTGGATTTCTGCAAATAAACTTAAAATTAATCAAACCAAAACAAAATTTATGTTATTTAACTTTAAGAGAAAAAATATTGACAGAATGGAAGAGGTTACCCTGAATTTAGATGGTAACATTATTGATCAAGTGGAATTTGCAAATTTTTTAGGAGTTATTATTGACAACAAGCTCACGTGGGAAAAACACATTGAATTGATTTCTAAGAAGATTCGCACTAATATTGGAGTCATGAGTAAACTAAAGAGTGTTCTTCCTTTTGAATCCATGCTTACACTGTATCATTCACTTGTATATCCGTACCTTTTGTATTGTAATTTAGTCTGGGGAAGAACGTTTGATAAATTGTTGAAACCTCTTTTTACTCTTCAAAAACGAGCTGTAAGGTTGTGTTGTGGCGCTCCCTTTAGAGCGCACACTTCTGCACTTTTTTATTCCTTGAAATTGCTTAAATTACCAGATATTCTTCTCCAAAATACATTGCTTTTCATGTTCAAATTCAAAAATAATATGTTACCAATCACATTCTTTGACAGTTTCCGTTTCAACTCAGATATACATTCACTTAATACCAGGCGAAAAGCTGACTATCATTTACCAAAATTCACGAATGCTTTTTTTATTAATAAAGCTATTAGATATCAAGGGCCACTCAAATGGAATTCATTACAATATAATTTAAAGGGTGAAAGAAGGTTCAATATTTTTAAAAGAGATGTAAAAAGATCTATACTTGCCACTTATCATGCCTGACTCAGTGCAATTTTATATATTTTATACGCATTTTGTCACATCAATTGTCTTATTTGTTTGAATTTTTGGTTATTTTATTTGTTCTATGTGTATTTATGTATATTTTTATGTGTATTTATTATTTCTATTGCTCTATTGTTTTGTAATTTTTGTATTGTAATAAGGGGTTGCTTCTTTTACAAGTTTTTAACTTTTTTATCATTGTATTTATTTTTTAAACAAAATGTGATTTTATTTTATTTTATCATTGTATTTATTTTTTAAACAAAATGTGATTTTATTTTGCCTAATAAATGTGAATTGAATTGAAACTAAACAAGGTTATCCAAATTCAACGCTTGGAAACATTTGAAGTAATGATTATTATCAATTATAAAACGGTAAAATACAGCCCCCGATATAGCAGCTGAAGAGCTCCTCGAACGCTGCTGAGATATGTGACGACACACCATGGACCAGTCCTGTCTAAGCAGACGATGTCCCATAACATCTTACACATTTTTCAGAGCCTATTTTGTCATCTCCTCTTCACTTATTTCTCTTCCTTCACTAGCGTCAGTCTTAATGTTAGTCTGTTGCCTCACTCTTAACTTCGTGTATGGTATTATTTTGATGAAAAATGCAGCGTTAAAAAAATAAAGGAATCCGTCACTTGTAAACAAAATAAGACGCCATTGTATTTTCAGCTGTTTGCACCGGGGCATGTTCGGCGTTTCAAGAGGGAACGAATACCATCCTGCTATTATTCGGAGGGCTTTTCAATTAGAAAGTGGGGTTTATTTCATTGATCATTGACCCTTCTCCTGTGTATTTACAATCAAACGGTTTTAGCTATCAGAATCAGTTTCACTTTCCCTTTATAATGGTGTGAAATAAGGTCATGTTTAAATACACCAAACTCTTTATAATTTGATAAATAATTGCATTGCAATTACGTTCATTCATTATAGGACGTCGTCTGCTTAAGCAGGATCGATCCCGAGTGTGACGACATCAAAACATCGCTATATTTCTGGCGAATCCTCGGATATTCCAGATGCTGAGAAGAGCTTTTATTTGTGTTGTTTTTATAATCATCAGATACGCAGTTGACATAAAACTTATACGATTGCCATCTGTAAGCTTCCCAGTTTGCAAAGTTATCTGTCATAACGTTTGTGATGGACGGACGGACGACGGACGACGCCATTTGGATCCCTTAGTCTCACCTTCACCTCCGGTGGGCGAGACAAAAATAGGGATATATTTGACAAAAACCGGAAATGCATTCTAAGGCTTTCTTAAATACAGTACCGTTGGGTTGTCCTACATCCGTTTCCCTTTCTTATTTGATCCGATTATGAATAGCGACCCTCTTCTTCAATTATGAATAGCGACCCTCTTCTCGAATCATGAATCGCGACCCTCTTCTAGCGCCCGCGGATGTCCACAGGCTGCTTCTGCTAGTATCTCTATAATAAACAAGACGAATGCAACTGCGTCCCCAATATGCCTCCGCCTACAATTGGCTAAATCATTATTCCCATTTTTCTACTGTATATGATATAATTTCATATTGTATAATTTTCACTGCTGGTATTTTCACAATCATTTTTCATATGTCTTCAAACAACACTAAAAACTCATAATTATTATAATTATTAATTACCAGGCCAAATTTGAGAATATTTTTGTTTCTTTTTTAAAGTTTTTAGTACGCTTCTAAGAACTTTTTGAATACTGTGCTCCCTCTGCCACCCCTAACGTAAGGGAATCCTGGATACACCACTGATTATGAGGGTCCTCTGAAGTAATCACTTGACATGAAGTAGCGCATGTAATTACCAAAATGAAATAAGTACTACTTATACAATCTGTTTTAGATTTTATTGGTATACCTCTGATTTTGATGCTTCAGCTGCCATGGATGAGTAGAACTCATCACTCAGCCTCAGTCTGTTCAGTGTCAGTGACTGAAGGTTTGGCATGGAGAAGAGACCTCTTGCATAATGTGAGGATGCAGCAGGACCCAGAGGAGCCATGTTGTATGTGTGACATGTGATCAACTCCTCAATCTGGTGATGTGGCAAGAGGAAACAAACAGGGTACAAGTGAATAGCAATATCAAATACAGAAGACATTTCTTAACAAAGACTACATGCAGTTGCTTTGAACTATAATTCAACACACAGTAATACCTAATTAACAGACATTTTCGAACTAAACACAAAAAAGTAACTCCCCCCCCCCCTTAATCAGAATGGCGTAACTTTTTAACAAAAAGGTTTTGAGCAAAATAACTTTGCAGGAGTGTTCCTACACTTATTGACTAACTTTTCTGTGAAAATGAGATTGATCAACTGAGTCATGCATGAGTGAGCAAACATTAAAGGCAAAATTGTCACTTTTCAAAAGTCACAAGGGTCATTTTGGGGATTCTGTGAAACAAGATTTTAGCGAATGCAGCTCCTGGTGCATATTTATATGTTTTTGTTGTTTATTATCCATCGCTTGACCCCCTCACACCTTTTCTCATTATTATGGTTGGGTGAGCACAATTTACAAAAATTATTCAACCCTTGTGAATTTGAAATTGCAAAATCCATTCAGCTTAGTGAAAAAAAAATAACTCCAGATATTTTTACCAAAATGTATCATCACATCTTGTATAAACAGAAGAGCTTGTCATCGTGTCATTGTTGAGTAAGCACAGTTTAAAAATCGCGCAAGAAATGCTAAAATGTACTGTTAATATAGCATAAAATATGACCCTCGTGACTTTTGAAAAGTGACATTTTTGCCTTTCATGTTTGCCAAATCGTGCATGACTCGATGGATCAATCTCATTTTTACAGGGAAGTTTAATTTATAGTCAATAAGGGTACGAATACTCTTGCCAAGTTATTTTGCTCACAACCCTTTCGTTATTTTTATGCCAAGTTGATTAAAGGGGGAGTTACTTTTTTTGTTGTGTTTATATCAAATGACACAACAAATTAGAGGTGTAAGTACATGTATGCAATGTCATCAACACACCTGCCAACATCCAAAATCCATTAAAATGAGGATTTATGCCATGTTTACGGCATGGTTTCGCCTATTTACGGCCAACAGCGCTTTCATTATATACAGTATAAAATGCAGTCTTGAAAGGAGGAAAAATATGCACACTCAGTCCCCATCTAGCCCCCGTGAAAATACTGTAACCTTTCAAAGCACAAACACTGTAACATTTGATACATGTAGTTAATTTGAGTACCAAAATATTACATACAGTTGTATTTAATGTGAAATTTAAAGCCTCAAAACATCCCTTATATCCCTTATATCTATCACAATAGAGCTACTGAGAATGTTAACTCTTTGAAGTACCACCTGTATTAAAATGAGTAGGAGATCAATGACTGCTTAACTCTTGGTTTCCCGACCATGCCCACTCATAGGCCCATGCCTATGTCAGACTGTTTCAAACATTCACTGTTGCGGTAGAAAAAAACACAGACAACAAAATTGCTCTAAGCAAGATTTAATTTTCTTAAATTCGCTATATTCCCTGATTCAGGGACTCTTCAACAGTTACTATGCTACTAATTCAGAGTTTCTGATTTGAAAGTGAAATTTTAAATAATTATTTTCCTGTGCATGAATGATCTAAACTGGACCAATTCCCGCTAATACACACAAAACCTATTGAAGCCTATTCAACCATTAAAGCTATTGTGGAGTACAAGCTTATCTTCATGTGGGAGGTGTCCAGCAGTACTAATTTCAAGATTTTTCAATCTTGGAAACAGTTTACTTATCATTTTTTGGGAATATTACACTTAATATTTGATGATAAATTCATCTCACCGTATATTTGCTTTAAAGACCTCAGCCTGACCGAATTTTGAAATATACCCTTTATTCATCCACGGGGAGCTATATATTTTCTGAACAAATTGAAACCAACTTCATGAGATTCCGTTTCCTGTGGAATGAGTAACAGCGTCCCGAATGTTGAGCCCCGGTGGTTTGGGCCCCGTCTCTGAGGAACGCTACTTTGCGGGGGGTGAAAATTTGATGACGACATATCGTGTAGACGCACTCGGAGCTGTATACATGACATGTCGTCACACGTCTAGCGACCCCCTGCAGTGTTACGCCATAGGGAGGGGGCGGACCAAAAAAATTATCTTTTTTATTTTTTATGGATAAACGGAGACGAAAATTTATGAATAACCAGGGTAATTATATTCTTTGTTTACTAAGCTTTACGTCAATATATGGTTGTTTTGGGTCAGGCTGAGGTCTTTAATAAATGACTGACACATTCTTAGCAAATTTAGACTCCCCCCAAATAAAACATAAAATCTACTTACTTCTGCATTTTCATAACAATTTTTTTGGTTAGGGTATGAGAACCTGTAACACATATGGTGTGATGGTGTACTATACTTGTCCTGGTTTTTTGGGGGAATGGTATAAAAGCAAATGTTGTCTCTTTAAATGAACACACTTTTTTTTTCCATGATCTTTATTTTGATTTCACTCTATAATAATACATGAACAATGAAAATTTCAATGAATGTGTATTTTTACTGAAATACCCTAACTTTGGATAAAATTGTTTCGATTCTAGGTCTTACGAAAATGTCTGCGAATTCCTTTTTAGAGAATTCAAAGTCATTGTGGCCATCTTTTACTCGTAAAGTATATTTTGAAGATTTGTTACAAAAGTCTGGTAAACATTTCTGGATGGTACATCTTTCAATAGAATGATATTTTCAAAAATCTTAAATGAAATATTGTAATTCTGTGCATCCACTTAGTAGAAATCGTATAAGTTTTCGCCTTATTTTCCGCTTTTCAAAACTGCATCACTTATCTTCCAAATTTCCATACTATTTTCACTACTTAAACCTAATTAAGTTATGGAAATAATCAATTGTTTTCACTTGCTCTTTCTCTAAAAGAATGTGATCCACTAGATAAATTCTTTCTTAAGTCTTCATCAAAACTCAATTTACCTTTAGAAAAGGTAATCTTAATTATTAAAAAAGATTGGATTAGCTTTTCATACAAAGAAAAATCCTGTTTTTCTCCATATCTTGCCACGCCTTTAACATCTCTAAATAAAACAATGGTGTTTTAAAAGCAATAAGTTAACATCGTAATTACACAGGGATATAAACCTTCCACCCACTTTTTAAAAGCTATAGTCAAAGTAAAGCTACCATCCCACCTTCCTTCCCCATAAAGTAGCCGTTTTAACCACATTTCTCTTTGACTTTCACAAATAATTCAAAATATATCATCCTTGTTAAAGCCACCATCCCCGTATCCTGGTAGCAGATCACTATTTTAATTTCATCTTTTCCATTCCAAATGAAATCAAAACAAATGTGACCTGGCACCACAAAACCACCAAAAAGTCGCAATCTGTGATTTTGTGTAAACAGCCGAAATGGCAATTTGGGTTGGAAAATTTTATTTTCAGACTTTTTGTTTTTCTGAAAGATCGTTTTTTTCTGTACCTTATATCAAAATTTTGGAAGCTTAAAACACAGTTTTTCTAGACCAGTTTTTTTGCGCACAGCTTCGGTTTCTTCCTAATTCTTCGCCTTCCCGTATGATTTTTTTTTAATCGGTACCGCTCACCCTCGTAAAATCACTGCAATCTCACGGGCCTTAAATTACCTTTTCCCTAATGATTTTCATACTGATAGAAAGAATAAATTCTCAGCAATCTCATCATACTGATATTACAGTTCATCAATAGCCGCGAAAGCAAATTACAGAGCAGTTTTAAGTTCCATTTCGATGACGAAACAGAGTCTGAAAAAGGATTTTGTTGCTAACGAACGATCAAGTTTATTCATGTGAGCAAGGAAAGAGTATCTAAGTTCTATGTAAAACAAATTGCATATAGGTTAATCAATGTGAACAAGAAAAAGAGTAGGTTCTATTTAAGTTAATTATAGGCTAAATTACAAGTTCAGTGTATAACAGAAGGACTACACAGGTAACAAACCAATATTATGTAACAGGGAACAAAGAAAGACACCCCAATGGAGTGAATAGGCATTGTCTTGTGCACTGAGGTGCGCTTAATCTCCCATTAGAACACTCTCATTTGCATCATAATAACTTTCGAATGACTCAAGTTCACAATTTGAAGTCTTGGCAATAGAATGAATAAACTATGTTTAACACTCCTACCAAATATCATCCTAATCGACAATTCATTCATAATGGATGCTATGGCCTTTTGATTCACTCTCTATCGACTTCCTCTCTCGTTTTCTTACTCCGCACGCTTGAATAGGGCCCAATTTTAGAGCTCATTTCCTCCCTATTTAACCCCTAGCATGCCGTGGGCGGAAAATCCCGCCCCAAATTTTGAGTGTTGAACATTTTGTTTAGCCTCTGAATGGCTTGAAAATTCTTCCTCATACAGAAACCTGTACCATCAGTATAATGTTCATTCTTATGCAATATAACTTTGCCCAGTTTGCTCAAGAAAATACTCTTTTGAAAGTTAATATGTGACCCGCCGCCTCAAAACCTACAATAAGTCGCACGGACCACAACGTAGCA
Source organism: Heliocidaris erythrogramma (assembly GCA_025617745.1). Taxonomy (NCBI): domain Eukaryota; kingdom Metazoa; phylum Echinodermata; class Echinoidea; order Camarodonta; family Echinometridae; genus Heliocidaris; species Heliocidaris erythrogramma. The sequence continues at coordinate 23,263,950 of CM046854.1, read as the reverse complement.
AACAGCCCAAAATAGTAAATTTGCTTGGATCAGTCGATTTTCTGTTTTTGATAGAAATGGGTAGTTTCATTATCATTCTATCATGTCTCAAGTTTGTGAGTCGTAATTCCACTTAGAAATATGTTTTGGGGGCATTTTAAAATGACTCCTTTTTTTCACCTGTCGAGCTAATGAATGTTTGGAGAGCTTTTGTAATACTTTCATTCAATGCCAAATTACTACTTTACCTCTAAATTTAACTCCTTTAATAACACCATCGGTTTTCAGAGCATGCGCCAAAATTTCAATTACTAGCAAAAACAAATATGGTGAAAGTGGGTCACCCTTCCTCACTCCTCGCTTAATATCACTAGTGTAGAGAAACCTCCATTCGTAACAAAACTACCGTACTTATTCTGTTATACTTGGTTTTAACCCAAGAACAAAAAGACTATCCAAACCCGAATAATTCTAGTACTTTGAAGAGAAAGTAATGTGAAACAGAATCAAAAGTGTTTTTTTTTCAAAATCAACTGTTATGAGGAATATATATTCCTCACAGTAATTATTACAGTGAAAACTCACATCATCTATCAAACATATAGCTTCACAAATACATGTATGCCTATTATTTTTTTAACCCTCTTGATCTGAATGAACAGTATCATTTAAAACTTCTTTCATTCGTAAATTGTTTACCTTGTGGTTTTAGAACTACAAGTAAACTTAAAGTTTCGAAACTCCGCATCTGTTCATACGGTCTGAAACTATAAGATAACTTCACGTTTTGAAACTACAAGCGAAACTTAAAGTTTAGCTCCCTTTGTGTGAACCTGACTTATATCAAATGACGTTAACTCCTCGTAGCTATAATTGAAATACCCCCATGGATGGAGATATTGCAAGGCCGGTCAAACCTGCCCGAAACTAGAATCATTAAGCCAACAATGGGGCTTTGACAGGGATCACTGCTAGAAGGGAGAAGGCACTATGAACACGATGACAAAGAGAGCGGACAAAATATACAGCTCCTCATTGTACCCTCCATGATTGCTCTGGCAGACAAAAGAACATCCCTTCATTGCTATTATGTAAAATAAGTAGAACAGGTGAATATGCGTGTGACACCTGTTCTACATACTTTTACATAATAGAAATGAAGCGATGTTCTTTTGTCTACCAGAGCAATTGTGGAAGGTACAATGAGGAGCTGTATATTTTGTCCGCTTCTTTGTTCGCCATGTTCATAGTGAGGGGTGATTGATAGATCGTCATGGTAACCCCAACATCCAGTATCATGACAAGAAGGTCTGCCTGCATTTCAAGGCAATCCAACCTTTGTAAAAAGCTGATTTGTGTGAAATGAGAAAAATAAGAGAAACGGGATGGTGAAATTTAGAAAGAAATCGGACAAAGAATAAGAGAGTTATGAATGTTTGGAAAATGAGATAACTACTGTACATCTATGCGATTCTCAAATTGGCAATTTGGTGAATCGATTGTGACGTATTCACGGTCAACTCTCTCATTTGTCCATACACCAAAATATCATTAAATTCTGGTTTCTCCCACGTGCCTTTTCCCTCAGGGAAGTACTCAAAATATATTGTAGATGGCATATTGTTATATATTGTCCTCCAAAAAGAAAAAAAAAGATCCTACTGGGTTATACATTTTGAAAAATTGACATTTTAGTTTATATTTTGTGTGTTGGAGCGAATGGGAATGTTGACCGCTGCTACATCACATTAATGAGCTTTCAATTTGCAACGGGGGAAATCTAGTACGGTATCCGAGACGAAAATCGATCTGTGCATGCGCAAAATCCCAAATCTCTCTGTACCACCAGATTTGACGAGGATCATCTAGCAAAATAGCGTTTACTCCAAAATAGTACGGAGAGCGGTAAATTTCTGTGCGATGCATGTACATGTAAACAACTGACGTCACGCACATTCTCCCGTAGCCGTTGTGTGAACGGAAACGAAATGGCTTCAGAACAGGATGGGAGCTTGGGTGTGAGAACGGTCATGGTCTGTGCGTCTCCCGTCGCAGATCGAAAACTCGCTAGTGACTGTACTGATACGGCCAATTTGAAATTCCGATAAGTATATTGATTACACCTTTTACAAAATCATAACTTTCTTATTACTCTTCCGATTTTGTTCAAACGTGATTTGGGGGATTTGGATGGACAGGCATGCCGAAGGAACGGCTGCTTTCTGTGTGCACCCCTTGCATTACGGCGGTGTCGTCAGCCGTGCAACCTCCCTCATGCCGCATCACAGGCGGCTCATGGCAAGTGACGAACAACTTCGTTCACGATGAGTATCAACTTTGCGCGACCTGTACCGAGACAACTCGTGTTAGCCATCTTGCTGTTGACGACACTCTCACACCGGCAGAACCCACGTAAGAAAATAATTATGCCACGGGTATATCCCATAGTGCTCAACAGAGCTATACGTTTGTATTTAATTGTCTCATAGTACACTTTGTGATTAGTACACCATAGGAGTAGCACCCACGCGAGAGGGCAGTGACCATTACCTGATCATAACATTGCACGTTGGCCTCCCCAAAACCCACAAAACCAACATTCCGCTTCGTCCTATTCTATGGATGGTCAGGTCAGCGCAGCATGAACTGGCAAAACGGCTAAGCGAGCAACTTCAGCCATTCTTAGATTGTTTGTTCATACTGTTAGAGATTCGTTTACGTTTGCTAAACTCATCCGTGATCTGCCCCTTGATAATAGGAATTGTGTTTATGTGTTCATTCGATATCTCTAGCCTATTTACCAATGTGCGCGCCACTGAAAGAAGCTATTGACATCTGTGCTTCTTATCTCTATCATGGCGACTTAGACTCGCCACCTGTTCCTGAGCCCGTATTCATTGATCTCATGAACTTGGCCACTCGCGCGGTTGAGTTTAGTTTCAATGACACGATGTATTCACAGATAGATGGTGTGGCTATGGGATCCCTATTAGGCCCTGCCCTCGCTAACATTTTTGTTGGCTTTCATGACATGCGCCTGCTACAGAACGCCACCGATCTTAACCCCTAGCGGGCCGTGGGCGGTTATATCCGCCCGGGAGTTATCCTTACAGCTGGCCGTGGGCGGCATCTGCCGCCCGCCAACTATCATCACATTTAACATCAAATGTCAAATTATTGCCAAAATATTGTAGTTTTCTAAATACATGAAAAGCTTCATTGTTTTATAAACTTACGATTTCGAGTCAGTTTGATATGGGGTTACATTCGAATTTAGTGCGAAAACATGATTTCTTGGTAGAAAGTCAGATCACGAAGGCATAATATACTACGATAACTTTCTTGAGCTCGCGCGCGGGGAAAACATCCCAGAATGCATTACACGTCGCTGGGCCCAGTAAATTACCTCCTTGAATGGTTATCAATTTGAATGCATTTTCAAAATGGACTGTAAAACTGTACAATATATTTTGTAGGGATACATGGTATCATCCTAATAATTTATTCTTCGTATTTTTTGTAATGCTAGCCCCTCTGTACATTTCTGACAGAACCCCTATTTTTCACTTAGATTGGTCCAATGAACTTGCTAATGCAACAGCCCTATTTTTCCTGAATGGAACATTCCTATTATTCATGCTCTGAAATGGGTCAATAGGGTTTACAGGTATGACCAGAGAAGAAAACAAGACTTTTCACCTCAAAAAGTAAGATTTTTATATCATTTAGTTTGTGAATTTAGGGGTGGAAAAATGAATTACTTTTAATGTTTTCAATGAAAGGATATATTAGAGAATATATTTTATGTACAAATTAATTGTGTAGGATGAAGAGAAGGTATGATAAAATGGTGATAAACATGCATGAAGGTTAAAGTCTGACTTTGCCTTTTTTGGGTGGCCAGACAAGGGGGGAATGTACAGAATGGGTGGCACGGTAGGGGTTAATATAGTCCCGTGTGTGTATTGTCGGTATGTTGATGATACGTTTGCAATGTTTGACAGCGTGTGAGGTTTTCCTTACACAACTGAATCGGCTCCATCCCGCGGTAAAATTCACATGTGAAATTGAACTGTCCAATGCGCTCCCATTTATCGATGTTCTCGTGGAGAGAAGTGATGGAAATTTATCACTTCCGTCTACCGCAAACCCACTCGTACAGTGCAACTTCATACAAGATTGGGCTCATTAGAAACTTCGTGTGCCGCGCCCTTAGGATTTGCTCCGAGTGCAAATTAGCTCCCAAAATCGCGAAAATCAAAACTATTCTACTTGACAATGGTTACCCTGAGCATGTTATATCTCGCACCATAACACGGACGCTGGAGGCACAATCCAAATCTGACACCAGATTTGGAACTATACTCTGGAGGGGTAAGGTCCCGGGGGGGAGGGGGGGGGGGGGTATGTCTCATTGAGGCCGCATCCGCGTCCATGAAAACAAGTAAAAAGGGTTGTCTTTTTCAACACCAGACGGGTAAACCGGGTATCTCGTTTAGGGTATCAAAAACAGGAAAATTCTGAAAAAAGGGTATTAAATTCACGAGTGATGACAAAAGATCCTCGAAAAGGGTAGAAAATTTTAATTTGACAGTATTCGGGAGCCGGTCAGGAGCCCAACGAACAGCTGCATGATTTATGCTTAACCAGCTGTCGACTGTCAATCTTGGGAATCTTCATTAATAGTAGTCTGTTTGGTCTATTTTCCGCGGGATTGGACTTTTTCAATCGAATTCCATGAAATAGTTCTGTTTTTACGCGGGTTTTCACCCCGGTTTGGGCGAGATTTTCGCGGTTTGGGATTTTGCGCTATGAACGAACATAGTTACGTACAAACGAGCTTTATAGCGACGTTAATTTTACCAGGTTTGTGACGCTGTTTCAATATTTTTTCTCCCTTTTTCCTTCTTATTTTCTGGCATTTGTAAAAAAAAAAATATATATACTGTATACGGTATACACTGGCGTAGCAGGCAGGGGGGGGGGGGCACCGGGGCCATGGCCCCCCTATTCAGCCACTAAAAAAAAAGAAAAAAGAAGAAAAAAGCGAGAGCGAAAATGCGGGGGAAGTGAGAGAAAAAGGCCTAAAAAGGCGCTACGAGCCATTATCTGGCTCTCAAAATTTGCTAAAAGGTCCAAGTTTTTCGCGCTTCAGGCGCGAAGGGGGGGAAATAACACTCCTCTCCCTGCACTCACCCCTGTTACCATGGGTGTCGATCCCGGGGGGTTGGGGGTATATATCCATTAAAAAAAATTAGGTGGGGGATGGCCTGTATTATCACCCCCAATATTTTTTTATAAAATAAATCAGAATTATGATACATTAACTTAAAACTAATAATTATGCAAACTCATGATGTACTGAATGATCTTGAAATACCACCACAATCTTTAATGATTAGAAGTAAGGAAATATTCGAAAATAAATTTTGTTCGCTTGCATTGTTATTCTCAATTAAGGAGTTTCGTCCATTGGCATACAGATCCGTGCATTCATTCTTTTCATTATAAACCATTTTGGGATGCTCTATAATGCAAGTTTTATGGACAGATTTTTGAAAAATTCCCTGATGTAGGAGGGGATACCCCTTCCCACGCCTGCTTGGTCTCTTCGCTCAGTGGCTATCTAGGGGGCAGGGGGGCACGGGCCCTGCGCAGCACTTGGAGGGGGCGCAAAAAATGCAAAGGAGAGAAAGAAAAATACGGGAGAAATAAAGAAAAATAGGGGGAAATAAAGAAAAATAGGGGGAAATAAAGAAAAATCATAATCTATCACTCTAGTTTTTGAAGGTTTGAAATGCGAAAATTTTCCAAAGCTCGGTCGTTTTGCTCCTTCGCATAATTATTTTCTTTCAGGATCTTGTAATTTCGCTCCCTAGGTATATAGTTCTTAAATAGCTTAAAGGGTTCAAAAACTAAAGTTGAAATTGCTTTGCTCGCTATATGTAAATTTCATAAGATTCCTGCTAAATATTGTGCTCCCAATATAGGATAAAGTGTATAAAACAGCATTTGCAAAGGTTCCACGTTTGAAAGAAATCTCAACTTCAGGTCCCCTTGCTGAGTTTCTCGACGTTTTCTCAAGCCTCAAAAAGGGTGTTCGTTAGTTCTGCTCCCGATTGTAGAAGTGAGTGAATAGTAAACTGTTTATCAATGTATAAAATTCGAGCTTCTCTACCGCTCAAATGCGGTGGTCAAATGCAAAATTTCCTGGCTAAAATGCACAAAAAAATGCGTTTGTTAGGGTTAAAAATTGGGGGAGGGGTGCATAACTTCATTGTTTGCCCCGGGCGCCATAATCCCTAGATTATCTACTGGCTTCGCTTCCAGGCATGTGAAATGTTTGCTCAATTGAAAAGCAGTCCGGGCGTCGAACTATAACTTTCCGCCTATAAAAATTGTTTGCTACAAGCCGTTATCTTTCTCTCAAATTTGCTAAAACGCTTTGCGTGGGAAGGGGGAATTCCCCCACCCCCTTTTTCTGAACCCATCCCTGTTATAGTGCAGTATTACGTCCAAATAAGTGAAAAGCAGTCTGGACGTCGGATAACTTTCCGCCTAAAAAACGGTGCTATATACGAGCCGTTATCTTTCTCTCAAATTTGCTATAAAACGTCAGAGCTTCCCTCCCTGCACCGGGCCCTGCACCGGGCCCTGCACCTACCCCTGTCACATACAGTGCAGTATTGCGTCCAAAATAAGTGAAAAGCAGCCAGGGCATCGAACTAACATTCCGCGCCTAAAAAGGTGCTAAAACGTTACAGCTTTCGCGCTTCGTGCGGGAAGGGGGAGACTCCCCCTCCCTGCACCCATCCCTGTTAATACAGTGCAGTGTTATGTCCAAATAACCGAAAAGCAGTCAGGGCGTCGAACTGTACCTTTCCGCAGAAAAAAAATTGTTTGCTCTGAGCCGTATATCTTTCTCTTAAATTTGCTAAAACGTCAGAGCTTTCGCGTAGCTACCCCTTTCTGCACCCACCCGTTACAGTGCAGTATGACGTAACTGAAAAGCAGTCCAGACGTCGAAATAACTTTCCGCCTAAAAAAAAAAGGTGTTACGAGCCGTTATCTTTCAAATTTGATATAAAACGTCAGAGCTTTCGCTGTTACATACAATGCAATGTTGCGTCCAAGTAATTGAAAAGCAGTCCGGACGTCGAAATAACTTTCTGCCTCAAAAAATTGTTTACTACAAGCCGTTATCTTTCTCTCAAATTTGCTATAAAACGTCAGAGCTTTCGCGCTACGCTTTGCGTGCTCATCACCAATTTCGCACTCTTCGTGTGCTCACAACCGCCCCCTAAAATGAAATCCTGGCTATGCGGTCGCATCCTTCACGTCTGCCCCCCCCCCCCAATAGAAAAATCCTGGCTACGCCTCTGCCTCCCTATCTTTTCATTTGTTCCTGTTGTGAAAGGTCCTAATACTAGAATCTTCCAGTGGATATGTTTTCTTTTCTATTCTTTCAATAGCACATCATTCTGTAATGTGTTCCAAAGTAAATACTTGCCTTTAACTTCCTTTTTAACAAAAGAAAGGCCAAGAAGAACCAATGCTCGAATAGGGTGTACAATAATTTGCAAAATCTAAAAAAATCCCTGTTAACCCAAGTCGAAATGAAATAGGGTAAAAATAGGAAAAAAAATACAAAAAAATTACCAACGGAAATATATTTTTTTCCTATTTTTTTCCCTATTTTTCCCTATTTTTATTCCAAGAAAATAGGATAAAACCAGAAAGAAAATAGTCCTTCGAAATTATTCCGGAAATAGGAAAAAAACAAAAATAGGATGGAAATAGGATTAAATTAGGTGAAAACTAGGTAGAAAATAGGGGAAAACACGTTGAAGAAAATAGTGGGAGATGGAAAATAGGAAAAATATAGAAATAAAATAGTGGAAAACTAGGCAGAAAATAGGATAAAATTTGATTGAGAAATAGGATAAAATAGGAGGAAATAGGAATTGAATAATAGGAAACTACAGAAAAAATAGGACAAAAACAGGAATAAAATAGTGGAAAACTAAGCAGAAAATAGATTGAATCTAATTGAGAAAATGCAATGTAATAGGGAAAAACTAGGGAGAAAATAGGAAAAATCTACAAAACCAATAAGAAAATAATTAACTATAAGAAGAAATGCTGTGGGTGTCTACAGGAACAATCACATGACATTATTGATTATTAATCCTATCTTGTAATCATATCCTATCCTATCCTCTCCTACTCCTATAAATCCTATAGCCTACATCCTATGTCCTATACCTAGCTACTAAGCAATTGTATCACATTCATTATATATAGGGACATAGTTGTAGTGCTATAAAAAAATGGTTACTGACTAGATTACACTTTTATTATTAAAATTGATTTACACTTTTATTAATGAAATATGAAAATGCCTTTTGAAATTGTGTACAACATTACAATAGTTTAATGTAAGTAAAATTTCTATCAAAGTTCAAATCTTAATCCCAAATCTAAATGTATTTATCTATTTCCACTAGTTTTCATATTTTAGATTGTTATTCATGAATATTCATGATTGATTAGGACCTATAGAAACCAATAGTTGGGAAACTAGAATAAAACTAGTGCTGGAAAAGATAAAGTTTGGAAAATAGTATAAAACTAGTGCTGGAAAAGATAAAGTTTGGAAAATATGATAAAACTAGTGTTAGCAAAAGTACAGAAGTCAGGAAACTAGAATAAAACTATAGTGCTGGAAAAAATAAAGTTTGGAAAATAGGATAAAACTAGTGCTGGATCAAGGGGAAAGATAAAAGTTTGGAAAATAGTACAAAACTAGTTTTAGAATAATGAGAAAACTAGGATGAAACTAGAGCTAGTCTGAAAAATAGGATAAAACTATTTTTTTGACAAAAATGAAAAGTGCAAAAACTAGGGAAAAAATAGTCCGGAGAGAAATGAGGTCTAAAAAATAGGAAAAAATCAGAAAATAGCCTCAAAATAGGCCTATTTCTATTATATTTTCCATGGGAAATAGGATAAAAATAGGCCTATTTTCCTGAAATAGGAATAAAATAGGTGAAAAATAAAAAAATAGCCTAAAATTACTTCCATTTTCTTCCTATTTCCAAGGGAAATACAATAAAAATAGGCCTATTTTCCTGAAATAGGAAGAAAATAGGTGAAAAATAAAAAAATAGCCTAAAATTACTTCTATTTTCTTCCTATTTCCGAGGGAAATACAATAAAAATAGGCCTATTTTCCTTAGAATAGGAAGAAAATAGGTGAAAAATTAAAAAAATAGCCTAAAATTACTTCTATTTTCTTCCTACTTCCGAGGGAAATACAATAAAAATAGGCCTATTTTCCTTAGAATAGGAATTAAATAGGGAAAAAATAAAAAATAGCCAAAAAATAGATCTAATTTTTTCATATTTTCCAAAGAAAATAGGAAAAAAATAGGCCTATTTTCGTTTAAATAGGAATAAAATAGGGAAAAAATAGGGAAAAAATATATTTTCACACTTCCGAAAACTACTGGGGAACGACTAAAAATCTGAAAATTGTTGCAGGTTTCCCTGAATAGGGTATCAAATATCTTCCACTAAAATCCTCGTTTAGGGTGCTTTTCAGAAAGTCACGGACACGGATGCTGTACAGGCCTCAATGAGGCCTCAAGGTATCTGACAAATACGCCAGTCAGATCAAACACACAGTGTCACGTTGCTATTACGCGGTTTCGACACACATTGTGTTTACTACAAATAGGATGCTACCGTCAACCAGCAAGGATGTACTACCCACCTCCCACTTGAGTATAAATGTTACATGTATTTACCAATTTCAGTGCCGGTGCGATGCCAGGTACGTGAGCCGCACTTCTCAGCGGTTGGCCGATCGCATTAAACAACACGTCCCCTTGGCTATTCGGAACCAATCAGCGCACGCAGCCCGTCCGTGCCTGCAAATCTGAAAAGCACGCTAACAGACTAAAGACAGCCAAATGCGATTCAGCGATTGGTCTCCATTTGCTGAACAATCCAGCTTGCGCACAAAGCTATGCCGACGATCAATTCTCAATTATGTCCCAGGTCAGAAGCGCAGCACATTTACGCTTTCTGGAGGCCGCCTACATTCAATCGCACGAACCCCTTTTGTGTAGACAAAAGGAGTTTGCCCAAGCTTTGCGATTGTTCTGAAATTACGGCGTCCGGGTCCATTGAGTATAATAGTTGATTTTGAGTAATTTGTTACATACTGTACCTGCGTGATAACCTGATGAGTGCAGGTCGAAAAGCTTCGTTATGTCTTTTTGTCATGCCATATTGAAATTCATTTTCATCGACGGAGCAATTGTTGTTCGATCGCAGCAATTGTGGTAGGAGCAATTGTTGCAGGGGCAGTAGTCGCAGGAGCAAATGTCGGCAGACCAATCATCGCAGGAGCAATTGCCGTTGGAGCCAATGTCATACATTTGTTATATCACTGATGATGCCTGCTCTTTCAACAAAAAGATTATACTTTGAATGAGTCGTCAAATCAAGAGTGTTATAAAATGGATAACCAAATAGATTGATTTTAAGTATTGCTTTCCCTACAGCAGCAATTGTCGTAGGAGCAATTGTCGCAGGAGCAGTAGTCGCAGGAGCAAATGTCGGCGGAGCAAATGTCGGCGGAGCAAATGTCGGCGGAGCAGTAGTCGCAGGAGCAAATTATGTCAGCGGACCAATCATCGCAGGAGCAATTGCCGTTGGAGCCAATGTCGTACATTTGTTATATCACTAATGGTGCCTGCTCTTTCAACAAAAAGATTATACTTTGAATGAGTCGTCAAATCAAGAGTGTTATAAAATGGATAACCAAATAGATTGATTTTAAGTATTGCTTTCCCTACAGCAGCAATTGTCGTAGGAGCAATTGTCGCAGGAGCAGTAGTCGCAGGAGCAAATGTCGGCGGAGCAGTAGTCGCAGGAGCAAATGTCGGCGGACCAATCATCGCAGGAGCAATTGCCGTTGGAGCCAATGTCATACATTTGTTATATCACTGATGGTGCCTGCTCTTTCAACAAAAAGATTATACTTTGAATGAGTCGTCAAATCAAGAGTGTTATAAAATGGATAACCAAATAGATTGATTGTAAGTATTGCTTTCCCTACAGCAATCCTACCTTTGCACTTAAGATAATTTTAAACGCTTCTGATTATAAATGTGTCTAAATTGTAATGATTATGTAATTTTGGATGTGCAGGAGAGCTGAATATTTGGAAAAGTAAGAAGTAATATGCCTACACATAATATTTTGTTTAGTTGATTCCGGTGTTCAAATGATAAATGAACTCTCTGCTAGATGTACATGTAAACAACAAATGCAACAAATGCAACTCTCCATCATGTATTTCACTTGGGACCCGGCCCATTTTCAGTTACACTGCACACCATAAAATTACACAAACAAAATTATAACAGTGGTATTAATGGAACTAGGATTATGCATCAAAACAAATATGAGTAACAAGAGAGACGTCATCGATCAAACTTGTTTTTCCACACTTTTGGGCTACATTACATTTTATAATATCTGTTTTAGATTTTCTTTTTACAGAGTCAATGTATAGGATACATGTATTTCAGGAATTAATTCAAACTGCATGCTTAAATCCAATATGCTGATATGATAGTTTATACATGTAGCTATCCCTTCAACATGAGGTAAAACATTCAAATATAAGGAACATGTGATGGAGCATTGATCTTTTTTCCCAAATGTCAAAATCACTCTTGACCAAGGTTTAGGGATGAATATCGCTCAGAAGCTTCTAAATCTAATACGTTGTTGGCTCTATCCTACAATCACCAGCGTTTGCCTTGTCCCGTTATAAATTCATTTGCAAAACTTGTGTTTTTTAAGCTTACAACCTTGATATCTTACATTTCTTTACTCATGTCTATGAGTGACTAACATTCTGAAATTTTAGGGCCTAATAAAAAATGCCTGTAGCCCTACAACCTTTTTTTTTTCATTGCATATTAGTAAAACTTTTGACAGTTTGTCAGAATTTTCAAGTTTTACCTCTTCTTGGAAGATAATTTTTATGTGTGCAATCATGGCAAGATATTCAGTTATAATAATCATTCTTTTGGTTGGCTATCTGGCAAATGAAAATCATGTACGCAAATAACACTGCTCAACAATTTTTCAAAACACTTCTTCCTCTTGACCAAGATATGCCTATTCCTACAGATTTTAACTTGCTGAATTAAGATATAATGATGAATATTCATAATTGGCTCCCGTTTTCAAAATCTTAAATTGTATTATTCCATGTGTTATATGGGTCCCCATGGCGTATGCAACATCAATAAAAAAAAAGTGACATCAATGATTCATTATAAACTTAAAATTCAGTAATCAGATACCTTTGATTGTGAAGCTGCAGCAACCATCCCTGAGTAGAAATCATCATCCAGGTCCACATAATCAATGGTCAACAATCGTAAGTTCTGCAATGTGATAAGACCTACTGCTACTGCATATGCCGATGAAGCACTAGCGTCGATGGCCTTGCCAATGCCTAATGTTTCACTGACAACTGAGCCTTTTCTCATCTGTTTAATGAAGAACAATTATTTATAACATTAAATTAATAAATTCTGATAATTATATATGTGTATGAGTAGTACATTAAATTACATGATGTAACTACATGTAGTTCACTTATACAGAAGTTTGGTATGGATCTTTTTTTAGTATGCAATTAAAAAGTTCATTGTGAATTAGACCTACATTTTCAGACCATTTAACTGTTTTACAAATAGTAAGAACCAATATTTAATTAAGAATGATGTTGGTATGACGATGTATACATGTACAACAAATCATATTAGGCAAATGTATCCATTTTCACTCCAAACTTATATCACTGGTATATAAATGCAGGAAGAATACATGTAACAGTTCTGTAAGAAGCTTTTTAAAATTGGGGTGCATTTTCTTTCACTGACGCATGCTGCAGCACAGATTGTCGCCCCTGCACAGATTGTCGCAGTTGACAATCTGTGCTGAATTTTTAAAAAACATGCTGCACAAATTGTCACCACTTACACAGATTGTCGTCGGCATCAATCAGTGCTGCTTGTGCTGTACCTATTTTTCTCCCCACTGGCGACAGCACATGCAGGGAAATCTATACCTAACTGCATGGATTTTCGCCAGTGGCGGTGTTCCAAAGCAGATAATGACAACGACAGAGATGATATTGATGATGATGATGTTGTTGTTGTTTGATTTATATAGTGCAGAATTTATGCAAATATACTATCCTGCCCTAACAAGTTGTCGCCCTCGACAATCTGTGCAGAATTTTTCAAAAACACACTGCACAGATTGTCGCCCCTTTGACAGATTGCTGTATCCTATTTTCCTCCTCGCTGGTGACAGTACATGCAGGGAAATTGAAACCTAACTGCACAGATTGTCGCCATTTACAGTGTTCCCAAGAAGACGATGATGATGATGACGATGATGATGGTGATTATGATGTTGTTGTTGCTGATGATTTATAGTGTAGAATTTATGCAAATACACTCTTCTGCCCTATAAAAGTAAGTAAAAATACTCCTTACCTAACCAATGATACCTATGAAGGTGCGCATGCCTCTGGGTAACAGCGAAGCATTTCATTTTTGCGAACCCTGGCCCATAGGTAACCATTTCTTTCCTCTTCTCCTTGTTGCTCATTTCCTTCTCTTTCCCTATTACATGTATTTCTAAGATAATTGTATTTATTATGTTGACTTTGTATATGCTATGAATTTCTGATTTTTATGGCCAAATAAACTAGAAATGTGCATTGCTGGGGCCGCGCAATGCTAAATGTATCCCCCGGCACTGGCAGCAATTTGAAGGAGGGACAAAGACCCTCCCCCATCCCCTCCCTCAAACAAAAGGATGGTGTAGAAATTAGATGTGTAGGTTTCACTAAGACACATCTTCATATAAAATTTGAAAGAAATGTGTTGAGAGATATACCAAGATACAATCCATCAAGAAATGTGGCCTGCAGAGTGCACTCACGCCATGCCCTGAAGTATGACCTTTGACCCTATAAAAGACGGAACACTGGTGGCAGCATCACCAAAAACTATAGGTTTTTAAATTACACCAAGAGACACCTTCATGCAAAATTTGAACGAAATCCGTCAAGAAATGCAGAAGTAAGAGTGCAAGAAATGGAAAAATGACCTTTGACCCTATATAAAGGACGGAACAATGAGGGCAGCATCACAAAAAATTAAATATGTGTAGATTATACCAAGATACATCTCCATACAAAATTTGAATGAAATCCGTCAAGAAATGCAGAAGTAAGAGTGCACAAAAGGGACAAATGAGCTTTGACCCTATAAAGGACGGAACAATGAGGGCAGCATCACCAAACAGTAAAGATGTGTAGATTATACCAAGATACATCTCCATACAAAATTTGAAAGAAATCCATCAAGAAATGTGGCCTGCAGAGTGCACTCACGCCATGCCCTGAAGTATGACCTTTGACCCTATAAAAGACGGGACACTGGTGGCAGCATCACCAAAAAGTACAGATTTTTAGATTACACCAAGGGACACCTTCATGCAAAATTTGAACGAAATCCGTCGAGAAATGCAGAAGAGTGCAAGAAATGGAAAAATGACCTTTGACCCTATATAAAGGACGGAACAATGAGGGCAGCATCACCAAAAATTAAATATGTGTAGATTATACCAAGATACATCTCCATACAAAATCTGAATGAAATCCGTCAAGAAATGCAGAAGTAAGAGTGCACAAAAGGGACAAATGAGCTTTGACCCTATAAAGGACGGAACAATGAGGGCAGCATCACCAAACAGTAAAGATGTGTAGATTATACCAAGATACATCTCCATACAAAATTTGAAAGAAATCCATCAAGAAATGTGGCCTGCAGAGTGCACTCACGCCATGCCCTGAAGTATGACCTTTGACCCTATAAAAGACGGAACACTGGTGGCAGCATCACCAAACACTACAGGTTTTTAAATTACACCAAGAGACACCTTCATGCAAAATTTGAACGAAATCCGTTGAGAAATGTGACCGCCAGAGCGCACACAAGAGTACACACAAGACATCTATCAAAATATGACCTTTGACCCTATAAAAGACGGAACACTGGGGGCAGCATCACCAAAATCTATAGGGTTCCAGATTTTACCAAGAGACACCTTCATACAAAATTTGAACAAAATCCGTTGAGAAATGTGACCGCTAGAGCGCACACAAACTATCCCAAAATATATGGCCTTTTACCCTATAAAAGACGGAACACTGGGGGCAGCATCACCAGAAACTATAGGGGTCCAGATTTTACCAAGATACACGTCCACAGGAAGTCTGAAAGAAATTCGTCGAGAAATGTGACCGCTAGAGCGCACACAAGAATGTGACGCGGCGGCGAAACGCTGCTGAATCCAAAGTATCCTCCGGCATACTGCCGGGGGATACAATGATAATAATAATGATAAAATGGAACAACTAGACATTTCTAATCATTGCGACAATTAATTTAAGCTACATGAAATCAGAGGAAGGATTGTGAAAGAGTCTATTTTCAACTATTTTTTATTGAAAAATGTTACGTTATCTACGTACATGTATACTTATACTCAGATAAATAATCCATAGAAAATTCTAAAACGACTGTTAAATCAGCGATTTGAACAATAATATCCTCCACTTTTCAGCACGCTTCACGTTGCTTTAACTTTGGTATGACCTTAGCCCATGCACCCAAAATGATTTACTAGTACACCAAAGGGTATTCAATTGATACAAAGAAACAGACGCTTAGGAACAGATCAATAAATGAAATAAATTAAATGAATTTGAATGGTTCTAACAAACCTTGTGGGATATTGATGTATATAAAAATTAAAATCAAACAAATTACAAAATTGTTCAGGGAGATGAAATATAATCCTATATACATGGAAATGTATTGTTAGTTTGTGATAAACAGTTAGGTAAATCGTATTATCCTCTTTTGTAGTGTAAAAGGTTTATTCATACTAGACGAATTAGACATAAATCCATTCTGTCGCAGAGGTAATGTGGTCAGATCAACAGAACAGTAATCCGTCTTGTACATGTTACTCCGGTATTGTAATTTGGTCCTAAGCCTATGTAATCTGCATAGCTTGCATAAATATGAATTTCAGAATGAAATATTTTTCTTTAACTTTTAGCATCCAACCAAATATCTGTTCCACCACACGTTTACTTTTGTCTTTTTGAGTCACACAATGTAATGTTACAGTCTTGATATACACACAGTCTTGATGCAGCTTTGTTTGAAGTTTTCCATTACACTCTGCGATATTCCTGTGAAGTAGACTAGGTGTAAATGAAACAATTATATTTTCCACAGACCGATCAATGGGCTGTGGTTTTGAGCTGGTTTTGAGCTGGTCTTGACCTAAAGGCACAACAGATGGCACACTTTCCCTAATGAAATAACATTCCACAACTGAAGAAGTGAAAAAACATGTACCTACAATTTCATTTTTAATACTTACTACATCTTTCCCCAATGTCTCCAGTTCAAAGAAATTGGTGGCAAAGGAGTCACGTAAGAGGTGAAGAAAGTCGTTCCTTTTCAACAGATTCCTGACAGAATCAAAGGTTTCTGTATCATGACATTAACAAAGGAACCTAAATGATGAAATCTATGTCTGAACTTCATTGCATTACTTCATTGCGTTACTTCCTTTCCTAGTTTCCCACCATGTGAAGCAGTGAAGTACAAGACCTACAGAACATATTTAAATTCTTTGGAGTCTTTTAAGAACCACATCTGGAGAACCCCCTCCTACAGCCATTTCGGGTGTATGTGCAGTGTTTTTTAACATTTAACTTCTTTCAAAACTAATATAATTTGTGCATCGTAACATGCCAGCAAAATTTAAAGGAAAATCCAGCATTAATGACAAGTTGTTCTGAAAGAAAGAAAGGGGAAAAATCAGAAAGGCAGATTGGTGAAAGTTTGAACGAAAAAGGACAAGCAATAAGAAAGTTATGAATTTTGGAAAGTTGTAAACACTATACATATTGGAATTTCACATTGGCCGAATCGGTAATGTCACTGTGATGTAGTGGCGGACAACTCATCCATCTGTTCCAACACACATAATGACTAAAATGTCATTTTTTTCAAAGTGTATTACTCAGTAGGATATATTTATTTTATGAGGACCTATGTAACAATATTTGAGTACTGCCCTGAAGAAAGAGGCAAAACTGCAAATTAATGATATGACATACAAGAGAGTTGACCGCCAATATGTCATAATCGACTCACCAAATTGCCAATTTGAGTATTTGCATAGATTTAGTGATCTCATTAACATCTATAACTTTATATTCCTTGTCCAATTTCTTTCAAACTTTCACCATCCTGTTTTATTTCCTTCTATTTCTCTTCTTTCACATAAACCATCGGGTTGGAATGCCCTTTAAAATCTCAACATTTTCTCAGAATGGGAAGGGAGTGTTTTCAGTGTCCAAAATTTTTTTTCGAAAGTAATAATATTCCTGCACCATGACATGCCCAGGGGCCATGAGAATATAAAATATTACATTTTTCTAAGGGTAGGAGGGAAGCCCCTGGAGAGCCCACAAATGTAAAAACAAATTGCACCTGCAAATGTCATAACATGTCAATGACAAGTGTAAAATAACCACAAATGTTTTTTTAAAAAACCCCACAAATGTAAAAATCTGTTTAACCACAAATGTAAAAACATTTCGCCTACAAATGTAAAAATTTCCATTTTTACCACAAATTTCGTAACATGTCAACTGCAAATGTAAAAACTCATTGCTTGCATAATGCACCTATGTAAGATAAGTTATTATGAGATGTATGTGTGTGTGTGTACATGCGTGTGTGTGTGAGGTTTTCCTGACCATTAAAATCCCTAAAATATTGTGGCATGGGTCAATTTCTGTGGTTTTATCAGTCACAAAAGTGACTGAGCTTTGCCTTAAGTCGTGTAGAAGTCGAGTGGTTTAAACACTTGACTGCATGGAGATGCGAAGGTTGTGGGTTCGAGAACCCCAGCATGGCACTACTGTTCTTTGGCAAGACATTAATCTACATTTGCCACTCTCAACCCAGGTGTTCAATGGGTACCGGTAGGAAGGAATTCCTTGAATGCTGTGAGCATTGAATTCGGTAGACTAGCTAGAGCCGGGGTAATGTTGGAGCACCTTGAGCACCTTATTACGAGGTGGATATGAGCGCTATAAAAATACCCAATATTATTATTATTAAGTTCAATTTCAAACTAACAAATGACGCATCATATGCGAGGGTATATAGGGTGCGTCATTACCACTGGCATGTGCATATTTGTTCTTTATTCTGAAATTCCAGGCTACCTTTCATAATAGTTTCAAGAATCAGAATAAACTTATTGTGTATTCAATTATGGTTTGAATATATACACACACTTGTTAATTATCATCATGGGCGTACAGGCACATTTTCGCAAGGGGGACTAACGCATTTTGCCCGAATATCAACTTTGCAGCCTTTTTACAATCGTTGGGAGCGAGCGATAAAGTTTGCACGTTATGAAATGTCATCATCAAAATTACATATCTCGCCTGAATATGAGGCGATTGTTGCCTGAAAAATCGGCACTGTGAAAATCCTCGGGGTGGGGGGGGGGGGCTCCATCCTGTGAATATCTGGCTTATTAATTGGATGAATGGTTGAACACAGGGTGTTGAGCAGGATCGTTCGGGAGTCCAGAAGAAAACCCTTCACAGCGGTGAATTTAATTTAACCGTGGCAAAATGATAAATTTAATACAAGAAATCAATTTGATCAATGCACACTTTTGAATCTTCATTTTTCAAATGTTACATCATTGTTTTATTGAATAGTAGTGGTTGAATTTTTTTCAAAGAATAAGGTTGGCCATCTTTGATTACCGCACTTAAATCAAAACAGCATGCAGCCTGCGCCGTATAGTGTAGTTTTGTGTTATCTTTGATTATCACTAGACTGAAATGATAACATGTAGGTTTCAGGTGTTTAATTTGACTTCAACCATTTATATTTCATCATTAAAAATTGTGTAAACAAAGATTAGAAATTACATTAAAATTTAATCTACATGTATATGAAGCGCCCTCTTGAGGCTGATAACATAAATTGCTGTTATATGTTGAGATTGATGGATTATGTGAGTTTTTCCTGCAATTGAAGTTTATGATCAGCTCAAAGGGTCTTTCAATATTTTAGGGATTTTAATGGTCAGGAAAACCTTACACACACGCATACACACACACACACACCCACACACTCACGTTTACATGGCTCTACTTCCGTGGACAACTATTGTTCCTCTATTGTTACTCGTCCTCGGACAGTCGACGGAATAAAGCACAAATTCATTGTTCGACGTTCGAGGACTATTGTCCGGCTTCCGAGGACCATTGTTGTCATGATTTTTTTTTTGTTCTCTGTCCGAAAATGTCCTCGGACATAATGCTAAACAAACGCACACATGTTTCCATCAGAAAACGAGGACTGTGTGTTAACATTACCCAACCGTGGACTTATAATTATTCATAATTAACTATTCACAGTTATTTTTCAATTGTTTTTTAAAGATCACATTGCAAGAAAATTCCATCAAAATAAATATTGGCTTAATACTTATTATTGCATAGATGGCATAAATTATACAAGGTTATCCAAATTCAACGCTTGGAAACATTTGAATTAATAATTATTATCAATTATAAAACGGTAAAATACAGCCCCCGATATAGCAGCTGAAGAGCTCCTTGAACCCTGCTGAGATGTGTGACGACACACGAAGGACCAGTCCTGTCTAAGCAGACGATGTCCCATAACATCTTACACATTTTTCAGTGCCTGTTTTGTCATCTCCTCTTCACTTATTTCTCTTACTTGACTAGCGTCAGTCTTAATGTTAGTCTGTTGCCTCACTCTTAACTTCGTGTATATTATTTTGATGAAAAATGCAGCGTTAAAAAAATAAAGGAATCAGTCACTTGTAAACAAAATAAGACGCCATTGTATTTTCAGCTGCTTGCACCGGGGCATGTTCGGCGTTTCAAGAGGGAACGAATACAATCTGTGATATTATTCGGAGGGCTTTTCAATTTGAAAATGGGGTTTATTTCATTGATCATTGACCCTTCTCCTGTGTATTTACAATCAAACGGTTTTAGTTATCAGAATCAGTTTCACTTTCCCTTTTAGAATGGTATTATACCCACAAAAAATTTCACGACCACCCAAATGTGGACTCTACTCAGAACAGCATAGTTAGAAGCTAAAAATAAAGCCAACAAACTGTAAATCAAAACGAGGACAGTCCTCGGTCTCGTGTGTGTCCTCGTTTCGAAGGTGTGTTTTCATAAAAGTGTCCGCGGTTGCCGGTGAACACCAACGCACATACTACTTAGATGCATTATGCAAGCAATGAGTTTTTACATTTACCGTCGACATGTTATGACATTTGTGGTAAAAATGGAAATTTTTACATTTGTCGGCAAAATGTTTTTACATTTGTGGTTAAACAGATTTTCACATTTGTGGGCGATTTTTTTACATTTGTGGATATTTTTACACTAGTGGTTGACATGTTATGACATTTTCAGGTGCAATGTTTTTACATTTGTGGTTGATTTTTACATTTGTGGGCTCTACATCCCGCCCCCACCCCCTTCCACAACAATCCCTGGGTGTATATGCAGTGTCCTAACCTTAACTTTCATTTATAAATGTACAAATTTCCTGCATCTGGGGGTTTAAAATCTCAACATTTTCTCAGGGTGGAAAATGGAACATACTTACCACACTGTGGATGTACATGTATGTACAGGTGTATTTGCAATATTTCACATTTGTGCATCATAAGATATTGCAAGTCTAAAGAGGGGCTACTTATGAATGCTTCACTTTCACAGGATAGTTGACTTTTTAAAATAAGGGCCCCCTCCCCTTTTCCCACCTTTTGGAAAATCTTGGATCTGCCTCTGCAACAATATTTCAATTAAGAGGCTTACACGTAACTACAGGCCTACATGTACCTGATAGACGTGTCTCTGCCACCTCTAATAAGTCTGCCTTTTTGAGGGCTGCTCTCAGAGTTGGTAGTCGCTTTAATGGTTTGACCGTCTTTGCCCAGTTCTGGAGCATCCTCTGGCTACCATGTCTGGAATTTTCACCTGTAGCCAAGTTTGTCTCTAATGCCCTGTCGATATCAGGAGTCCTTATCCCAAGTGCAAGACCAAGCCTCCTTAATTCAGAATCATCTACTATGGCACCTGCTACCTTTCTGATGAAGACATCAAAAGTTTTGTCTGGTTGTTGGCCACTGGAAGATATGGTACAAAGAATACAAATTTATATGAAGGATCTGCAAACGAATCAGACAAGGTTTTGACTCTATACGTTATTTTAATGATTATATCACAGACCATAGGATAAAATTTGATTGAGAAATAGGATAAAATAGGAGGAAATAATCGTCACCCCCAGTTGAAGACCAAGCCTCCTTAAATCAGAATGGCCTGATATACCTTCTGCTACTTCGATGATGACATCATCAAAAGTTTTGTATGGTTGTAGGCCACTAGAATATATAGAACACGGAATCAAAATTAAAGATCTGCCACCTAATCACATAAAGATTTGATGCCGTACACATACATGTATCTCACATGAAGATAAAACAGTAATACATGATCACAAAGGTTTAGTACCCTCTCCATGCAGACAAAACTCCAATATATATGTAATATTTGCTTAATATAACACTTTCTAATTACTCCTGGCCACCGGATATGAAAATATTAAAGTACGTAGTTTATGTCAGGAAGCAAAGATAACACAGATCACACAGAAAGCAATAGAAAATATTACCAATTCTGATTCTATCAAATCTAACACTGAATGTATTTTATCTTAATACATAGCTGTGCAATTTTCTTGACCTATAGGCCAGAAGCCTGCCCTGTTATAGCCACCCAATTTTACATATCAGATTTGACCCTGTTAAAGTCACTAAGACCACCATCCATGTCCTTCACAAAAAGCTTGTCAGCCTAAACGTAGCTGCCAGGTGTGGCCCACAGGACCCCCCCCCCCCCCCCAATTCAGGTCGATTCCAACCCATCTATATGTGACCAGGCACCACAAAACCACCAAAAGTCGTACTGTGTGATTTAAGTTACAGCTCAACAATGTCTTGGTTGACATGGTCAGATTTTAGTTTTGGGTATTTCCTCAAAGAGTATACTTTTTTCTAAGTAATTTAAAAATTTGGAGGCATCAAAGAATCACAGTTTTTAGTAGACCGTTTTTTGTCTCCTCTGGATTTTGTTGCATTGGTTTTCTTTTTTACAATCCTAAATACTTGTCTCATTTTGATCTCCCATAACTTTAAAACAGAGTTCTTGTATTAATACCAGTCCACTATCATGAAGAACAGGGTGGATTAATTAGTATGTCACGTTTTAGGACGATCTGATAATTCCTTCATAGAAATTTCTATTGAGTTCTGATACTCCTTTTGTCACCTTTGCACAATACCTAGCAAGTCAGAGTGTTTCAATAGACTGCAAACATTAAACCCTTATCTCTTAAAGTAACATTATGTGGGACTGGACATTCTTCTCTTTGTAAAGCAAGTTAGGAACATCAAATGCTAATGAATTATATATTGTTTTGAAGCTGAGAATCTCCTCCTTCAGAATCAAACCTTAACTAAAAATTCATATCTAGCGACTTCTTGGTGGTTTGTGGTGCCTGGTCACATATGCACCAAACTTTGTCAGAAGGAAGTTGTATGACTATTACCAAAACAAAAAAAAATGACAACAAATTTCCGTCGGGATGGGTTGTCAGACGGGCCCCTAAAAATTGGAGTTATCCCCCTTAATGCCCATGGAACAAACTTTGTCAGAAGAAAGAAGTATGGCTGTACATTACAAAAATATAAAAAGTGACAAAAATTGTTTCTTCTAGGGGTATAACACACCCCCAACCTTAATAACTCAAAAGCTTGGTCAAAGGGCACTTTGGTGGGGGGTTTCTTTCAGGGGAGTGTTACATTTTTGTCATTTTTTTATAGTTTTATAATGTACAGCCATACCTCTTCCTTCTGACAAATTTGGTCCACTGGCCTTAAGGGGAAAAATTTCCCCAATATTTAGGGGCCGTCTGACAACCCATCCCGATGGCAAATAGTGTCAGTACTTGTTTGTCTTTCCGTAATGTATTCATTCAACTTCCTTCAGACAAAGTCTGGTGCATATATGGGTTGATATCGACCTGACTTTGGGGCCCTTTTCAGGGGCTCTGGGGGCCAAACCCGGTGGCTTTTATCTTTATGTTCTGCTACTGCATCTGTACCAGCATGACCAGGGAGAAAATGGAGGTTCATACAGGGTCATATGCCAAATGCCTTTCAACTTCATCATTCCAATTTATGTTTAAAATCAACTTGAATGGATTTTAAGGACATGGTATAAGACCTCATGGTTTGCTCCGAAATTCTAAAAAACAGCCACAGGCTATTTTTTTAAGGCTTTTCTTTCTTTTTTGGTGCCTTTAGAACATTAAAAAGAATTTTAATGCTTCAGGATGGTTGAGATTATGTTCTTTTCATATTTGATAAACTACTAACTTTTCGCACCGATTTGTTGTAATGATCAGTCGAAATTCTTGACAAAAATTTACTTTCTTTGTGATTGTATAGCCAATATTTCATTTTGGGAGGATCGGTCTGCCAAAGCAAAGCGTGTGCAACAGGGGGTGGGTGTGAGTGTGGGAGGGGGGAGTTTTGCGCGGAAGTTTTGGCATTTGTTCAAATTGAGTGTGAAAGATTGTACTTATAGCTGTTTTGATACCCCGTTTTATTTAGATTGGATATCCTTTTAATAAAGAGATCATTCAGGAACCTTCTATAAGAGTTTTGCACAGTTACATACAAGAATAAAATGCACAAGGGATCTCATGAGTTACTCGATTCTAAAGGGCTATTTATGGGGCATATGCCTTAAATGATAATTTGACTATTAACCTCATATATTATGACAACACAATGAACAAAAACTTGATGGAGGACATAATAACGTGACGAGCAGTACTAGATATAATTTGGCAAACATATATACGATTCAAAACAGATTTTTCAAAATTGACGAAGTAGAAATCGAGTTGTATTTTTTTTTCAAGTTTATTGTGCTCTTCTTCTAAAATGTAAAATACATGAAAAGTTTTTGCATTTATATCAGAACAGCATACTAGTAATATGAAACTAATTTCCACCAAATAATTTTTCTCATCATAATTTTATAAACAAATTGGTATCTGTAAGACAGTTGTACTTTTAAGGGTACATGTATGTCTATATCGCATTTTAGAGCACTAATCCTGAACTCCTGAATTGTTCCATTTCCTCTAATTCAGCCTGCGCTGAACAGCACAACACAACATCGGCACTCTGTGAGATAGATGCCCGCTTACTAAGCGCAGCTAAATTACTACGTGTGCACACAAACGAGCTAGTGACTGTGTACTAGTATTCTCGGATATATGTACATATGCGTGCAGTATTTTGCCGCATGCTTTCATACATATACATGTAAGATGTTCATTGTTGAATATCTATGGGGGCGTGCGCCTGCTGACGCTAGGGTTAGGTATACATGTAGTGTTTGGTCCAGGGTTGAAATTTAGAATTCGGTGAGTGTACATGTACAAAATTGCATGTGATGTACAACCTGTAAACAGCATTGAGTCAGAGACAAAGATATAAGGGAGTGCTGAACAATTTAGCTCTATAATTCCCAAGGAGAGTTCTCTAAAACTGAGAACTATATAGCTCATTTATACTGTACCGAGTATGGATTAAGCACGTGTATTTTGTGACACATACTGTTTTTTACTGCTATTTTTGTGGGTCTTTTTCTTTAGGAGATAAATTGTAAAGATCACAAAGGGTGCCAAAATATCATATCAAACTGCCTTATGCCTCTCTTCCCCATTGAATAACACATTCTTTCAAAACCTTAGACCCTGTCCTCATTTCAAGTGATCAAGCACGTGCTAGATTGTGCTATCTTGAGGCGAGAATACATGTGGCAACGTCTATCCAACGTCTATCCAACAGCTATCCAAAATGGCAGACCACTGGCGCATCTAGCTGTAGGGGATGGCTCGTGGTCCATCCTTGTAATGAGAGCAGGGTCTTCGGCATCTATTAAGGTCTACAAAAAAATTACTTGAGTTTATTGTCAAAAATATTTTGAAATCACCACCATTAGTCATGTGACCCATGCTTAACCTTAAGTCATGGTGAATTCCGGGATACATAATCTATATTCTAGCAGATGCTTGGAAATTGGTCAATATTGACTTATAAATGCATTACCTTTTACAAGGATCGTCAGTACTCGTTGGTTCAGTTGCATTTCCAGGAGTCTTAGAGAGTCCATCTTCCATCGTCAAAGTTACATGTATCCTGGCAGCACAGAAATATCAACTACACAGAGAGGAACCAGATATACATGTATGTACAGCCATGCAGTACTAACACACCACTCACCATATATGTAGATATGGTGTACCGGTGATCTGGCATATTTTCTGCGCAGGGTGGACTTACAATCAAAATTAGTTTGAGGAATTTCTTCAAAACTGTACTTCTCTTCGATCAACTGACCCTCAAGTAAAACAAGATGAATGCGACTGCGTCTCCTATATGCCTCCGCCTAAATTCAGTTGATGGCTCAAACTGTTCTAGAAATATTTGATAACGAGGCTAAAAACCAGTAATTTCATGTAATTTCATGTAATTTCATGTAAATTGACCTCTGTGACCTCTGACCTTTGACCTACTTACCCCAAAATCTAATCAGTTCATCTTTCTATGGGGATACATACTGGTACCAAGTTTGAAGTTCTCACCTCAGATAGTTCTTGATATATCGCGGTAACGGTGCTAAAAACCAGTAATTACATGTAATTTCATGTAAATTGACCTCTGTGACCTCTGACCTTTGACCTACTTACCCCAAAATCTAATCAGTTCATCTTTCTATGGGGATAAATACTGGTACCAAGTTTGAAGTTCTCACCTCAGATAGTTCTTGAGATATCGCGGTAACGGTGCTAAAAACCAAGAATTTCATGTAAATTGACCTCTGTGACCTCTGACCTTTGACCTCCTTACCCCAAAATCTAATCAGTTCATCTTCGTATAGGGATACATACTAGTACCAAGTTTGAAGTTCTTACCTCAAACAGTTCTTGAGATATCGCGGTAACGGTGCTAAAAACCAAGAATTTCATGTAATTTCATGTAAATTGACCTCTGTGACCTCTGACCTTTGACCTACTTACCCCAAAATCTAATCAGTTCATCTTTCTATGGGGATACATACTGGTACCAAGTTTGAAGTTCTCACCTCAGATAGTTCTTGAGATATCGCGGTAACGGTGCTAAAAACCAGTAATTCCATGTAATTTCATGTAAATTGACCTCTGTGACCTCTGAACTTTGACCTACCTACCCCAAAATCTAATCAGTTCCTCTTTCTATGGGGATACATACTGGTACCAAGTTTGAAGTTCTCACCTCAAACAGTTCTTGAGATATCGCGGTAACGGTGCTAAAAACCAAGAATTTCATGTAATTTCATGTAAATTGACCTCTGTGACCTCTGACCTTTGACCTACTTACCCCAAAATCTAATCAGTTCATCTTCGTATAGGGATACATACTAGTACCAAGTTTGAAGTTCTTACCTCAAACAGTTCTTGAGATATCGCGGTAACGGTGCTAAAAACCAAGAATTTCATGTAATTTCATGTAAATTGACCTCTGTGACCTCTGACCTTTGACCTACTTACCCCCAAATCTAATCAGTTCATCTTTGTATGGGGATACATACTAGTACCAAGTTTGAGGTTCCTACCTCAAATGATTCTTCAGATATCGCGGTAACGAGAAGTGGGATGGACGGACGCACGCACGCACGCACGCACGCACACGGACGGACAACCCGAAAACATAATGCCTCCGGCACCCACCTTCGGTGGGTGGAGGCATAAAAAGTGGCCTGTGGAGACCCCCCCCCCAAACTCCCCATGCCCATACAGGCATACCCAGAAGTGCACAAGGGGGCCATGCCCCCCCCCCCCCCCCCACTTAGCCAGGATTGGCTTCGTGAATGCATGACAAGAGGAGGCATGGATACACACAAACACTGGTGAGTTCTCGGAAATTTCTTATGAACTTTTTTTGTAAAAATACGTACGATCAAAAAGACATTCTAATTCTAAACGTTTTCCTAGGAGGAAATGCTGTGGTGAAGGACCTGTCGGTCGTGGGAGTTATCCATAGACAAATTAAAACTTATAGACGGAAAGGTAGCACCCGCGGATTTCCCTCATTTGCATATAAGCTGTAGCGTCACCATTCAGGCTAAGCGTATTCGGCCCTGATTCGGCCACGCCCATTTGGTAACATTTCATTTTCCCGAAGCCCCCGATACCAAGAAAATATCGAAAAGTATCGAGAAACTCCTTATGCATTATTCATTTTTGTTTTGCATACTCGATTTATCAAACTTTGATTGGACCGGACCTTATGAATATGAATGTGATTGAAAAGGGACGATTTGACCTCTCTTCGTCACTTCCGCTGTGAATTTGACGTCACCCGCACAAAGTAAAAAAAGTTGTGGAAAGTTTAGAGGTGAGTACACCTGTATTTATGCTTAATTTTCGAAAATTAGATTATATTTATAACAAGTTCTGCCATTGTGAGTAATCTGTTTCAATTTCTCTACATTTTGAAGGGATTCTACAGAGCTGTATGTCATGAAACAATGTGTAATCTACTCTCGAACTTTCAATTCAATTTTCATCGTCATGAGCTAAATGTTGCAGCTCGATTCCCCTTACCACCCTGTCACTCGTGACGGCTTGCCCGGACTTTCGGGCGGGACTATCTAGATACGTTTCGATAGATGATCTATTGATTGATGTCAATGCCAATGGCTGACAGATTTCGTAAACCTCGAAATAGATCGAACTTATTCTGTATTTCGATGATTTGGTTATCTAAGTTAGATGTAGACGCATAGACCTCGTTATATTCTGAAAGACAAAGGGCCCAGGTGAGACCCTTTCTAATTAATTGATTCTGTAGCGTAGGCTGTTCTTGTCGGGATTTTTTTTTTGAAAATGAAGAGGGGGTTTCATGTTGATACTAGTATTTTCCAGAGACCAGTCCAGGTCAAGGTTTACTTTGTGTACATGTACAGAGTTTGGTAATGCAGGGTTGTAATTTTAACGTAGTGGTTCTTAGTAAAAGTTAATTTGCTTAGGTGTACTAATGTTAGATGAGCTTTGGCCCACTTTTTTCTTCTAAAGTTGAGCCAAGGCCAAAGCCAAGGCTAGCTAGGCAAGCATCTAATGATCTAGACCGAACGAGAGAGAAATTTCGGTCTAGGCTAGCATCATGTTGATGAGGTTTTATATTTTTTACATTTCAAGAGAGAGAGAGAGAAGGGGGTACATAAATTAGTGTTGATTATAGACCAGAATCAAAGGCCTTTTTAAAGAGGTAATAAATCTCCCCTGAGTATTAAATAGCTGGATGGCCTTTGTTTCAGTATTGCATTCATTAGTCTCATTCAAGTTGACTTTGATTTCCATCAGATAAACATGGCAAGGAACTAACCTGTGGCTGATCTACTTGAAGATCTACTATGTCTCCTTACATAACTTAACAACTGTTGGAGGTGCCGGATGAAGTGGAAAGTCCTACTTGATGAGACATGAGAAATAAACAGGTAAGTCTAGACCTTACTGCGGCAGCCTGAACGCATAGCGTTCGTGGCAGCATCCCTGGGCTAGGGACTAGACCTAACTAGTTAGACCTATACCTATTACAGCTAAAAATTGTAGACTAGGTCTGGTGGTGGTAGTGGATCCAGGATCAGTTAACTGGGGAGGGAGGGGTGGGGGTGATGATGTGTTCACAATAAAGAGTGGCATTTTTAGTTAACATTGTCCAACCAAAACAACAATTTTTTTTTCTTTTTTCTGAGGAATGGACAATTCATTTGTCATTTTTCCTTTATCCACCACTGAGATCTGTTTTCAGTGTAATATGAAATTAGCTGTTTAGTGTCTTTAAATATCAATTATGATATATTTAAGGGATGTTCAGTGGGATGTCATAAATACAAATTTTAGTCCCCTTAATTATTACATTTAACATTTCATTAATTCCTGCAAACAGAAACAAAACAAAATATTAAAGATGGGTGAATGTATGTTATTGATGATATTATTATTTTCATTATTATTGTTATCATTATGATCATTATTATTGTTAGTAGTAGTAGTAGTAGTAATATTAGGGCCAAATATGACACTATTGATTACAGTCCATAAATCTATTGTAGTTAGTCTCGTCTTTGAAAAGATGAAGAGGGTGAGGATGAGTGTTTGTGTGATTTTTTTTCTTAATACAGGGTAATGCTTCTCTACCTCATCTATTCTACAACAGATGATGATGATGATGAAGAGGAATGCTTACCTACTGAGAATGAAGACAAATTCTGAGAGGAACAATTACTACTTAGCTGCTTCAGTTTTGCATGGTAGGCATATGCTTTAAGTTAAGAGTAATATTGCTATCAGCCTTCAGGGGCGTCAATGTGTTTTTTCGGAGGGGGGGGGGGGCACAACAGCCTAATAGCACCCTTCATGATTTTTTCAATGCCTCTTAATTGCCAGCTTCTCCAAGGTAACATGAGTCAGGGAAATATAATTATTATTTTTTTTTGGGGGGGGGGGCAAAACTATATTATTTGCCCTCCTACTGCCCACTTACCACCCCATAATCAATGCCCCTGGTTGTTATTAGTACCTCAATACAATCAAGGTACACACTTTTTGGTTTAAGAAGCCATTTTCTTGTGACTTTACTAATTTAGTTTCTTTTGAATAGCCTTGAAAATTTTATCTGTCCAACTGGAAAAACTTTTTTCCTCTTTAAATACTTTTGAGAATTCCCACTTAGTATTATATTAATATCATTTAAAGAGTCGATGTTAACTATTAATAGGAAACTCTAAATTTCAGTCTTTTTGCAAATTCTAATTGTTGCTTGCTAAATTATAAAATACACAATGGATGCTATTTTCTAAACTCTTTCCTCTTTTCTTTCAACAGACATGGATTTCTACTTCAAATCTTCAGTGAAATAGACCCCTGCTTTGATAAACATCTAAATTTCTTCATATTGAAATCATACCTGGATTCCAGTCTAATATGCATCATTGGAATCGCGGAAGAGGAGTTTTAAACGGGCGCCGCGGAACGTCTTGGAAAGTGGAGGGGCTTAGTGGGGGGGAGGGGCTTAGTGGGGGGGGGGGGCTGCGTGTATTACCACATTTTTTGCACTGCCGTACGTTTGCACGTGTTTACTGAAAAAGGTGGGGGCTGCAGGCCCCCCACCGGTTCCGCGGTCCCTGTTAAAGTTCTTCAATTATATCTTAACCATCTTACCCACCCCCTCCCCATGTCAAATGTTGCAGTCACATGCAGCCATTTTGTGTAGTAGCTCGTTATTGTGAGGAGGTCTTCCTCTTCTATGTGGCCTAGTGACATTACATGGCCCCTAATGAAATAAAGATAAGCACTGCCACATCCACTTGGCCTCTCCTTTATTAAATCTTCTCACCATGTATAACAAATTAATAATAATAATTAACTGATTCTGTGAATTTGTGCTAATTTAAATACTATTCTATTATTGATCTTCAGAGAAAATCCATACTATTCAACACTTTATTTCAGGGATGCCACTGTTCAGACAAAAGTAGCAATTCCTACTTTTTCAACATAATTTTAGCCATATAAAACCACTGTTTATGTAGTACCCAAGGGCCCATTCTAGATGATTTTCCCACTTTTTTATCAATTTTAATTGGCATCCCTGTTATTTAGATTCAAACTATAGAATTAGATCTCTGTGTGTGTTTCTCACTTGAAAAACACAAGTCAGAAAAAATTGGAACCAGCTGGTTCCAATTTTTTCTGACTTGTGTTTTTCATTACAGATCGAGCATACGATCTTTAACACTGGGAGTAAAATGCCTAAAAAATTGTTTACAAATTAAAATTCCTCCCATCAAGGTTCTTCGTTTAAAGACTCACATTATCTGTTTTTCAAGAGTAACATGGTGTGCGTATTGAACATGGAAATTAGATGGTCATTTATTTCTTTTATTATTTCTTCTTTTGTGGGGTGTAGTGGTAAAAAGTTAATAGTATCTATTTCTCCAGTGTAAATTCAATAATTTACCTCTTGAATAGGGATTGAAATTAATAATGTATGATTCATTTATATTGAAATTCATTTTTTTAATGTATGTACATATTTGTACTACTGTCAAGAAAAGAATGATATTATTTGACCATGACAAGTCAGTTGTAATAGAACTCATGAAAGAGTATGACTGCAGATAAATGATGGGTTTATTTAAGAAGTAATACAATGTCTAAACATCTCTAAAGACTGTTATCATTTCTGCATGTACAAAAATATTCATTAAAAAGTGAGAAAATCTAACTATTCCCGAATTGACGTGTGCATAAAATTGCACCTTAAATCTTGATTGTAAGAAAGATAATTGTTATTGAAAATTTGCATGTGAACATGATAAAGGTCCTCTCACGTTATATCAATGACATGAACCATATGGGGATGGGGGTGTGATCGAGGTGCGTATGAGAGAGAGAGAGAGAGGGAAGAAAAAAAGATGAGAAAAGGTGAAATACAAGATTTTATGATTTTTTTTTTTTTTTTTTTTTTTTGGGGGGGGGGGTTAGCCAGCCCTCCAAGATTTTTTTCCCCTCCAAAATGAACCAGGACGTGTGATCGAGGTGTGTGTATGAGAGAGAGAGAGAGAGATAGAGAGAGAGAGATGGAGAGAGAGAAAGGGGAGGGAAGAAAAAAGATGAGGAAAGGTGAAAGAAGATTTGATGAAAATGGGGGAGGGGAATTTTTTTTAGCTAGCCCTTCGAGAATTTTTTTTCCTCCTCCAAAATTCGGGGGTGGGGTGGGGGTTACCAGATTTGATGAGGTCCAGTTTTCCTCCATAATTCTCTGACAAGCAAAATATGAATTTCAAAAAAGGTTATATGTTATAAAAGAAAGGGGTGGCACACTTAAATAGGCTTATACTTGTCTTTCCAAAAAAAAATAGAGGGGGGGGGGTCAGAAGCTGTTAGGGGTAGTTTGTCCCCTTGCCCACCCCCACCCCGGGTATGCTAGTGGGGGGGGGGGGTGAGAAAGAGGGAAAGAAAGTAAAGAATAAAAATGTAATAGTTTTCGGGTCAACTAAAATGGCCGAATTTTCAAGGTTCATAATTCTCTTTGAAAGGTACAATTATAAGATTCACAAATTGGTATCAATGCGAAAGTTGCCCCTCAAGAAAATCAAAGGATACCTCTTCTTCTACACCGGCTGATATTTTATTCTTACCTTAATTTGGCCTTCAATTATTATACACACTCCCCCTCCCCCCTTTTTTTATAACATTATCCTACTGGTCAAAGATAGTAAATTTATTAAAAAGTAATTTGAAAAATTACTTATTATGAATGTAAAAGTTTTTTCTCTTAATTCATGAGATGTGATAAATTTAATGTGAACAACATGTATTTATCTTCTTCATAACTACGGTATACAACTCATTGAACTCGACCAAGTAACGTTATTTAAGTGGAACGACGTTAACCCTTTTGTGCTGACTGATCACATGTTGGGACCTAATTATCATAAAGATTTAATATGAATGACGCCCATTCGTCAATTATCGATGCGCCGTCATTAGCCAAGTGATGAATACATTAGCATACATGAATAGATTAGGCGGATTTGACCTTTCTTAATGCGCATGCGTGACACTGATCCACATTTATATTTTACCTGTGTGTAAAGCATATACACTGTAGGGGAGCATCGTACAAAATGAATAATGCATCGGGGGCTTCGGGCGCGTTCAAATCGTGCCCAAATGTTACAGCGTAATGGCGGCCGCTTTAGGGACTTGGAGTTATCAGAAAAGTGTTATTTCAGGGCATTTTCCAGTCCCGTTAACCCGTGCGCAATTAGATTGCTGGGTAAGAACGCCTGGCTTCGTGATGTAGAAGGTGTGTAGCCAATTTTGTTTTTTTTACATTCACGAAGCCAATCCTGGCTACCCCCACTCCCCCTTCATCTGAAAAAAGTCATCCCTGTAAGTGTGTACGTGACTGTAATTTTGTGTGTCACCCCCCCCCCTCCCCTGCTGTTCAAGTCTGACCAAGGAGTTATCTGTGATAACTCCATGGTCTGACTAAGCCAATACTCACGTCCCTACTACAAGTCCTGCAACACTGCCTCATGCCAACATGTGCTCCTTGCTTTATTTGGTCAGTCATAGGGTTAGGGTTAAGGCACTTTGACATCCTTACATTAGCTATGTGGGCCGTTTAATGGCAAACATTCACCACTGAACTAGTACAGTATCGAGTTTGTAAGATTTCTAGGCTTTTCAGAATTTGGGGTTTCCAAGATGAAAACAGAGTTTTCACAAGCCCCATTTCTCTTTCCTCATACGTGATCTACCCTGGAGTTTTTCCTTGCTACGGTTGCAAGTGGGTTAATTAGGTTAGATCTAGGCCCATAGGGATAAAGGGCTAGTCAGTGGCGTATCTAGGGATTATGGCGCCTGTGGCAAACAATAAAGTTGCACCCCCCCACCCCCGAGTCCCCAAACTTATTTAAGTTATTGTACAAGTGAGGGAGCAAGGCGACCGAGCGGCAATTTTTCCATTTTTAACCCTAAAAAATGTAATTCCCTGTGCATTTTACCCAGGAAATTTTGAAATTGACTACTGCCATTGAGCGATCGAGAAGTCCGAATTTTGTACATTGATAAAGGGTTTTCTATTCACTCACTTCTAGAATTGGGAGCAAAATTAACGAAAACCCTTGAGAGGTAGTTGAGAAATTCTGTGAGGCGACCGAAAGTTTGGATTTCATTCAAATGTTGAACCTTTGCAAATGCTGTTTTATACACTTTATGACATATTGCGGGCGCAATATTTCTAGCAAGATTCAGATGAAATTTATTACATGATAGCGAGCAAAACAACGACAATTACATCTTTATTTTTCAAATTGTGAACCCTTAAGCAAATATAAGAAATATATACAGGGTTGCAAATTTACAAGATCCTTAAAGCAAATAATTATGCGAGGGAGCAAGGCGACCAGGCTTTTGAAAATGTTTGCATTTCCAACCCTCAAAAACTGTATTTCTAATGCATTAACCGTTCAGATTGGGGGGGGGGGGGGCATAATCCATAAGAAATATGATTTTTTTTTTTTCATTAACCCCCTTTTTCCTTTCTCTCTTTTGCGTTTTTTTCGCCCACTCCAAGTGCCGCCCAGGGGACGTGTCCCACTGCCCCCCCCCCCTAGATATGCCACTGGGGCTAGTCCCACCTGAAATCCATTACAAAAAAAAAAAAAAAAGGGTTCCCACGTGAATGATTTTGGCAAGTATAAAATTGCAAAATCATACTGCACAGTGCACATATTGCCTGATACAAGTTTAGAGTTTAGTCATATGGAAAAGTGTATTTGTTTAGGGATCCATATATTCAACAGTAACAACTAAATGACATCCTTTTGAATTTAATACATATCAAATACATAATACATATTTACATTGTACATAATACATAATACATAAAGTCCAGAAAGATCTACGAAAATGATCTCTGACATCTGGTACCTGCCATATAATACAGATAGACTGCAGACCCGCAACCTTCCTTCCCTTGAATACCGAAGACGCAAAGGTAACATGATCCAAGTATACAAGATCATCATCTTCATGCACACGTGTATCCCCATATCCACGTATCCCTGTATCCTTGTATCACATTTACCGCCCATTTGATTATTAAGAACAAAATCTTCCCTCGTGTACAATCTACATCCATACTTCTAGTTTACATGTACACCACTTATTACTCAGTTCCCGTATACCCCAATTATTATATCAATGTATCACATTCTTGTATTCTATCACATACTCCTCCCATCGATCTTTACCACGATGACTCCTCCACAAAACCAACATAAGTTCAATCTGCGGAACTAAATTATACTAAGTAGTTTGCGCTCTTACAAAACCAACACTCTAACGTTCCATAGTACATAAAAATTTCCTCTATTTCCATAATCGATTCAAAACATTGGATTCTGAAGGTACTCCTTACATTATTATTAGCCTATTATTATCATTATTAATAAAATCATTATCATAATCATTGCTATTATAATACCGGTAGGTCTACTGCTGATATTATAAATCATTGTTATCATCACGCTATTATCACTGTCATCATTATTGTTACTATTTATTGTATGGGTCAATCCACATCAAATCAACAGATTTTCAGACAAGTTGTCACCCGACCCCCTTTGATTTTCTTTAAACCCGCACCAAATGTTTCCCCAAGTGTCTGACGAAAAACCCCGAAATATTTTGCCCCAAGGTCAAACGGTTGCCAAGATATGGCCTCGCCTTGCAACCAATGCACGGACAAACCAATAGGGCTAATTAAATTTATGCATTTTTGATTGACAACTGTAGCCAAAATTCTTCACACAGAGAGCTCATTGTCTGGATATTGTGAGAACTTTATGGCCTTTACAAAAAAAAATAATCATGACACAAATACGATTCTCCGTTTTCGTGTATGAGGTCACCGAAAATGGCGTGAACTGTAAAATCTGTGATTTCAAGTGTATGTTTGGAGGCTCATAGCTTCAAAATCAAATAAGCTTAGGACCCAATATTTTGTATATAGCCATATAGGCCTAGGCCTATGTGAACACTTTTAGGATTGAACAAACCTAAAAAAAAGTCAGAACGTTTGTCCAAGCGGTTTTGCTAAAGAGCGCCCTCAAATTTGGGATATTTTCAAAATAAGCCAAGTTCAAGGTCATGGATCACCCTTAGTCCAATCTCGGAACACCACCAATTACTAAAAGTATTCAAATATACAAAATTTTTTTTTTTTTTTTTTTTCTTGTTGCGCACCTTTTCCCCAACTCCGTTAGACCGAAATTTTCTGTCTCCAGTACGTTAGCCTCTTATTTGGGTAGGGTCGGCTACTACTTGGAGACAGAAGCCGTCATATCACTTTGCTGTGCAAAATTTGTCTATGCCTTTTATATGGCGTTGTGCCTGCTGGAACAGTAGGAAAAAATCATTTTTCCTCTGTATTTTTTTAAAAATAATCATAAGGCCTAGGCTCTAATTCATATACTTAATCTGTTCAACATACCAATTTTACCAAATGATCCATTTAATGCTCCTTTTTCATGTAATTCAGGGTCCAAGGTCTTCTCCGTTCGAAAATCCTGCTGCCGTATTCCAATCGTTACCCGAGCTTCTAGTCTCGTACAAGGCAAAATGATTATGAAGGAAAAAATACGATAAATTCATTACGAACTTTGATGCACATTGATTTCAAAACGGTTATTTCTTTAACACTAAACAAACATATTTAATGTTAAAGAAATAACCGTTTTGAAATCAATGTGCACGAGTTCGTAATGAATTTATCGTATTTTTTCCTTCATAATCATTTTGCCTTGTACGAGACTAGAACGGCAAACGCCATAGACAAATTTTGCACAGCAAAGTGATAGGACGGCTTCTGTCTCCAAGTAGTAGCCGACCCTACCCAAATAAGAGGCTAACGTACTGGAGACAGAAAATTTCGGTCTACAACTCCGTATGCTAAGCACTACTGCTACTGGTAAAGTTAGTGGTATTTCAAGCTTACCAACGACGTCCCTCTATTCTGTATTCAGCCTGTACTCCTCAGTCTGCCATACACTCCTAAACTCTTCAAAGCCCAGTGGACCGAGTCGTTTCAGTAATGCACCAAAGTCACTGCGCTGCAACACCCCGACCCCGAGCCTTTTGAGCAGTAGAGGCTCGAGTGTGAGTTGTGTACTAATAATGCTGTATCACGCAGACACCGTCACCTAAAGTTTTATACACGAATTGAATTTAATTGGAGGAAAATTGTGCCCGCTTTCTTCTGGCTCTATAACTCCCAGATTAGACGCTAACACTTCTTCTTGGTTTGACTTGGGCTTCAGA
Source organism: Heliocidaris erythrogramma (assembly GCA_025617745.1). Taxonomy (NCBI): domain Eukaryota; kingdom Metazoa; phylum Echinodermata; class Echinoidea; order Camarodonta; family Echinometridae; genus Heliocidaris; species Heliocidaris erythrogramma. The sequence continues at coordinate 23,226,667 of CM046854.1, read as the reverse complement.
GCTTACTCTCACAGGAGATAAGAAAGAAGAAGCTCAAAATATAAGCTGAGCTATTAAAGATTCAAGCACCCTAGTATGTAATTACAGTACACTCCGGTCTTCGCTATTGCCATGGTGATGACCGACAACCTTCTCAAATTGGGATTTCCCCGTCTTATGAAGCGCGCGAACGAAGGGGATTCCCCTATTCGGCCAATCGAAATGATATGAGCCTCCTGTCCATCGGGCATTATACGGTATGCAGGGGCGGGGCCAGGATTTTGTCAAGAGGGGGCACAAATCTCAGAAAATTTTCTGACAAGCAAAAAACAAAAGTAGAAGGAGTAAGATGAACGAATTAGAAAGTAATGGAACGAAATCGACTGAATAGATAATAGAGGGAGAGTGGTAGGCCTACAAGTTGACACTTCACTAGCGGATCCAGGGGGGCGAATCGGCCGCGGCCCCCCCCCCCTATTGGCGGCGAAAAAAAAAAGAAAAAAGAGGGGAAAAGAAAAAGAAGAAGAAAGGAGGAAGGAAAGAAGGAGAAAAGAGGGAAAGAAAATAAGGAAAAAAGATAAGGAGGAAAAGAAAGAAAGAAAGAAAGAAAGAAAGAAAGAGAAAGATAGGGGGGGGGGGGGGTCAAGCACGTGCGAAACCCGGGCCGGTCCTGGCTTGTGGAAAATTAAGTCGGAATATATTTCCCAAAAAAATCTCAGCCTAAAAGCAGTGTCTGAAATGCTTAGTGAAAATGCGCTGACTTATCTAGGGGGCAGGGCGGCACTGGGAGGGGCGAAAAAAAAGCAAAGGAGAGAAAGAAAATAAGGGGGAAATTAATAAAAATCTTAATCCTTATGGATTATGCGCCCCAGATTTTGAAGGTCTGAAATGTGCAAAAATTTTCCAAAGCTCGGTCGCTTTGCAGACTCGCACAATTATTTTCTTTCAGGATCTCGCGCCCCAGTATCAATGGCGTATCTAGGGGGACAGGGGCGCACTTGGAGGGGGCGTAAATAAAAATCATAATGCTTACGGATTATGAGTCCCCCCCCCCCCCAAAAAAAAAAAAAAAAAAAAAAAAAAAAAAAAAAAAATCCGAAAGGTTAATGCATTAGAAATACAGTTTTTGAGGGTTGGAAATACAAAATTTTCCAAAAGCTCAGTTGCTTTGCTCCCTTGCCTAAATATTAGCGTTAAGGATCTCGTAATTTTGCGCCCCGTATATACATGTAGTTCTCAAACAGTTTAAAGGGTTCAAAATTTGAAAAATAAAAATGTAATTGTCGTTGTTCTGCTCGCTATCATGTAAATTTGAATGAAATCCCAACTTTCGGTCGCCTTGCTGAATTTCTCGACTACTTCTCAAGGGTTTTCGTTAATTTTGCTCCCAGTTTTAGAAGTGAGTGAATAGAAAACCGTTTATCAATGTACAAAATTCGAACTTCTTGATTGCTCAATAGCAGTAGTCAAGTGCAAAATTTCCTGACTAAAATGAACAGGGAATTACGTTTTTTAGGGTTAAAAATTGAAAAATTGCCGCTCAGTCGCCTTGCTCCCTCACTTCTACAATAACTTAAATAAGTTTGGGGACTCGGGGGTTGGGGCGAAACTTAATTGCTTGCACCGGGCGCCATAATCCCTAGATACGCCACTGCCCAGTATATAGTTCTTAAATAGCTTAAAGGGTTCAGAATTTGAAAAAATAAAGATGTAATTGCTTTGCTCGCTATATCATGTAAGTTTCATATGACTCCTGCTATATAGGGACAAAAAAAATTTTTCCGCCAAACCTTGAAAAACCTTCAAAATCGCTCACTAAGGGGTTATGGGGTCCTGTTTCCCTCCATAATTCCCTGACAAGTAAAAAAAAAAAAACCGGCGCCAAAAAATGCTTTTACATATCCCTTTTTTTCCTTCTTTCCTTCCCCTTTCTTCTTCCTTCCCTCCTCCTTTCTTCTTCTTTCCTTCTTCCTTTCTTCTTCTTTCCTTCCTCCTTTCTTCTTCTTTCCTTCCTCCTTTCTTCTTCTTTCCTTCCTCCTTTCTTCTTCTTTCCTTCCTCCTTTCTTCTTCTTTCCTTCTTCCTTTCTTCTTCTTTCCTTCCTCCTTTCTTCTTCTTCTTTTTCTTTTCCCCTCCTTTTCCTTTTTTTTTCGCCGCCAATAGGGGGGGGGGGGGGCCGCGGCCGATTCGGCCCCCCTGGATCCGCTAGTGTATATGGTTAGGACACACTCACTTAAACGTTTATTGACTCCTTTGTCAGGGGTGGCGCAAGGGTATTTTCATAGGAGGGGCAGGACGACCCACAGACAACGTTATTAAGCCTACGCACACCCTTTGAAAAGATGGAACTTATGATGAGAATGGAAATTTTGATCAGTTCAAGATGCTATACCGTATACTCCTACATTCTCTTTAATATCACATATTAGATTTTTTCTATTCTTTTTCTTTTAATTCTATTCTTTGCATAATATTCAGTTCTGCTCTACTCATGAACTGCGTGCGATTAAAGCGAGCCAAAGAGTAGAGTTTGGATATAAGTGGGCAGGCATAGTTAGATGAACAAATAATGACAATGATGATGATGATGATGATGGTGATGATGATAATAATAATAGTAATAATAATAATAATAATAATAATAATAATAATAATAATAATAATAATAATAATAGATGAACAAATAATGACAATGATGATGATGATGATGATGGTGATGATGATGATAATGATGATGATAATACAAAAAATATAACCAAAATAGTTCAAAACAATAAACAATTGATGAATAATCTGATAATGAAAATCAAAGCTGGTGTGCACCTCCATTGACCGACCCACAACTGGGTCATTCCAACGAATTATACATGTATAAAATAAAATAAAATAAAATAGAGCCTATATATATATTCTTTTTGTTTCTTCTGTTTCATTTTTAGGGGGAGGGTGGTCACTTGAAAAAAATCATAGGGGGCAACCGCCCCCTTCCCCCCCCCCCCCCCTCCTCCATCCTGTAGCGCTGGCCCAGCGCCATCCTCGACAGATGTCTTTCAGTCATCTATAAAGGTGAGTCGGATGACAGTGCAAAATTCGTCGATATCAAGCAATTCGCTCATTATTTTTGTTAAATATCAATTAATATCAATATACTCACATTCAGAATTCAAATGTATATAAATGACTTGTATATATGTTCGGGCAGCAGAGCGGACTGCCCGAATATCAGATGTAAATACCTTATCTCGAATATTTTGGTAATAATATTTCCTCTAAATGCTGTAAAATTAAAATGCCAAAAATGTAGAATCCACAAATTGATCGGGCAAGTGACGTCAGTCCTCGCGGAAATACGTATATCAATTTGTCCAAGAGACACCTGTCAGGTCGAGTTCGAAATTGAGCCCGCGCGCAGATACAGGTTGATGTTGATGTAATTGGTGATTGAACTTTGCAATTTTCAAATTTCCGCCCCCCCCCCATTGGGAAATCCTGGATCCGCCCCTGCTTCAGTAGCGGTTCAGTAGCAAACATGAATGCAACATCAGTGGGCAAAATTAATAGGCAAAATTAATGCCATGCAGAGAATTTCTTTACATGTATGTTTGTACCCTAGGGTTCTACATTTCATGTTTCTATTTGTAATGCTGGTGGGGAAAAAAATCCATGATTTTATGTGGATCATACGGAGCCCGCCAGGTGACATGAGGGAAAACAATTCTCAATTAATGGATTATATTGCGTTCCCTCGCAATATTATTTCGTTCAATAATAGGTTCAATAATTATTGAATCTTCCATCTTCCCTTGCCACGTGCTCTGCTATATGGATGCATTACATGAAATGAATGCTGTCATTAAGCAGTGTTTTGATATTGGACTATTATACAGAGATATGGTCACAATTCTGGCTATGGTGGTGTAATTTCACTGCGTCACCTGAAACCAGGGGCGGCGGAGCGTCTTTGAAAGTTGGGGGGGGGTGGAGGGGAGGCGCCGACAAAAAAAGGGGGCACTTTGGGGGAAAAGGGCACCTACAAAGAGTGAAAACAAGGCGGGAAATGCCACTTTGAGACATTAGTATACCGCTACATTCGGATTAATACACTATCGAGGAGCATTCTCGACACATTATTGGGCATTTCTCAGAGGTGAAAAAGGCACTTATCATAAGGAAAAATTGCACTATTAGAACGGAAAATGGGCTCCAATATAATTAGACGAAAACAGGGACACTTGTCGGATTTCAAAGGGATACTTATCTGACCTTAAAAGGGGTACTTATCAGAAGGAGAAAAGGGCACTTATTAGAAAGAAGAAGGGGCAGTCATACGAAGAAAAAGAGTCACTTGCCATGTACCAGAGGTGAAAAAGGGCAATTATAGGAAGGAAAAATTCTACTATTAGGACGGAAAATGGGCACTAATCAGACACAGAATAAAGGCAGATTTCAAAAGGGGCAGTAATGTCTGAAGTTGAAGGGGGCACTTATCAGAAACTGAAAAGGTCATTTATCAGAAAGGAAAAGGGCCGCAGATATACGAAGGAAAGGGGGCACTTATCAGAAGTGAAAAAAGACACTTATCAGAAGGAAAAATTGCACTATTAGAACGGGATTTAGGCACTAATTAGTTTCTGCCTGAAACGCGTGCTTAGATAATGCATCCATTTTAATACAAACTATACACATATAGCACAGCACGTGGCAAGGGAAGACGGAAGATTCAATCATTATTGAACCCAGGGGCTGGGAACGATTTTGTTACTGGGAGTGCTGTGTCTCTTTTTAAGTCCAAAAATCTCCGACAAGCAAAAAAAAAAAAAAAAGGGTCCTCAGCTTTTTTGCAGGGTGTGCTGCAGCAGACCTTCAAAATTCGCTCAGTGGGGGGGGGGGGGGGGGGGTTATGGGGTCCAGTTTCCCTCCATACTTCCCTGACAAGCAAAACAAACAAAAAATTTGCGGGGGGGGGGCACGTGCCCCTTGTGCCCCCCCCCCCTTGGATCCGCCACTGGGGACAAAATATTTATTGCGAGGGAACGCAATAATTATGGCGAGGGAAGGCAATAATATGACGAGGGAACGCAAATAATTATTGCCTTGGAACGCAATAATCCATGGATAATTTTTTCCTTCATGTCACCTGGCGGGCTCCATAGGATCAGACTGAATAGAATTATCAATTACATGTATATCAATTATCAATGGCTTTTACTAAACAGTCTGGTCGCGGGGTGGCGCGGCGCGGCTCGCTGCGTAGAAATGTTCCAACTTCTTCTTCTTTCGTTAATGTTGATTGGTAATTAGTCATATTTGACTATTATCGCCAATGACTTTTTTCTCTCCTTCTCTCTTTTAATGGATATTATTTATATACTTTCTATAATTTCATCTTTCGTAATTGTTTTTTCCGCTAAAATTAAAAGAGGGTGGAATATTTCTTTTCGCTAGATTTACATTGAAAACCCCGAAAAAACAACCGCTATCTTCAGCACAGTTCCAACTGCACTTGCCCTGCCATTTTTTAAAAGGAATTTTATGTATGGTATTTTTATTTTTTCAAATGCTGCACCCTAATCACCAAAAACATATATAGAAATAGGCTGCCCGAATATGATGTTGTGGTTGCCCGAATACTTTGACAACTTTGAAAATCCTCAGGAGGGGGAGGGGGACGGGCGCTGCAGCCTATTGCCGAAGGGGGACGCCTTTTGCCCGAATATTAACTTTCCAGGGTCCCTCGCGAGCAAAACAATTGGTCAGTTTTTTTTTTTCCTTCCCTTTTCCATTCCTTTTTTTTTTCTATTTTTGTTTTCCTTTCCTTTTCCTTTTCTTTTTTCTTTTCTTTTTTCTTCTCCTTCCTCTTTTCTTCCTTTTCCTTTCCTCTCCCCTCACCCCTTTTTTCACCCTCCTTGTTGTTTTTATTGCCGACATAACATAAAATTCCTGAAAATGTTGGAAAATTTCTACCCAGCGAGCCGCGCCGCGCCATGCCCCGACCCGACTGTTTAGTAAAAGCCATTATCAATAAAGCCCCTATGAAAAAAAGGGGGGAATTACTGAAAGCAGATAAGAAATTACTAGAAACGGGTAACAACTAAAGGAAACAAAGAGGTGAATTGTTGAAAAGAAAGAAGCGCATGCAAGCCAAGATTAGATGCGAATAAAAATCAGAATAGATAATACAGTTTTCTTAACTCGACAGTCGACACTGCATGTCATGACTCTACTATAATTATTATGAATCTTTGCCGCAACCGTGATGTAAATAGTCTGGGGCAGCCTTCCGAAAAGAGTCCTCCCATCTAAAGCCCATAAGATGTGACACTTAAAGTTACTTATACCATCTACGTCATTGATAAATATTGGTTGTCAGCCTCACCCCGTTGCCGTCGGGTTAGCCCCCATGAGCCCCAAAACAGACCCACAAGTCGGGTGGATTTCACTTCATCTCCCCCATGCACCAAACCTTTTCAGTAGGTGATAGTATGGCTGTGGGCCTATACGTTACAAAATATAAAACTGCCAACAAAAATTCTGTCGGGATTGGGTCGGCAGACGCCCCTAACAAAATGAGGTCACATAATTTTCATCCTATAACAGTCTATGAACAAAATTTTGTCAGAAGTATTAATGGATGGCTACATCACAAACTATAAAGACTAGAGAGAGAAAAATAAAGTCCGTCGGAAAAAGGATGTACACTTAAGAACCCTTTGACCAAATGCTCTTGATGTAAATAAAAAATACACAATACTGTGTATGCCTATTGTTATTTTCTAGAGGTGAAATTTGCCGTCGAAAGATCATTTCATGAATTACCTAATACGTGCCTTTCTGTTCCAGACAATGACAGTGAAGGCTCCCCGTCTACTTTTATCTCCGATTTTCCGGTATTTCATTAATGACTTACAAAATTGAGGAAACTGCTATCTCAAAAGTAGCCCCCCCCCCCAAAAAAAAAAAAAAAAAAAGAAAAAAGAAAAAGAAAAAAAATCCAGGAGCGCGACAATGACCATAATAACATAACAATAATTCAAGACCAAGTCCAGTCTAATACTTGCTTTTGATAGGAGAAAAATCAGACAGACGGATAAAAGCAAATATATATACGTGTAGGTGTGAACATCCAGAAAATACAGAAAATACTTAGTAAATTGTTTGCTGTATAAGCAAGACAAAATGTATGATTTTCTTATGTAAAGTATGCATAACAAATAGATTATATAATATTTTAAAAACAATTCCTATGTTTATGAGTTCATGAAATATTTCCCGAAGGTGTAATATTATCTGATTATTTATATTAATATAACATATTAATTGGTTCAAGTTAAAAGGAAACCGTTTATTTTCTTGCACAAAAATTCAACATTTGTGTCATCATTAATATAAACTAAGTCAGTGGCGTAGATACAAGGGCACACGCCCCCCCCCCCCCCGCCGCAACTGCATGGCGAAAAAGAAGGACGAGGGGAGAAAAGGAGAAAAGGGGACAGATAGAAGCGAAAAGGACGATAAAAAAGAAAGTTAGGAATCCTTCCCGCACCCTCCTCCTAATCAGTGGCCAAAGAAATTCGCATTGAATTTTCAGAGTAAAAATTAAGACCGGTGCCCCCTCTCCCCCTCCGCAATGATCTCCGTACCCCCTCAATGGCTGAACTCACGCTAAGCCATAAAACTTGTAAGGAAATTACATCACAAACACATGACCGAGTTGCCAATTTGTCAAGCCTAGGCCTATATTCACTGTTTTCCCAAGTATTTCATGTCATTGCTTCTTATTACTTGTCCGATTTTGCTCTCTTTTAACCTTTTTTTCTTTCCGCTTCTATTCAAAGCAAGTAACTCTAGAACCTAACTTGCCCTTTAACCTCCCTTTCTGGACTATCAGGACATCTACCCCCGGAGAAATAATCCAGGATAAGGTCCCTCAGACAACTGCTCCTATAGAGGAAATCGTTCCTGGATAATCCCTCAGAGTTGGAAGTAGGTAATCGATCCCGAGTAGGTAGCTGATGTCTGACATTAGAATTTCTAATATACGCTTCAAACATAATCAAACAAAATGAAAGATCAGGACAGAGAATGAATGGCTATTAAATGAAGAGAACTAGAATAAAGACAAGCCGATAGTGAAAGAGGAAGAAGTGTACAATAAGATTGAGTTGGTGCAGAATTGAGATATATGCAAATACTGATCTGATATTGGATTGCGTCATCAAATTAAAATAATCTCAATGATAAAACTTATGAAATTATTTTTCAAAAGATATATAGGATCAAGGCGGCACTACTTTTTTTCTATCAAAACTTACTGCACTAATTTTTATATGAATTCAAATTAACCTTTTCCATATACATGCACTGTATATTTATCTTATAAATGTCAGTGTAATACCATGAAATTTTATTAACATTTTATATTCCACCGACCTATGTCATATTACCTATATATTATTACCATCTTATTAGAATTTGGGAGTGTTTCACTCTTTTAATTTACCTAATCGGAGTTGTTCAACACTTATTTTCACTCTATACACAGCAGTCATAATGCAATTACTTCAAGAAATGAATCTTTTTGTCACTAATGTGAGATATGCCGATGATACTGTCTTGATCTGCAACTCCTAGAAGCAACTACGGAACGTCATGGACAATGTGGTTGAGAAAGTTAGAAGGGCTTCTTAAAGGGCGCAAAAGACTGCTTTCTTAAAAACAAAAACAAAAATATCACCATTACCACTGTTCAAAGTGCAGGTGAATGGAAAAATTCTTGAGCAGGTACAGCAAAGTCCACGTTTACGCTCCCGTTCCTAATTTGAAGATTTTGAAGGTAATTTTCTTCAAACGAATACATGTAAAACATTTCTCTCATCTCCCTCACCTTCCTTCCAAATCTCTTCTTTCGACCCCCCCCCCCCCAATCTTGTCTTTATTCCTTCTTCTCTCTCATCTCATATTTTTTAGTTTGTATCCTACACCCAAACGCTTCTGTATCCTACCCTCTTCCTTTCCCTCGAAATCGCGATGGATGGACAAGCAAAATTTCGGGGGAGGGGGTCTCGTCTCTTACCTAAATCTCAACTTACTAGGTCATATTTTGTGAGCGAGCAAAACATTTAACACATCTAGGCGGTAGCCACTGATGGTGCATTATCTAGCGTTTATGTAACTGTAGTTTCGTCGTCAAAATGCAAGATACGATGTGTACATAAAGTTAGAAATACCATCTCGCTGCCTGAATAGGAGGCGACAATAATATTGCTCGAATTCCGGACTTTTCAGAATTTCCTGGGGAGGGGGCAAAGGCTGAAGCTTGCCTCACAGGCATGAGTGTAGACTCTTTAGCAATTTATCTCTCTATCATTTTTTCGATCTTTTCTTCTCTCCGTCCGTTACTATCTCTCTCTCATCTCATTTCGCCAAACATATAGGCGTAGCCGGGGATGGGCACACCTGTTCATTCGTTAAAAAAAGTCATCCACGGAACAGGGGTTGACTTTAAAATGGCCTTAGGAAAATTTTTCGTACACCTTTCCATGTTTTCCATGGTCATTTGAGATACATAAATGACAAGAGAAAATCTTTCAAAGTGTATATTTTATTGCATAGATTTCATTTCGATACAAACTTTTTTGTTATTTCAGCGCAAAAAACCTTAGGCTACTCTTACAGAAATTTTATAGAAAGGAATTCAAACACACTCCAGTAACTAACCATGAAAAATAAGGGCTCCAGGCACTTCTCTATAGAGATATACATGTAGTTATAAAACTACAAAACATTCACCTCATATCTTTATAAAAACAGTTAAATCTGATGATACTGTCTTCATATCCTTCAGAAGTATTAAACATACAAATACATTCACCTTCTACGTACAAAGAAAACCAAATAACCCCAATGAAACTTTTAAATTTCAAAAGTACATTAAGTACAAATGTATTTACGTCGTACTTTAGAAAAATTCGTACTGACGACACTTTAGTATACAAAATACAACAAAATAAACCTTAATAGGTTTTATACACAGTAAACACACACACACACACACACCCACGTTTACATGGCTTTACTTCCGAGGACAACTATTGTTCCTATATTGTTACTCGTCCTCGGACAGTCGACGGAATAAAGCACAAATTCATTGTTCGACGTTCGAGGACTATTGTCCGGCTTCCGAGGACCATTGTTGTCATGATTTCTTTTTTGTTCTCTGTCCGAAAATGTCCTCGGACATAATGCTAAACAAACGCACGCACACACACACACACATATCCTGTTCTGTTGTCTTTAGTTTTGTTATAATGCTTATTATTATTTGTTTCATTGTTTGATTTAGCAAATAAGCTTGAAGGCCAGGAGTGACCTGCTTCATTCCGTTCCATCATTATCTCTTCATATATATATATATATATATATATTTTTACATTTGCAAAAGGCATGATTCAATAAGAAGAGCTGAAAGAAGTCCAGAATTATCATCCCTATGCAAATAAAGTTCCATAACCAGTCAATTATTTGTTTGTTTGTTTGTTTTATTCTCTTCTGCATACATAATCAATACAAAACAAGTCAAAATATAACATGTAATATAAAAGGTATAAATTATCAAGACAAATGATATAGTAAAAGCAATGACTAAGGTAAATTATCAAAAAAGGGTGTCAAATGATGTGGAATATGCATATAAGAAAATTGTATAAATTAAAGGTTCATCAAAATTTATAGATGCAAAAGAAGGACTGTCATTATAAGCGACAAAGTGCTTGAAAACATGACAGCCCCAGACAAAACTACTGGAACATAATAAACCAAGTAGCTAATGCAGAATGGAGATATATTCATGATTGCAAATCAATACTAATGATGAAAAACGATAATGGAGGCGATGGTAATAAATGTGGTGATGATGATGATGGTGATGATGGTGATGAATGATGATGAGAAAAAAAATATAAGGGTTGAAATATACACACAGAAATTTCACATTTGATACTCTGACAACAACATCTTTTTAACTTTGGCTTTAAATGAGTAAAGGGTGGAGCATGATTTTATATTTTCAGGAAGAGAATTCCATAGGTCTGGACCATGGTGCCGTATAGATTTATGAGCTATAATTAATTTGGGATTGAAAAGGTGAAAATTTGTAGCGGAACGAGTAGGGTAAGAATGAATAGAATTGTTGAAATTGTAAAAGTTATGAAATGCAACCGGGAGCAAATTTTTGACATATTTGAACATAAAAAGTAAGCTTTGAAGTGAATTTATGTCAAAAATTGTTAGAGTTTTTAGTTTGTGAAAAATAGGATTCGAGTGGGATAAATAAGATGACCCAGAGCATATGCGAACAGCTTTCTTCTGCAATAAATAAATAGAATTGAGTTTACTTTTAGCAGTAGTGGCCCAAACTAAATTGCAGTATGATATATAAGGTAGAATTAATGAGTTGTAAAGCATGAAAAGTGTTTCGCAAGGAATATATTTTTTAAGTCTATATAGTACACCAACATTCTTACAAATAGTCATAGTTATATGGCGTATATGGGCTAACCAATTTAAATTTTCGTCAATAATAATACCCAAAAAATTTGTATCTTTCTTCCTTTCAAGAGGTATATTATCTATATTTATATTATAAGGAAAATCAATGACATGTGAGTTTAAGTGTTTGAAGTACATAAAGTTAGTTTTATTTAAATTAAGAGATAGTCTATTGCATTTAAACCACAACGCTAATTTTGGTAACTCATTGTTCAGTGTGTCAACTAAGGTGTCCAAGTTTTTATGTGAACAGAAAATGTTTGTGTCATCAGCAAATAATATAAACGATAACGAGGGTGTAGTATTAGTTAAATCATTGATATATATCAAAAAAATTAAGGGACCGAATATTGAGCCTTGCGGAACCCCACATTTTATTGACATAAAATTTGAAGAATTATTATCATATTCTACATACTGTTTCCGGTTTGATAAGTAACACTCGAACCATGAAAGAGCAACTCCTCGAATACCATATAAGTTAAGCTTTTTAAGTAAAATTTGGTGATCAAGCGCATCGGCTTTTGATAAGTCCATGAAAACTCCTATAATGTGTTCTTTGTTCGACATTGCATTCGTTATTTTATCATACAATTGTATTAGTGCTAAGTCGGTGGAATGTCTTTTCCTAAAACCATATTGGTTAGGATTAAGAAAATTATAAGTTTCTAAAAAATTAAAAAGCCGACTGTAAATAAGTTTTTCCAATATTTTTGATATGCTGGGGAGAATAGATATGGGTCTGTAATTGCTGATGTCATGGGGGTCATCTTTTTTTAAAAACAGGATTAACTTTGGCAATTTTCAGGGAATCTGGACATTTCCCAGTATTAAGAGATATATTAAAAATGTGGGCTAAAGGAGACGCAACAAAGTATATAATTTCTTTAAGAAGAAACGTGCTAATTCTATCGTGACCCTTTGATTTACTTGATTTGAGTTCTTTAGTTATTTTGGTTATTTCACTTGGGTCAGTTGGGCTTAAAAACAATGATGAATTTGTTGGTTGGGGAAGGAATTTAGCAAAACTTTCATTTGGTTTATGGAGTTTATTTGCAAGATTAGGTCCAATATTAACAAAAAATGAATTAAAGGCACTTGCAACATCTTCAGATTTGATGGCTTTATTTTCAAGAGTAAAATTATCACTGGGTGATTTTATAGTTTTCTTACCAATTAAATCATTAATTATCTCCCAGGTACATTTCATATTAGATTTCACTCTATTTAGTTTATCAGCGTAATACATTTTTCGAGAAATTCGAATGATGTTCGTTAGTTTGTTACGGTATGTTTTATACTTATTTTTGTCGTGTACAGTCGCATTCATAATATAATTCCTATAGAGTTTGTTTCTTGTGCGTATTGATTTTAAAATTGCCTTTGTTATCCACGGCATTTTAGGCCTGTTACTTTTCTTGTTGCCTGATACTAACGGAAAATTTGTAAGATTTTGTTAAAATTGCCATATGCAATATTTACGTTTGACTCGTTATATACATCCAACCATTCTTCTGATGCTAAATCCCTTTTAAATGATTCAATATTTTGAGGTGTTTCTTTTCGATACTTGATAGATTCATGTGGCATTTGTTTACAAGGTTCTTTATCACATATCAAAAAAATTGGCAAATGATCAGATATATCAGCATATATCAACCCACTAGTAATTTCCTTATCAAAAACATTAGAAAAAATGTTATCGATAAGAGTTGAAGATTGGCTATCAATTCTGGTTGGTTTGCTGATATGAGGATAACAACCATTTGAATAAATAAATTGTAGGAGTGTACCATGAATGCTACTACATGTATTTGATAACATGTCAATATTAAAGTCACCCATAAAATATAATTCTTTTCCTTCTCCTGTGAGAGTATGAAGACATTTATCAAGATCCTCATAAAATAAGTTAGCATGGGTATGAGGGGGTCTGTAAATTAATCCAATTATTGTGTTTTTGTTATTGGTATTTATGAGTTCTATAAATAAGGATTCACTTTCTTTTACAGATATATCTTTTCGAATTATAAAGTTTAAATTATCCCTGACATAAAATGCAATACCCCCCATCTCTTTTTTCTTCACGGTCATGTCTAATCAGGGTATAATTTTGTAAATCAAATAGATTAGGTGAAGTATTATGAAGCCAAGTTTCAATGACACCAATGATGGAAAAGGGAAAATCATTCAGAGTATGCAGCATTGTTTCCAGAGCATCAAAGTTTTTGTTTAAGCTTCTAGTATTAACATGAGTTAAACTAAATTTCTGTCTTATCACTTGAAAAGTAGAAGAAAATTCGTCAATTGTGTAGTATTTATCATCGGGTGATACAGAATTAAACATTGGTATATCAAGTAGATCATCCATGCTTGATTTTTGTTATTACCAATTGTGTGGTTGAGAGTTTGAACACTTTATGAGCAGAATTTCTGTGTTGTATAGTAAGATGGTGATAGTGATCATGAAATGTAAAAGAAAATAAATGATGATGGCCATGGCGATGATGATGATGATGATGATGATGATGATGAAAATGATGATCATTGGATAGGGATCTCACAACTGGAATTAGAAAATAAACTATCATAATAAGAATTCAATGTGACTCAATTATTTTGAGTATCTCAGCCATGAGTTGAATTATAACTACAGGAACATATAAGACAATAAGAATTTATACCATTGTATGTAGTGAAAGGTAATAATGTACAGTTAGGGTACCGTATAGTATAAAAAAGTAATATAGTCTTCATACGGATTAACAGAAGATACAAAGTCATATAATTATTACTTAAGCACATGAATATAAAGCAGTGTCATAATAAGTTGCGTTTAATGTAATTTAAATAATATACGCACTTAAAATGACACAACTGCATAAACATATTAACAAATTAAATCAGCAGAACCTGATAAGTAAAGAGCACAAGCAAAAAAGAATTTGCAGTTTTGTCATGTATATTCCAAAGTGAATGAGTGTATCGTAAGGATGCACATTTTGGAAAAAGAAACAACCATAGCAATGACACATGTTGCATAGTACACTGGTTTAAGATCGAAAATGTTGAAAGCGTGATTATTAGTTGAGGCGTAAAAAACACCACCGTAATATAAAACGTTTCAGTTGAGCTGAAAATGTGTTCAAAGCAACAATGTATTTGAATTGTCTAATTTAATATTTGGTGGAGAAAACAAGAAAAGGTTATAAAATTTAAAATCATGAGACATAGAAAAATATTTCAGCTATCTGTCAGCTAATAAATCGTGCATATCATGATTACAGCACGTTTAATATATATAAGAGTATTTGGCTTTGATGCAACGAGTTCATGCTATGGTTCAGTAGTGCTTTGGTTAGAGTTGTTTGCACAGAATTAGCAACAGGTAATATATGCAGAGCTATAGAGTGGGATGATAAACGTTGCGGTTCATTCATAATGGTTTGATTTAGACTTGCGCATGATTGACGGTCCAGTGAACGTATTAATGATAATTACACATGTGATAGCAGGAATTACTTGATTATTAATATTCACATTAGTGAGTATTACTGATTCAAGCTGCAGTTTTCAAAATCAGTATGAATATTACTAAAACTGTGGAGTTGTCAAAAAAGGTGAATATTACTGAAATTGCAGCATTGTCACATTCAATGTTTCAATCTACATGTATAACTGAAACAGATATGCTCTAATATTGTATCTGTAGCATTGTAAGTAATATGTGGAAAATGCCTGCAGTTTGACCTTAAAGTCAGACTTACTTGATCTATGCAATAAACTTTGTATCGTTTTGCATCACACACCACTATCCATTAAGAAATGCTACATCATGTACTATCTTTATCAATAAATATTTCAATGACACAAGTTTAACAATATAAAAATATCAATATCAAGCAATATCATTCTGAAGGGGTATGTTTTTCATGCAGTTACCCTTTGAAAACCCCAGAATATTTGGGCTTCACCATCTATCCATATTCCAAACGTCCCTGAATACTTTAATTTTAACAGTAATATCAATGATGATTGGCACATGTAGTGTATTCGTTCATATTTTATTAAGTTATTGTATTACATTTATGTATATTGCTCGTAAAAGCGCTGCAATACATTTACTGTAAGAGCGCTACAATAATGTCATTATTGTATTGCAAAGTATGTCACGCATTATAGCCATGTTTACGTATTGGAATATGGAGATAATGAAAGACAGAGGTCATCATTACCGAATGAAACAATTCTACTACATTAAGATTTGAAAGACGTGTAAGTTGGAATATCAACCAAAAAAAAATGTAATACGCATCTGCAAAATCAATTCCCTAGAGTTGCTTATAAAATAAATAGAACTAGAAATGTGCATTGCTGGGGCCGCGCAATGCTAAATGTATCCCCCGGCACTGGCAGCGATTTGAAGGAGGGACAAAGACCCTCCCCCATTCCCTCCCTCAAACAAAAGGATGGTGTAGAAATTAGATGTGTAGGTTTCACTAAGACACATCTTCATATAAAATTTGAAAGAAATGTGGCCTGCCGAGTGCACTCACGCCATGCCCTGAAGTATGACCTTTGACCCTATAAAAGACGGAACACTGGTGACAGCATCACCAAAAACTATAGGTTTTTAGATTACACCAAGAGACACCTTCATGCAAAATTTGAACGAAATCCGTCAAGAAATGCAGAGTGCAAGAAATGGAAAAATGACCTTTGACCCTATAAAGGACGGAACAATGAGGGCAGCATCACCAAAAATTAAATATGTGTAGATTATACCAAGATACATCTCCATACAAAATTTGAATGAAATCTGTCAAGAAATGCAGAAGTAAGAGTGCACAAAAGGGACAAATGAGCTTTGACCCTATTTAATTACGGAACAATGAGGGCAGCATCACCAAACAGTAAAGATGTGTAGATTATACCAAGATACATCTCCATACAAAATTTGAAAGAAATCCATCAAGAAATGTGGCCTGCAGAGTGAACTCACGCCATCCCTTGAAGTATGACCTTTGACCCTATAAAAGACGGGACACTGGTGGCAGCATCACCAAAAAGTACAGATTTTTAGATTACACCAGGGGACACCTTCATGCAAAATTTGAACGAAATCCGTTGAGAAATGCAGAAGTAAGAGTGCAAGAAATGGAAAAATGACCTTTGACCCTATAAAGGACGGAACAATGAGGGCAGCATCACCAAAATTTGTAAAATCAGCACTGATTTTCTTATTTACTATATAAATCTATATACCTACCTATTATGCCTGTAGTCTTGACTACGGGACCCCTTCGAGAATTTAACACACATGAGTCACAATATTGTGCGCACCCCCCGTAATCCTATTGTCCCCTTCGCCACTCACGCGCGTCAACACGCTACGGCCATCTTCCTCTTTTGCGAGCAATCTCAAGTAGAAACATGTTGCTTGCAAGGTGAGGGGAAGGAGGGAGGGTCATAGGTAGGTATATAGATTTATATAGTAAATAAGAAAATCAGTGCTGATTTTACAAATTTACTGCAATAAATCATATATACCTACCTATTATGCCAGACCAGCGCCAACTCAAAGACCGGGAGGCATGTTTCGAGCAGAAGGGAATAGGATTACACCAAAGACTACAAAGAAGACACAGCGGCCTTCAAGGTGACTGACGCAAACAAAGCTTCACCTGCGGGAACATCCCTAAGGTAGCAAGAAATGAAGGAATTGGGCGAACGCCAATAAGCAGCCTTCAAAATATCAACAAGCGCCACACCTTGAAACAGAGCCCAAGAAGTGCTGACACTACGAGTATCATGAGCACGAGGCTTACTGTCGGATAAAAGAGCCTCTGTGCCAGTGGCCCTAATAGCTTCAACGATCCATCTAGAGATGGAATCAAGAGAGGCAGGAGAAAAAGGCTCTCTAGTGATCAGGAACAACTGATCATCCTTACGATAAGACTTAGTCTTATCAAAATACCATTTGAGAGCCCTTACAGGACACCAAACTTTGTCCTCACGCACCGAAGAAAAGTTAGAAAGCGGACAAAGAAAAATCTCAACAGGGCCAGAGGCAGCTGTCTGATTCTTGGCAACAAAAGAAGCCCTAGGAATCAATCTAACGCCTTTTCTCTCCCAGCGAACATGACCAGGAGTAAGACAGAGAGCATGAAGAGTACTGCGCCTCTGCCCAGAGGCAATAGCTACCAAAAAGAGCGTCTTAACCGTAAGATGATGAAGCGAAGCTTCACCTAACGGTTCGAAAGGAGATTTCGCCAAGGCCTCCGGGACCTTAGGCAGACTCCAAGACGGCACTAACTTAGAAAAAGAAGGTCGTTTCAGAAAGAACGAACGAATCAAACCACTTAGTAGCGGGGAATTGGAAATCACCGAACCAACCGAGAAACCCGAATGAATGGCCCCGATCGCCGAACGGTAGCCTCGGATAGTAGAGATAGATCTCCCTTTGTCAAATAACGAGATTAAGAAATCCGCAATTGAACCAATAGGAGCCTTAGAAGGGGTTTGATTTCTCTCTTTGCACCAAAGGAAAAAGACCGAGAGACGGGAATTGTAAATTTCCCTAGCAGAAACCCTACGACTGGACATTAAAAAGTCCGCGGCTCTATCAGAGAGACCCCCGACTGTCTTGCAGATTCCCTGACAGGGGCCAAGCAGTCAAATGAAGAGACTCCGGACTGTGGTGAAAAATCCCCGATAGGGGCTGTAACACCAGATCCGCTCTTAACGGGAGAACGAACGGTTGAGCCCTTAAGAGGCTCATAAGTTCTGGAAACCAATTCCTCCTGGGCCAAAAGGGAGCTATTACGAGCACCCGCGCCCGATCTTCCCTGATTTTCCGCAAGACACGCGGAATCAGTTGGAAGGGAGGAAAGGTGAATCCCTGAAGGTTCTCCCAGCTGAGGGAGAAAGCATCGAGAGCCCATGCTCCCTGATCGCGAACACGGGAGCAATACTTCGGCAGCTGGTGATTTAGCACCGACGCAAATAGATCCACTTCCAGTGGACCTAGGCAACTGCGAATGCGGCAAAATACCTCCGGATGGAGCGTCCATTCCGATGGAAGATACCTGCCCCGAGACAGAAAATCCGCAATGAGGTTTTCCCGACCGGGGATGAAAGAGGCCACGGGTGTGATTGCCATGCGACGACACCACCTCCACAGCTGAGCTGCTAGGGCATTCAGGGCAACCGTACGAGTGCCTCCCTGCCGATTGATATATGCCGCCACAGTAACATTGTCCGTGAGAATCAGAACCGAACGACTGAGAAGTCGACTTCTGAAATGGAGCAAGGTCAACAGAACTGCCATAAACTCCAGGACATTGATATGAGGAAGAGTCCCAAGATGAGACCAATCCCCCGCAACCGTGCTGCCGTTGCAGTGTCCTCCCCACCCCAACCGAGAGGCGTCCGTCGAAACCGATATCGACGGAAGAGGGGCAGAGAAGGACCTGCCTCGCGCGAGAAACACCTCGCTCGTCCAACAAGAGAGAAGAGACTTGAACCTTACTGGTACTGGAATCCAGACCAAAAGAGAGTCTTTTCCCGGCTTGAAGAACCTGAGGAGATGTCTCTGAAAGGGTCTCATGAGGAGCCGGCAGTCCTCTAAAACATCGACTAGACTGGCTAGATAACCTAGAAACTGAAGCCACTGTCTGGCCGAGACTCTTCTGGCCAGCAAGAGCTTGCGAGCCGCAGAGACAATGGTGAGAATCCTGTCTCGACTGGGCCGAGCCAACTGATTCCTTATGTCTAACACCGCCCCCAGAAAAAACTGGGCTGCGAGTGGGAACTAACTCTTACTTTTCCCAATTTATTAGGAAACCTAAGTCTTGAGTAAGATTGACGAGCAAACTAGTCTCGTCCAACAAACAATCGCGCAACTCCGCTAGGAGAAGCCAATCGTCCAGGTAGCAAAAAATAGCCGAAGGCCGCATCGCCTCAGAGAGGCTGCCAGCACGGCTACCACCTGAGTAAGAACCCGAGGGACTGGGCACAGCCCGAAGGGAAGAGTGCGAAAACGATAAGTCTCTGAGAGGAAGAAAAACCCCAGAAGATCGCGCAAAGCGCGATGAACGGGAAAGTGGAAATACGCATCTTCGAAATTATCAAGACCGCGTAGTCCTTCCTCTTGATCAACGGGAGAATGGAGGCGAGAGTCTCCATCCAAAAAAGTACTGAAGTTTTCCCAAGCGCTTGGGAATAACAAAAGTCGGAGAAAGGGAAAAAGACAGCCTGTGAGGTGACCGAGTTCCTATAGCACCTCCGGGGAGCGGGGCGGACAGATCTATGAAGAATCCGTCTCGTCCGTCAAAGAGAACAAAAGCGTCCGCGGAGATGGCCTCCCAAGCGGGGAGAAAGGAACGAAGACAGCCACCAACCAATACTCTGCGACGGTACATGACCGAGGCAGCTGCAGTGGAAAACTATGACTACTGCAAACCAAACATGACGCTCAAAAGAAGCA
This sequence comes from Heliocidaris erythrogramma, assembly GCA_025617745.1. Taxonomy (NCBI): domain Eukaryota; kingdom Metazoa; phylum Echinodermata; class Echinoidea; order Camarodonta; family Echinometridae; genus Heliocidaris; species Heliocidaris erythrogramma. The sequence continues at coordinate 23,206,655 of CM046854.1, read as the reverse complement.
CCGCTTCAATGCATCCAAAATCCAGCTAGAAATCCTCCGCAAGAGAAAAACGCTCGGAGGAATCCCGCTGCCTGAACCCAAGCAAAGTCGAACCCTGCGCGCGGGTTGACTAAAAGTCAGGGAAAGTTTAGAACAAAGCAATCGCTTCTACCCCACAAAGGGAGAGCAACTAAGGCTCTGCCTGCCCCAGCGATTCGGAGACCGAAGCTTGAGAGGCCGCTTCCAAAACTGGATCCGCCTGAAATGATCGTGACAAAGAATCACGAACAAAGGCCGAAACGGTCGGATTCACGCATGAACCGCCATAAGCCTCCTCACCCGACGGAGCCCCGAGGCTGCGAGACTAGGAGGCTCATGTGATCTCATCACAGACAAAGAAGAATAAACCATAAAAGGCTAATTAGTCTCGATGTCCGACCCAAAAAAGGGACAAGAGCAGGGGATGTGAATCCCGGTACAAGGGACCAGCCCTGAGTCTGGGCAAAGCCCATCTCACACTGAACATCTCAGCTTGAGAGACCGGAGGGTTAGCTAAACCCGATGGGCAAGAGGCAGGCAAAGCCTTGCCTCTTTTAGCCCCTTCCCTAGGCTTCTGATTGGCCCAAAAAGAGCCTAAGTCGAAACCCGCTATTCAGAGCGTTTATTCGGTTTCGTTCGGATCCCCGAAGCCCTTCGGGAACACGAACCGAACCCTCCACTGAGGGACGCTCACCTCCCTTTATGGGAGAAGTGCGCTGAGGGTATTGAACCCAAAGACGCACACCAATTACCCATATCGGCCGAGCAAGGAGATGCAACAGCCATGGGCCGGACGCCAAGGCGCCCAGAGCAAGGGCGGACCGGGATGACCCGGCAAAGGAACGCCAACAAAGGACTCAGCAGGAATCCCGCTGCTTAAACCAACGCGAAGTCGAACCCTGCGCGCGGGTTGACTAAAATTCAGAGAGATATCTGGATAACAAAGCAACCGCTTCCACCCCACAGAGGGCGAGCGATTGAGACTCCGCCTGCCCAAGCGATTCAAAAACGAAGCTTGAGAGGCCAGCCCCAAATCTGATTCCACCCGAGTGGAAAGAGACAAAGGAACGCTAACAAAGGCCTCAGCAGGCAGAGCCCCGCATGGTTCAACGAAAGTCTCCTCGCCCAGCGGCGCCCCAAGGGCCGCGGGAATAGGAGGCACATGCGAAACCGACTCAGACAAAGACAAATCCAACACAAAAGGCTGATTAGTCTCAAAGTCAGACCCCTGAATAGGGACAGAAGTCAGGGTTGAAGTAGCCGGTACAAAGGACCAACCCTGATTCTGAGCAAAAGCCCGCATCATGCTGAACATGTCAGCTTGAGAGGAGCTAGCTGGGTTAGCCAGGCCAGACGGGCAAGAGGCCGGCAAAGCCTTGCCACTTTTTGCCTACTTCTTGGCCTTTTTCTTGGCTGGCTCGACAAGAGTCGTAGCCTAAACCCTTTTGTTAGAACGCTTAATCGGATTCATTCGGATCTCCGAAGCCACTTCGGAAACACGAACCGATCCCTCCGCGGAGGGACGTTCACTTCCCAAAAAGGGATTGGAGCGCTCATGGCGTAAGCCTAGAGAATCGCCCAAATCACCCATATTGGTTAAGCAAGAAGATGCAGTAGCCATGGGTTGGGAGCTAAAAGCTCCCAGTGCGTGGGCAGACCGAGATGACTCGGTTTGTGCCCGATGACTACTAAAGGCGTGTGAACCCGCTATTGGACCGCTCGAAAGCAGCAATAGGGGAGCACTAGTAGTCACGCACTCAGGTGAAAACACCTGTTGCTCCGAAGAGCGTCCATAATTGTTAGCTCGAGCATTCCCATCAGCTGGCAACTGAGACAGCCCAGAAAGTACTCGTTCCCCCATATGGCGTTTGCCGGGGGCTAGGGTTTGAGAACCCAGACCAACATGGACTAAGCCCGTGGGTTGCCCTGCAGTAGTGGGGCGCGTCTCCCCTAACGGATCAGAGCGAGTGAACGCTACCGTACGGGAAACAACAGCCCCCCCCCCCCCTCTGGTCTCAGCGACCGGGGGATTGGATTCGTTAGATATCCAAACCACTAGAATCTGACGCCACCCACCCCGAAACCACGGGCTTCGGAGTTGACAATCCCGATTCAGTTAACGCCACCCGTCCCGAAGCCGCAAGCTCCGAAACTGGCAAACTCTGCAAGGAAACACCACTAGGCAACTTACCCTTAGCCCTCCTCCCTCCCCCATGTACCAAAGTACTCGGGAGAGTTCTGGAAGGCCGAGTCGTCTTGCTAGACGACTCTTCGGAAGAAGCAGGTCTCCGTGACCTAGCTGCTTCTTCTTCCGAATTCATACCACTGCAATAAAACAGACAAAAAAGTATACTTTTCGAAATAAGAAATACTTCAACTGAATGCAGTAAAATAAGAGTAAAATTTATTTGAGAGATACGCACAAAAGATTTTCACAGCCAAAAAACCGTAAGAACAAACACCGAACCCAAAGGCTCGGTGACAAACGGAAACACCCGCAAACACACAGAAATATCTACGTGGGGCTGACCGTGAAAGGGAAAAATAAATGCCAAGAAAAGGATATCAAAAATCCCTTGCAATCGGCAAAAGTGACTACTAAAACACACAGTACTATAATCTAAGCGAATATATGTACCTAAAAAGTGCTTTAAATGTGCGAAAAAGCGCACCTAAAAGATACTATACGACCTGATTTCTATACTATACGTCCTATCTCGTCGGGGGCGAGCAAGAAAGAGGAAGATGGCCGTAGCGTGTTGACGCGCGTGAGTGGCGAAGGGGACAATAGGATTACGGGGGGTGCGCACAATATTGTGACTCATGTGTGTTAAATTCTCGAAGGGGTCCCGTAGTCAAGACTACAGGCATAATAGGTAGGTATATATGATTTATTGCAGTAAATTAAACATGTGTAGATTATACCAAGATACATCTCCATACAAAATTTGAACAAAATCCGTTGAGAAATGTGGCCTGCAGAGTGCACTCACGCCATGCCCTGAAGTATGACCTTTGACCCTATAAAAGACGGAACACTGGTGGCAGCATCACCAAACACTATAGGTTTTTAAATTACACCAAGATACACCTTCATGCAAAATTTGAACGAAATCCGTTGAGAAATGTGACCGCCAGAGCGCACACAAGAGTACACACAAGACATCTATCAAAATATGACCTTTGACCCTATAAAAGACGGAACACTGGGGGCAGCATCACCAAAATCTATAGGGTTCCAGATTTTACCAAGAGACACCTTCATACAAAATTTGAACAAAATCCGTTGAGAAATGTGACCGCTAGAGCGCAAACTATCCCCCAAAATATGGCCTTTTACCCTATAAAAGACGGAACACTGGGGGCAGCATCACCGGAAACTATAGGGGTCCAGATTTTACCAAGATACACGTCCACAGGAAGTCTGAAAGAAATTCGTCGAGAAATGTGACCGCTAGAGCGCACACAAGAATGTGACGCGGCGGCGGCGAAACGCTGCTGAATCCAAAGTATCCTCCGGCATACTGCCGGGGGATACAATAAATATCAACATCGTAATATTACTATAAACAGGTATATTCTTTAATCTAACAATGGACATGAAAATAAAAATGAATGCATACATTTCATTGCTCTCTTGGAATATGCGAATATTATCAGTTACACTTTTGAAAGACAGATCATTATTTACAGATTAAAACATACATTTATCTTATAAAACATGTACATGATGATACAACTAAAACTGTATTAATTTTAACAAGAAAGACTATATATTCCCATATTCGTTTACTTCTCCACTCAATTATTTATATCAGATAACACTTAAACAAAATAAACTGCTTTGTACTGTATCGCTTAATAATCATGTCCTGAACATCATAACATAACTTGGCACATTCCCGCTGTCAATGCACAAAGCTAGTAATCTTATCTAATTTATCACTATAATTTAATCGGCTTGTCTCGAATGGGTGGGGTGCGGGAGCGGGATGGGAGCGGGATGGGAGCGGGAACGGGCACACCCTTTCGAGACAAGCCCCCCCCCGGTTATCTCGAATGGACGCGTTCCCAGCGAGAAGTTCAATGAACGCGCCACTTCGAGACAACCGGGGGGCTTTCCTCGAATGAGTGTGTTGAGTAGACTTTTGTAACAGACGTTTTAGAATTTTTTTTGAAAAATGTACTCTTGCTGGTTTTTTCGTTTTTCTTTTGTCTAAGATGTAGAAAATATAACCGGCAGTGGCGGCACCAGGATTTTTAAAGTGGGGTGGGGGGGGGGGGGGGCAAATGGGGGGCAAAAGAAATTGTTGGGGGCAAGGGCGGACAAACAAAATTTTCCACCCTTTTATTTTTTTCACTCCGAAAATTATTGGGGGCAACTGGGGGGCAAAGCTTCTGACTGGGGGGCAAATGCCCCCCCCCCCCCATGCCCCCCGGTGCCGTCACTGATAACCGGGGGTTGTCAAATGAATGTATGAGGTTGCATGAATTCATAATGGAATGTTCATTTAAAATTCAAAGGTCTGGTCGGGCAGACAGTCCAGAATAGAATGTTAATTCACTGCGGCGTATTTTTTTACGGGGGGGGGGGGGGGAGGCACGAGATGGCCATGCCCCACCCCTTATTGGTGGGTGAGTAAGAAAATAGGAAGATGAATGAGGAAGATGAAAAAATATTCCCGGGAAAATGTAAATAGGGGTCAATTTTCGCAGACTCTGGTGGTTTCCTCCCCGGGGATAGGTGGGGGGGGGGGGGGGGGGGGGTTAATTTCCTAAATTGCCTGGATAGGGGGTCCAATATCTCAGAAAATTTCCCGGGATAGGGGGTAAAACAAATTCCAACTTCTCCGGAATAGGGGGTCACTTTTGAAAAGGAGTTACGAGCATAGGCCTACCCCTGGTATGGGGAGTTGGGGGCCGGGTACAAACGACCTTTTGATATGAGTTTTGACTTTTGATAGTGGGTATTGATAGAATGATAGTGGCATTAAAAGGTGTTTCTAACTTTGGAAAGATGATAAACACACCTTGGCTTATGTCAGCACATGTCTGTAACACAATTTCACAATATTTAACAGGTCACGCCAAAAAAATAAAAATAAATTAACAATCCTAGCTACGCCACTTGCCCTTTCTTCCCCGTGTGTTTTAATGCATAATTATTCAATTCTCTGATTTATTTTGCACAAATAATGATTTCCTTGTCAAAAGCATTTTTAGATACCGTTTTTTTATATTTTCTACATCTTAGACAAAAGAAAAACGAAAAAACCAGCAAGAGTACATTTTTCAAAAAAAATTCTAAAACGTCTGTTACAAAAGTCTACTCAACACACTCATTCGAGGAAAGCCCCCCCGGTTGTCTCGAAGTGGCGCGTTCATTGAACTTCTCGCTGGGAACGCGTCCATTCGAGATAACCGGGGGGGCTTGTCTCGAAAGGGTGTGCCCGTTCCCGCTCCCATCCCGCTCCCATCCCGCTCCCGCACCCCACCCATTCGAGACAAGCCATTTAATCTAACAATTTGACCCAATGAAATAGAAGAAAGTTAGAGTGAATGAATCCTATCTGCAAACTTAATATATCAGGTCAATTTAAGAAAAAAGCAACAATAATCAGAACGGCAGATCCCTGATGAATTATCGCTGAATACAATGCAATTATAAATAAATAAGTCACCTATAATATGTTTTACTCTAACTTTAACAAACTTCCTCTAAAAAATCCCGAGTTATTTTATGAGTGCATTTTTTCCCAAATTTAAAATCATGTTTACTAAAGAAGCTAGGTATATTTTACAAGAACATACCTGGTTTACCCAAATATTGTTATGATGATATTGAATGTTTGTTATTTCCCAATCTAAATGATAGATGAATCAAAGCTATGAGTATTCATTAGCTGAAATAGCAAGTTTACAGCCATAATTTTGGGAACACAAAGGGATCGAGCTCAAGCTTTCATTTAAATCTGCAGTAGATGCATCATACATTTCAAAACAAATAACTGGGCCATATCCATACCTGTGGGCAGATCCTATTCTAAGCCGGATTCTACTTGTTTGTTTGTTTGAAAAGATTTTATTTTCTGCATTTCAATCAATTCTCAAATTACAATAACAGAAATAACAAATCAATTGCCATATAAACAAATTAAATTTACACTTTGTTGATTCAAGTAATTGATGTAACACTGTCATTAAATTGCATATATAATTTACAGATGTACATGATAAATGTAGGCTAATTTATGCGATATAAGTTACAATTGTTATGCGAGGTATTACAAAATAATTTGCAGAATCAAAGAATCATACAAAGAAACAATACATGAATGATATTTATATGACCCGAGATACACATTATGTACAATTGTATATTGGAGTCTATGACCCCGTTTACACAGAGACTGAAGTCGACTTTAGTCGAATTTGAACTCGAGTTCATTTGTGTGTAAACAGGGTAGTCGCAATTAGAACTCGAGTTCAAAACTCGAATTCGAATGACGACCCAGAGCAACATTTATCGAATTCAAACTCGACTTTTATCGAATTTAAATTCGCTATTTGCTGTGTGAACGGACACGTAATTGAAAGTCGACTAGCAAATATCCAGCCAGTGACCCCGTCATACGTCACTTCCGGTATTGCTAAGCAACGCGTCAGTAAATAAGCGTCTTCCAACAAGTGAACCACAACGCACGAACGATCCTACATAACCCGCCGAAGTCACCAGGACAATTCAGACAATACATCCAAATCAATAGAAAAAGCTGGCTATTTGAGCAATTTAGCTACAAGCAAATCTTAAAAATAAAATTTTGTCTATTACGGCAGGTTTGTGGGAGCGGGTCACATATCGATTCTGACCCATGTACAAAAGGTAAATGTGTGAAAAACTGACATGGAGGCTTAACAGAGTTGTCAAGTTTATAGGTTTATTCAGGCAAAGATATTGGAAAATTACACTATGAATGAAGCATTGCGTTGCATAGCTCAAACTATTTTAATGTTAAACAATATTTAACCAGTAAATCACTGAAGTATCTTGTAAATTCTACCTTTTGCAGTCTTTCGCCCCCCCCCCCCCAAAAAAAAAGAAGCGGCTGGATTGAAGAAAAAAATCTTCCCGCCATCTTCTTAAACGGTCTGCTCGACGAGCAGATCTGACACGTTGCTGTGCATATAATTATTGATCAGGATATTCCTATTCCGACGTAAAATCATACGAAACCAGATCAAAATGACTGCGCACACAATACTCGCTACCGCCATTTGAACTCACTCGCGGGTTTTCACAAATTTAACCCGGAAGTTGATAATCACGATATTCCCACCAAGCGAGGGCGTAATCAAGTCGAATTCACTTTCCTTCTGAATTCGAGTTCGTCCAACGCTTGGTGTAAACAGCCCACCGAAAAATAATTTATGCTAATCCAAGGTCGCAATTGAATTCGCTGTCGAATTTGAACTCGAGTTCACTCTGTGTAAACGTGGTCTATTTTTGAAGCAGAAGGCCGCCGTTATAAGCGGAGCTTGAATAGGACGGTCGGCCAAAAATAAATATCTAAAAGTACTTAAGAAATGTATGATGGGCCATATGGAAATACAGTAAAGTCCAGTTTTATGTTAATGATTTTAAAGTCATAAATAGAAGGGGAAAAAAAAATGATTCTACTTGATCCCCAATTGTCTTCTTTTTATTAACCTGAATGTGAACATTATACTTGTCTGCTTTTACAAGACATATTCAATACCAAGTAGTACAAAAGAATATATATATATATAGATATATATATATATATATATATATACGCACACACCCACATACTCACGCAGGTATACTTGTGTGTCTTTCCCTTTGTTTTCTCTATTGTTCAAATAGCCACACAAGCAGCAAAAAAAGCCACACAAGCCTGACGGAATAAAGGCATCTATTGTGTTTGACTGTCCAATTAGTCACATAAGTATACCTCTCTTGGTACACACCTAACCACACAATTAAGTGTATTATACCTTTGAGGCCAATAAAAGTACTGGTGATTTCAGTTCAAATGCAAAATGCAGCAATAATGCAATTTCTTCATTCATATTTTAGAAAAATATAATCCTACAAATATCTATGAAACATGTACATGTATATAAACATCTTATCAAAAACAGGATATCATTACAAAAGTAAAATCATGAATTTGAATTCATAAACATCTTTACATTTATAGCCATGAGAAAATATGATAGTGACGGAAAGTCTGTTAGTAAATTCGTGGTAAACATATTTACAACATTGCACTTTAACAATCTTAGCGGCAAGCTAATGTAGACATTGACAGCTAAAAATGAACTCATAGTACTGTTACTACATGCACAGGAATTTTCATGAAACATGTATTTTGTGATTGTTTTATCTATAAAAACATAATAGCATGATAAATGAAAAAAAAAGGCATCAGTTCAAATTTAGACTTTATTTTTGCAAAGAAAATTCACAAGAAAATGAAAAAAAAAAAATACTATTACAATGTATTGTGTCCGCTGAGTTCTTTACCCTTTTTGTACCCCATTTCTTAACAAGGCAATAGCCAAATTGTGTCTCGCTTACAATGTACCTGTGACCAAATTACAAGAATGTCGCCAAAGAGCTTCCCTGGCAGCTCCAGGAACAATGTATGCAAAGTTACTAGTCATAAGCAGGTCTTGTGGGTAGAAACTGTAACATACATGTATGTCCTCACATGACCTTTGACCTTACCGTGTGACCCTTGAAAACCCCCTAACTGTGAATGTCCCCAAGTGCATCTCTGACACAAGTTTGGTCACAAAAGGCTTAACGGTTGCTAAGTTATTGGTCACAGGAGAGTTTTAAAACATATGACCTCAAATGACCTTTCACCTTATATGACCTCAACAACACCATAACATAAAGGTCCCCCCACTGAACTCTACACTACGTAGTGTAGAGTTCAGTTGGTCCCCCTAGTGCATCCCTGACCCAAGTTTGGTCACAATAAGACTGTTGAGAAGTTATTTATCATAAAGAGAGTCTTGCAGGTAAACTTTACCATTTGTGTCGGACGCCAGAAGACGGACAGATGTCATTTGGATACCCTAGTCTCAACTCCACCTTTGGTGGGTGAAACAAAAATCTTCATGCTGATGTACCAAATGTAGTGTGACTTCCCATATTGTCAAAAAATATCGTTTTCGAGGACAGAATCAAATAGTGATGTGTTATAGTAATAAAAAAAAAAATTCTTTCCATGTAAGTGAATTAATACATATAAGAAAAGGAAAGTTTCAAATTGATTCTACACGTAGAATCATCACACATCATAACCAAATTGTGTGTTAAATAAAGGTACTTTACATCTTGGATGATATCAATCGTGATCTCAAATCAGACTCATTAGTTGTTTTATCTTCATTGTTAAGTGAAATGTGCACAGCGTGTAACACACTGTTACGTTGTCAATTATATCTATTTTGAAATTGTCTTATTACACATTAATTGTAAAAAACAGAAACATGCAGATCAAAATTTGAAATGTTCACACAAGAAATACAAAGAATTTAGCTTGTGGTGGTCAATATAGGTAAAACAACTAACCAGTCCAAGTCTATTCACTGAGTGTCAAATTTGATGTGTTTGCACTTGGAATGGGTTTGCTCAGTTTTCTGACATATCCCCACAAAACATACTGTAACAGTCATATAGGCTTACATTTACACACACCTAATAAACCTCCTTGGATAAACAGACATGACTGTGTAACATTTGATTATCAAAACATGTATTGACTACTTAAGAGCAAAACTGCATAGTACACAGGTTTGTACTAGCCCATATTGATTTTTTAGACGAAGCATTAATCAGACAAAACATCTACATTGACATTTGTCAATATATACATGTATATATTTCAACATGGCAACTGCATATTGGACCTCCAAAGAGTTGTGAGGCAACATGAAGTCCATATTGATTCATGAAAGCATAAACATGGTTTTCTATGTTATACAGATTGTCGGTCATGTTACATTGTCAGTTACGGTACGCTTTTCCCTGCATCATTATACGGTGCTCCCTTCCTACTAGTACATGTATGTAACATCCAGTATTTCTGCAGAAAATTGAAGTTAGACGGTAGAAGGAAGATTTTAGATATGCCTAGAACTAACAAATTGGAGAAAAACAAAATAATTTTGATGTTTTTGTCAATCATGTTACAGGCCATGAAGAAAGTTCGACTGAAAAGATTGTCTCAATTTCATTCTGAAGAAAATACCAGCATCGGTTTGCTTTTTCAGTGAGATAGATGTGTGGACGCATAGCAAACAGAAAATTTCAATACATTACATGAAGATATAAAAAGTAAATTGATTCAGATTTCAGTTTCTTACTTCTCTGAGAAAAAAAAATGTAGTTGAAGTGACAAAATAGCAACAAATTACTGTCATTTTCCAAACACTAATCGAAATGATAAATTCTCTTTGGATATGACACTTTAAATTTGTCCTCTGTTAGATTATAATGATTAGAACTGGCATATGAAGTGTTGAATTTTTCTCATTTTTGTCAAATCTCCATGGAATAGCCGATTTCAACTAATTATTTTGCACAGAAGTCTCTATTACAAAACTATATGTAATACATAGACCACTACAATGTATATCACTGGAGTAATTTCACTAGTAATATGCTGCACTGGCATTATCACTAGCTCACTTTAAGTACCAAACAACTCATGGGCAAGATGAGTCTGATCAACCTTTACTAGAGCAGCCTTCAGGGCTTCACACTCTGTATCCTTAGTTTGCTTCTTTCGCCAGTCTCTCAGCATTGACAAAGTCCCCGCACATGTTACTTCTTGTCCCTTATTGTTTGTGGCAATATAACCAAATATAGCTTCAGGATTAAACCCAAGTGCCTTTCCTAGCTTATTAATCTCAATAACCTTTAAAATCTTCATGGCAACAGTCATCAGGATCTCATCGAAGTCATGCTGCACCGCAGCAGGCTTTGCCTCATCTACCTTGCTTTCCTTGTGTGAACTGAAATTAGAAAGAGAAATCAGTATGGAGTGACATCTCTCTTTCAATCTTTTAATCTCCCGTAAAATAATGTACATGTATGTAATTTCGATGGTTCGTTACTCTGAAATTGAAATAGGGTTCATACATTTAATTCCAAGAATGAAATAATTCCAAAGGTTCATAATTCTGAGAAATGAAATAGCACCAAGTATCGTTTTCTGAATTACGAAGTTTAGAATAATGAATCCTATTTCATTTTCGGAATATGAACATTATTTTATTTTCTGAATTAGGAAAAAATAAATATTATTTCAATCGCAGAATTATGAACCTTCAGAATACTATAAACATACATGTAGGTTTATCTTGAATCAGAATACATCATATTTAATTTATTTCTGTGCATGCTCTAAGCTCAGAGTGTTATTATCTAACGATAATGCTTAAACTTATTACAGAGGATAGATAGAGACACAACTTACTCCGGAATTTCCTCTTCAGTTCGATGTGATGTTTGAGATATCTGAGAACTTGATGCACCTTCTAACTGTTCTGTAATTTTCAGAATCACAAAAAAAGTTTCTTTTTAGAAATAATTCATAGTGTTAACTGTTAACCAGAGGAAGTATGTTGAGCATATCTCACTCTTCTCAAGCTTCTCCCCTTTTCCTTGTTCCTCTTTATTACAGTGCATAGGGACATATTGTGATACATGTATGTGCTATATAAATATGGTACATGTATAAAGTACTGATGAGTTAATATTAATTTTCCTGTAGGTCTGTGTCATGAACAAGGAACCTATTATTCAATATAAACAGCTAGCTGTAGAAAGCAAAATACTATACATAACTTCATCAAACATGTATATGGACATGCTCTATAAAAAAAGAATATCAAATATCAAATGGGCCAGCTTATGAGTTCCTTGAAATCTGTAGGTACATGTAAAACGCACATGCATATTTAAGCTCATGCATGAGCAATGATCCACCATTGCTTTCGTATCTCTTAAAGATGATGTTTTGCATATACACATTCAATAGGAATAGAAAATTAATACCATACTACAGATTTGTCACTGATATAATATCTGATATCATATCAGATTCTCTTGATAGAGATTATGTGAAAAATAAATTTGTTCCCAAGGTCACAATTCACCGCTTAAGTTTATGTTCATTAACTCAAAAACACAGAATGACTCTAGCCACTCTATGCTAAAAGAAGATGACTCTACTTTATTTAGAGATGATAACACTTTTGTATGGCCAGAAAAAGTGCAATATTTTTCTAGGCCATTTGAAAAAAATTAGTTTGCTCGTTGACTACATGTACCTCAATGCATCGAGAATTATTCTTTCCAGAAATCAAGACTTTGACCAATGCTATTTCTTTTTTTTTTGGGGGGGGGGGGGTGGGAAGGGGAGGGGAAGGGGTTCTGTATTCCTGATACATTGCAAAATTTGCTTCCTTAACATCACATTTGAGTCAGTTCAAAAATGGAATTTAATATTTTACAGCTACCATTGCTAGTCTATACTACGGTGTGACTACGGTGTGACTACGGTACAAACAGCAGCAATGTTCATTGTTCTACCAGAGTGGATTTCAGTAACACAATTTCGAACTGGTTTGCCTACCTGTGCTATTCATCGTCTACATGTCCCACATAGGCCTAATGATACACAGTGGAAGCTAGAGTACAAGAAACAGTCAATACACTGCTACAAAATGGAACCATTCAGCCAGGACTGCACACCTCATTTAAGGTAACTCACTATAACAAGGACCTTGGGACCATGAAAATTACTTTGTTATATCAGGAATCTCCTCATATCATGGTTAATAAACAAAAGGACATAAAGACCTGGGGCCAGCAAAATTATAATTGTTATATCAGAGCTTTATAACAAGTTTCCACTGTATGTCACATTACAGCTTTTCTTTATAAAATGTCATGCCAACAAAACAATATCTCAAGAAGCATATCATGTCCTGAAAGGAAATAGCTTATTCCTTGCCAGAGGTAAGGAGGCTGGTTGTCATGTGCACATATCATGCATGACAAAAATAATGTCAAAGCATCCTGTTCAGCTTGTGAAACCGTTGATTTGGCCACTCATTAGGTAGCATATATTGGTATCCTCACTCTGTTTGGAATAAGATTCATTATGTGTAAGACTTTCTTCTTGAGAAGGACATTGATGTTTTGTGTCTTATGTCTAATACAGAGACTTGGCTTCTTGCCTGAAACACAACAGGACAACTGACTCCACACCAATACAGTTTCACCAGTTGTATCCTGTTTATCATCAGATCAAGGTACATGGGACCATGGTGGGATTGGAATCCGCTCTAAATCAGGGTTTTAGCTCATACAAAACCAGAATACAGTCAAACCTGTCTTAGCGGCCACCTGTCTATAGCGGCCACCTGCTTATAGCGGCCACCAAAAAATCCCCCGCAGGATATTACTGTGTTGTAGACCCTGCATATAGCGGTCACCTGCCTAACGCGGCCACCCATTATGTATCCCTTGGTCAATATCTGACCGCCTATAGCGGCCAGGCCACCAATATCGAGGCGAGCCGTAGCTTCATGCACAAAAAGTAGTTTTTGCCGTAAAAAGTTAGGCATAATAAAGCCGCGATGTGTTTACCGAGTCCTAGCTCAGTCACACTCTCGCAAAAACGTCCTGAATAGATTCTACAATGGCCAAGAAGATCTAAAAGTTTTACCACATTGCCGACTAATTAGAGATTAAAAGTCTTTTTAGTAAGAATTAAGCACTAGTATTGTTTACGTAATCTTCGCAAAATCCAGCTGCGATCTCCTGCACCTGTATCGTTCTCTATATAGTGCTTACCCTATCGCGGTCGGCATTGATAGCGATCGCCATTGGGCAATAGCACAGGCTCGTACACTTCAATATTAATTTTTATTTTTTAAAAGATTTATTTTAAAAAAATTAAAGGGTTAAAGCTACCGAAAAAAATTATAAAAGAGTGATCTTTTTTAGAAAGTGAAAATAATAAAATACTACCCAGCTATTATTTTTTTAAGGATCAATAATAACGATTTCATGTACGAAATTGTCCCGCTGAAAAACAGCAGGAAAACTCGTCCACCAGCGATCCACTGCATGCATTGTCGACGTTCGTACTTTCGACAAATCAAGCGAGCACCTTCTATCGCCTGTTCTCAAAAACAGTTAAAACTTCTTTTAAACCATTCAAAAGGCAAATATTTACTGAATGAAAATTGATTGCATGATTTTATTCAAAAGATAAACTTATTATTGTAATTTTTTGACAAGAAGCAAAAGCATGATTAGACATCGTTTTTAGACTAGTATAAAAATCAAGAACAGCAGTCTACCGTGGGCATGGTGGGCGACTACATACGTGGTAATTTGAGGGAAAATTCTTATTCTTATTCTTATTTTTCTTATTTATTGACAACAAAGCACATTATTTTGGAATTTTATATATCATATGACATGTTATACATTGTATATTTCGAATTGCGATACAATCACTTCTTTTAAAAAAAAAGTTCAAGCAATTTCTTTCCCTTAAATATGTAGTTATTTTTCTGTTCCCACTTTTTTTTTTGTCTATATTCGTGTTATATATATATATTTTTTTTTATTTGTGTCTATATCATTTTCACGATATATTTATGAATACATGTATACGTTAGGGAACTATGCTTTATTTATGCAGTTCCCCATTTAATTTTCTAATATCGTTTTTGACTTATTTTGTATTTGTTCTGAACGTACTTTTTAATCGAGAATGAAATAAATGAGAATTGAATTGAATTGAAATAGGAAACATGACAAGAACATACAGTACAAAAGCACTGTCAAGTACTTTAGATGGAACCCATTGAATCCACACCTACCATGTCTACCTGATATGGATAATGATCCCCAAATATTATGAGGCAAGTATGAACTTTTTTTTTTGTCGTTTATTTAAAGGAGAATTAACCGCAGAATATACATGTACTTATGTTCAATGGTGTAATATATTCTTAATCATTGGACTGTATCACTTTAGAAATAAAATATCAGAAAAGGATTTAAATCAAGATATTCTAGCACACGGTATCATCTGCTCACACTTTATATGGGGGCTGCCATTTTCTTGATGATATGGAGTTGTATATGAACGACTGGAAACCGTTCCGGTCAGGAAGATATTTTTAATCCTAGAGCTGAATTGCTTCTCTTCATTACAAAAAATCCCCATATATGATGGAAAAATTTTAACAGGGGTAAACATATATTCTAAAATGTGAAATTTATAGATTTCTTTTTAAATACTCCGGTTTTGCTATTAAATAGAAATCGATTTCTTGGGCTTGCCTGGAATAGCAGAACATAAATTATACAACGCGCATTCTGACTATTGAAGTCCATTATCTCAAAGCATGTTGCTATTACGCGGTTTCGACACGCATTGTGTTTTCTACAAACAGGATGCTACCGTTAACTAGCAAGGATGTACTACCCACCCCCCACTCGAGTAATGTTATTTACCAATTTCAGTGCCGGTGCGATGCCAGGTACGTGGGCCGTACTTCTCAGCGGTTGGCTGATCGCATTAAACAACACGTCCCCTCGACTATTCGGAACTGTACAATGAATCAGCGCATGCAGCCCGTCCGTGCCTGCAAATCTGAAATGCACGCTAACAGACCAAAGGTAGCCAAATGCGATTCAGCGATTGGTCTCCATTTGCTGAACAATCCAGCTTGCGCACTAAGCTATGCCGACGATCAATTTGTAAAATCAGCACTGATTTTCTTATTTACTATATAAATCTATATACCTACCTATTATGCTAGTAGTCTTGACTATGCGACCCCTTCGAGAACTTTAACACAAATGAGTCACAATATTGTGCGCACCCCCCGTAATCCTATTGTTCCCCTTCGCCACTCACGCGCGGCAACACGCAACGGCCATCTTCCTCTTTTGCGAGCAACCCCAAGTAGAAACATGTTGCTTGCAAGGTGAGGGGAAGGAGGGAGGGTCATAGGTAGGTATATAGATTTATATAGTAAATAAGAAAATCAGTGCTGATTTTACAAATTTACTGCAATAAATCATATATACCTACCTATTATGCTAGACCAGCGCCAACTCAAAGACCGGGAGGCATGTTTCAAGAGGAGAAGGGAACAGGATTACAAAGAAGACACAGCGGCCTTCAAGGTAGCTGACGCAAAAATAGCCTCACCTGCAGGGACATCCCTAAGGTAGCAAGAAATGAAGGAATTGGACGAACGCCAATAAGCAGTCTTCAAAATATCATCAAGCGTCACACCTTGAAAAAGAGCCCAAGAAGTGCTGACACTACGAGTGTCATGAGCATGAGGCTTACTGTCAGACAAAAGAGCCTCTGTGCCAGCAGCCCTAATAGCCTCGACAATCCATCTAGAAATGGAATCAAGAGAAGCAGGAGAAAAAGACTCTCTAGTGATCAGGAACAACTGATCATCTTTACGATAAGACTTAGTCTTATCAATATACCATTTGAGAGCTCTAACAGGACACCAAACCTTGTCCTCCCGCACTGACGAAAATTCAGAAAGCGGGCAAAGAAAAATCTCAACAGGGCCAGAGGAAGCCGTTTGATTCTTGGCAATAAAAGAAGCCTTAGGAATCAATCTAACACCTTTTCTCTCCCAGCGAACATGACCAGGAGTAAGACAGAGGGCATGAAGAGTACTGCGCCTCTGCCCAGAGGCAATGGCTACCAAGAAGAGCGTCTTAAGCAACGGCTCAAAAGGAGGCTTTGCCAGAGCTTCTAAGACCTTAGGCAGACTCCAAGACGGGACTAACTTAGAACGAGGAGGACGTTTCAGAAAGAACGACCGAATCAAACCACTCAACAGCGGGGAATTAGAAATCCCCGAACCATCTGAGAACCCCGAATGAATGGCCCCGATCGCCGATCGGTAGCCTTGGATAGTAGAGATGAATCTCCCTTTGTCAAATAGCGAGATTAGAAAATCCGCAATTGGACCAATATAAGCCTAAGACGGGGTTTGATTTCGCTCTTTACACCAAAGGAAAAAGACCGAAAGACGGGAATTATAAATTTCCCTAGTAGAAACTCTACGACTGGACATTAAAAAGTCCGCGGCTCTATCCGAGAGACCCGACTGTCTTGCAGATTCCCCAACAGGGGCCAAGCAGTCAAATGAAGGGACACTGGACTGTGGTGAAGAATCCCCGAGAGGGGTTGCAACACTAGATCCGTTCTTAACAGAAGAAGGAACGGTTGAGCCACCAGAAGGCTCATTAGCTCCGGAAACCAAGACCTCCTGGGCCAAAAAGGAGCTATCACAAGCACCCGAGCCCGATCTTCCCTGATCTTCCGCGAGACTCGCGGAATCAGCTGGAAGGGAGGGAAGGCGAACCCTCGAAGATTCTCCCAACCGAGAGAGAAAGCGTCCAGAGCCCACACTTCCTGATCGCGAACACGGGAGCAAAGATTCGGAAGTTGGTGGTTCAGGACCGACGCAAAAAGATCCACTTCCAGTGGATCCAGGCGACTGCGAATGCGGCAAAAGACCTCTGGATGGAGCATCCATTTTGATGGAAGACACCTGCCCCGGGACAGAAAATCCGCAATGAGGTTCTTCTGACCGGGGATGAAAGAGGCAACGGGTGTGATCGCCATGCGACGACACCACCTCCACAGCTGTGCTGCTAGGGCATTCAGGGAAGCAGAACGAGTGCCTCCCTGCCGATTGATATAAGCCGCCACAGTGACATTGTCCGTGAGGATCAGAACTGAACGACTGAGAAGCCGACTTCTGAAGTGGAGCAGGGTTAAAAGAACTGCCATAAACTCCAGGACATTGATATGGGGAAGAGTCCCAAGATGAGGCCAATCCCCCGCGACCGTGCTGCCATTGCAATGTCCGCCCCACCCAAACTGAGAGGCATCCGTCGAAAACCGAGATCGACAGAAGGGGGGTACGGAAGGACTTGCCTCGCGCGAGAAACTCCTCGTTCGTCCAACGGGAGAGAAGAGACTTGATTCCTATTGGAACTGGAACCCGGACCAACAGAATCCTTGCCTGGTTTGTAAAACCTGAGGAGATGTCTCTGAAAAGGTCTCATAAGGAGCCGGCAAACCTCCAGAACATCTAGACTGGCAAGATAACCTAAAAACTGAAGCCACTGTCTGGCCTTGACCTTTCTGGCCAGAATAAGCTTGCGAGCCGCCGAGACAAAAAGTGAGAATCCTGTCTCGACTGGGCCGAGCCAACTGATTCCGAATGTCTCACACAGCCCCCAGAAAAAGTGGGCTGCGAGTAGGAACTAACTCTGACTTTTCCCAATTTATTAGGAAACCTAATTCTTGAGTAAGATTGACGAGCAAACGAGTCTCGTCCAACAAACGATCGTGCGACTCCACTAGAAGAAGCCAGTCGTCCAGGTAGCAAAATAGCCGAAGACCGCGGCGCCTCAGTGAGGCTGCCAGCACGGCTACAAACTGACTAAAAACCTGAGGGGCTGGGCGCAGCCCGAAGGGAAGAGCGCGAAAGCGAAAAGTCTCTGAGAGGAAGAAAAACCCCAGAAGATCGCGCGAAGCGCGATGAATGGGAACATGGAAATACGCATCCTTGAGATTTATCAAGACCGCGTATTCCTTCCTCTTGATCAACGGGAGAATGGAGGCGAGAGTCTCCATCCGAAAATATACTGAAGGAATGAATTTGTTTATTCTTTAAGTTCAGTATCCAACGAAGTTTTCCCGAGCGCTTGGGAATAACAAAAGTCGGAGAAAGGGAAATCAAGACAGAGACCTGTTTTCGCGCATCGATTTCTCTTTGAAAAACCGTAGCAAATTGACCGCCAAAAAGCGAAGGACCCCGAGACGGAACATCCCGGAGAAGCGGTGCGATGTCCGACTCCTTAACCCCAAGGGCCGTAAGAACCAAGACTCTGCGACGGTACGTGACCGAGGCAGCTACAGTGGAAAGCTGTGACCACTGCAAACTAAAAAGAGTATGCAGCAGGTCATCGATAACCAGCTTGTCACAACACTCCAACGCTTATCCCCAGACTTGAAAGCGACAGAGGTTAGCGGATTGATCGCCCGCAAGCGACGACCCACCGCTAAAATCTCCGGAGAGAGAGACTTAGCTTTGAAAAAGCTGTCTTGATCTTGGGAAACAAAGGCAAAGGCCTTACCCCTAACCGCAACAGGGCGCTTAACTAGAAGCGCTGCTTCAATGCGGTCATACTCCAGCTTGAAATCCTCCGCAAGAGAAATACCCTCGGAGGAATCTTGCTGCCTGAACCAACGCGAAGTCGAACCCTGCGTGCGGGCTGACTGAAATTCAGGGAGATATTTGGACAACAAAGCAATCGCTTCTACCCCACAAAGGGCGAGCGACTGAGGCTCTGCCTGCCCAAACGATTCGGAAACCGAAGCTTGAGAGGCCGCCTCTAAATCTGGTTCCGCCTGAATTGATTGGGACAAAGGACCGCCAACAAAGGACGAAACAGGCGGACCCTCCCATGGACCACCATAAGTCTCCTCGCCCGGCGGAGCCCCGAGGGCCGCGGGAATAGGAGGCGCATGCGATCCCGTCTCAGACAATGAAGAATCAACCATAAAAGGCTGATTAGTCTCAATGTATTTGGGTATTTGCCCACCAACTACTAAAGGCATGCGAACTCGCTATTGAACCATTAGAGAGCGGCAATAGGAGAGCACTAGTAGTCGTGCACTCAGTGCGAGTGCGGACCGAGATGACCCGGTATTTGCCCACCGACTATTAAAGGCATGTGAACTCGCTATTGAACCACTAGAGAGCGGCAATAGGAGAGCACTAGTAGTCGCGCACTCAGGTGATAACACCTGTTGCTCCGTAGAGCGCCCATAATTGTTAGCTCGAGCCTCCCCATCAGCTGGCAATATAGACAGCCCGGGCAGTACTCGTTCCCCCACTTGGCATCGGCCGGGGGCTAGGGTTTGAGAACCCAGACCAACATGGGCTGAGCCCGTGAGCTGCCCTGCAGTAGTGGCACGCGTCTCCCCTAACGGATTTAAGCGAGTCATCGCTACCGTGCGGGAAACAGACGTCCCCCCTTCTGGTCTTAACGACCGGGGGATTGGATTCGTGATATCCAAACCACTAGAACCTGACGCCACCCACCCCGAAGCCACGGGCATCGGAGTTGACGTCCCAAGTTCAACTAACGCCACCCGCCCCGAAGCCGCAAGCTCCGAGACTGGCAAACTCTGCAGGGAAACACCACTGGGCAACTTACCTGCAGCCCTCCTCCCTCCCCCATGTACAGAAGTACTCGGGAGAGTTCTGGAGGGCCGAGTCGTCTTGCTAGACGACTCTTCGGAAGAAGCAGGTCTCCGCGACCTAGCTGCTTCTTCTTCCGAACTCATAACACTGCAATAAAACAGACAATAAAGTATACCAAAATATGAAATACTTTAACTGAGTGCAGGTAATAATAATAAAATTTTGGAGATACGCACAAAAAAATTTCACAGCAAAAAACCGTAACAACAAACACCGAACCCAAAGGCTCGGTGACAAACGGAAACACCCGCAAACACACAGATATATCTACGTGGGGCTGACCGTGAAAGTGAAAAATAATTGCCAAGAAAGGAATAAAAAATCCCTTGCAATCGGCAAGAGTGACTAATAAAACACAAGAGTACTATAATCTAGACGAATATAAGTACCGAAAAGTGCTTTTAAGATGCGAAAAAGCGCGCTGAAAAGATACAAAAAGACCTGATTTCAGGAGCGCCGTGACTCGACATCCTAACTCGTCGGGGGCGAGCAAGAAAGAGGAAGATGGCCGTTGCGTGTTGCCGCGCGTGAGTGGCGAAGGGGAACAATAGGATTACTGGGGGTGCGCACAATATTGTGACTCATTTGTGTTAAGTTCTCGAAGGGGTCGCGTAGTCAAGACTACTAGCATAATAGGTAGGTATATATGATTTATTGCAGTAAATTCTCAATTATGTCCCGGGCCAGGAGCACAGCGCATTTACGCTTCCTGGAAGCTGCCTACATTCAATCGCACGAACCCCTTCTGTGCAGACGAAAGGAGTTCGTCCAAGCTTTGCGATTGTTTTGAAATTACGGCGTCTGGGTTGCGTCCGGGTTCATCGGGTATAATATAGTTGATTTCAAGTAATTTGTTTATATACCTGCGTGATAACCTGATGATTGCAGGTCGAAAAGCTTTGTTATCATGTCTCTTTTTCGTGCCATATTGAAATTTTGTAGTACCAAGAAATTATAAATATATATACATAATGTTCCACGTATTGGCATAGGCTATGATGATATCAAAATAAAGGATGACTGAAATGCATTGATTGCCAATTACAGAAATTTTATATACAGTCAAACCTGTCTTAGCGGCCACCTGTCTATAGCGGCCACCTGCTTATAGCGGCCACCAAAAAATCCCCCGCAGGATATTACTGTGTTGTAGACCCTGCATATAGCGGTCACCTGCCTAACGCGGCCAGCGGCCACCCATTACGTATCCCTCGGTCAATATCTGACCGCGTATAGCGGCCACCAATATCGAGTCGAGCCGTAGCTTCATGCACAAAAAGTAGTTTTTGCCATAAAAAGTTAGGCATAATAAAGCCGCGATGTGTTTACCGAGTCCTAGCTCAGTCACACTCTCGCACAAACGTCCTGAATAGATTCTACAATGGCCAAGAAGATCTAAAAGTTTTACCACATTGCCGACTAATTAGAGATTAAAAGTCTTTTTAGTAAGAATTAAGCACTAGTATTGTTCGTTTACGTAATCTTCGCACCATCCAGCTGCGATCTCCTGCACCTGTATTGTTCTCTTAAGCTATCACGGTCGGCATTGATAGCGATCGCCATTGCGCAATAGCACAGGCTCGTACACTTCAATATTATTTTTAATTTTTAAAAAGATTTATAAAAAAAAATTAAATGGTTAAAGCTATCGAAAAAAATTATAAAAGAGTGTTTTTTTTTTAGAAAGTGAAAATAATAAAATACTACCCAGCTATTATTTTTTTAAGGATCAATAATAACGATTTCATGTACGAAATTGTCCTGCTGAAAAACAGCAGGAAAACTCGTCTACCATGTACAGCGATCCATTGCACTGTCGACGTTCGCACTTTCGACGAATCAAGCGAGCACCTTCTATCGCCTGTTCTCAAAAACAGTTAAAACTTCTTTTAAACCATTCAAAAGGCAAATATTTATTGAATGAAAATTGATTGCATGATTTTATTCAAAAGATAAACTTATTATTGTAATTTTTTTTAAAGAAGCAAAAGCATGATTAGACATCGTTTTTATAAAAATCAAGAAACAGCAGTCTACCGTGTACGTGGTAATTTGCGGGAAAATTCATTTTACAGAGATTGCTTGTATATCTATTGTTTTTCTCATTTATTGACAACAAACCACATTATTTTGGCATTTTATATATCATATGACATGTTACACGTCAAATCTGTAGATCTATAGGAGTATGGATACATGTACACTATAAGTGATGTTGCGTGTATGTGCAAAAATTAAAAATGGCCGCCGACCTGTCTATAGCGGCCACCCGTCTATAGCGGCCACTTTTTCCGTTTCCCTTTGGTGGCCGCTATAGACAGGTTTGACTGTATATATATATATAGTAAGTAGGCCTAAACCGTGTTCTGAATCGTTGGACAGTCCCCTAGTAAAAGCCATATTAATTTTTCTTATTTTTTAAAAAGATGATAATAGTTACAAACTCCAATCTCCCTGGTTACATATGACATGATTTTTGTTTGAAAGATGGAATGGAGGTATTTACCCATGCATCTTGTATCGAACAAGATTTTTTGTGTATTACTCTGAGTGAGCTTGAGAGTGACGATAGCATTCTCCTGTTGATGCTGCAGATCTAGGATGAAGGGCACCTTGCACCTGTTTGTACTGAAGAGGCGACTGTATTCCAGAATCTGTAAAAAATGAAGTTCCATAGAAAATGTTTCGACCAGTGTGTGACTGAGTACTTATAATCACTTTTATATGTTCAAAATTATGTTTAGGTAGAAGAATGTGAACATAGGTGGCAGGTGTCGTCACGGGAAACCGTTTTGCAAAGAACATTTTCTACAACTATTAATGTTTTTTGTTAAGTGTGTCGACAAATGAATGGATATTCATTCATCCATCTTACCTCAGTTTCATGACCTCGCTCGGCATGATCACAGCTAACAGTCAGGTCTTTTCGTTCAATCATTATCTCATCATCTTCATCTAACGCAGGTTTATAGAGGTGTCCTTTGGTATATGTCTAACCATTGAAATGAAAATTATAATTCATATTAGGCCCACATAGTCTATAAATCTGTATTTACACCTTCAGGAGCCTGAACCATTAAAGTCTATTCAGTTTGTATAATGTATAATCCTCGATTAGGAATGTTTTGCATTATCGTCTATAGTCTAGGTGACATAATGATATTTCTTAACGGTTTTGAAATAAAATTCGGTTGTTTGATCATTTGGGAGTGTTTAGATTTGAATGCTGTGCAGATTTATAACGTTTTAAAGAGCGTTTTCACATTATTTTTTGTCCAAAAATGGTATAGCACTATGTTAAATACATGGTTATGATGTCATGTAGGCTTATTGTGCCTATGATCTTCCCGAAGCGTGGCTTGCTTACCCAGGCATGCACTTACGATTGCTTGAGGAGGTTTATTTTGAAGCCGTAGTTCCATGAGAGGTTTCCTATTCAGAGGCATAGTTATTGGTAGATATGGCATGCAACACATCAACTTTCCTCTTCCAGATAGCCAGTCCCACAACATCGTCACCCATCGTGCACAAAAGTGTTCCAGTGATAGCTCAAAATAACTTCCATATACTTTGCATGTCGTCGACGTCTGGAGAATGCGTTCTACTTTGCCTGTTGACATATTCACATGTACAAATAGAGACGTATGAATAAACCAAGGAGGTACTATAGGCAAGTTTGCATAAATATAGTACCTCCTTGAATAAACGTCTTAGCCCTCATATTAAAACATTTGCTTATCCCATTACATTCTCCTCCACAAGTCATGAGATATCGGAATGTATATGCTCCTGAGGAACAGCATAGAGATTATAAAACTGTCATGTTTATGTATTGTTTCATTATGAAAAATAAAAAGGTAAAGCCATACTCAATGAGGTGATGACTACAAATTAAAGAAGTCGACGCGCAAATCCACCTATGGATATGGAACTAAAGTCACATTTACTATCCTCCTTTCATCAAACAAAATTAAATATTGACTAGAAGGTTCTAAATTGGATCATGTGCTTATGGAGAACGATGTAGAAACAGCAGAAATAAGTAACAACAATAAACTAAATACACTTATTTCTTAAGAGTAATCTACGCTCTTTGATATTACACCTGTTTGATGACTCCATGAATGAAGAACTGTCGTCACTTTTCCAGGGTTGTTGAGGACGGCGCAGTGTGGCATGATCAGCTGTACAGGTTTCTTGAACTGCAAGCCTGACGGTAAACACTTGAAACCAGGACTGACAACCATCTCGTCTTCTCCCAGCTCGATGTCATCTGGTAGCTGTGTAAGCACCTCTAATGTTATCTTGACTGGTTCTGAGATACCATTTTGAACATAAAAAAACATCTCTTCCAAGGTATTGTAATGACAGCTTACTTGGGAGGGGGTTGGGGTCTGTCCTGAGATATGGGGTTGGAATGAGAGCTCACCAGAGATAGGGGGGGGGGGGGGGGTACATTGAGCAGTGTTGTGAATTTAGGGGGGTCTCCAAGGCAGGAAAAGCCCGCGCAAAGCCCGCGATAGGGGGGTTCAGAAATTTTGGCAGCCCTGAGATAGGGGGTGCTTTCAAAGGGAGGGAACAAGCATACGCGTACCCTAAATAATACTGAGGGGGGGGGGGGGGGGGGGGGGGGGTAATCGATCCTGAGGAGGTTAAGTCCATGGGCCAGTAACCGAAAAGGTCCCCCCCCCTTAGGCACAATTTTAAATGATGTTTTTCTGTTAGCTAGGACCCTCAGCTATCAGAATCTACTTGTTTGCCAGTTGGTGGTGGGTGTGGCCACCAGGGCCGTTACCATGGTAACGGATCAAGAAAATATGAATTTTAGGAAAAGTCATATAATTCCAATTCACGAATCTAATACTTGGTAAGCATCCTAATATATGTATTTTAAGGTGCCTAATCGATTGCAACCATAATCAGAGCCATTTAAAGTCATGGGCGTGTCAAAAAATGGCCGTTACTATGGAAACGGTACATAAAAAGCGGGTATTTTTGACAACTTTCTAAACTTATAAATATGAAATAGCCAAAAAGGTGTATGCACAAGCCTAAAGTATGTTTTTCTATTAGCTAGGACCCTCAGCTATCATAATCTGCATATTTGATGTACAGTTGGTGGTGGGTGTGGCCTGTAGGACCGTTACTATGGTAACGATTTTTAATGTAACTTTCTTCAAACGAATAAAATATGTAAAACATTTCTCCCATCTTCCTCGCCTTTCCTTCCGTATCTCTTCTTTCGACCCCCTCCCCCTTCTAATCGGGTATTTACTATTTTTCACGATAGACGGAATCACGATAGACGGAGAGGCAAAGTTTAAGGGGGGGGGGGGGGGGGGTATTGTTTCTTACCAAATAATTAACTTTCTAGGTTATAATATTTTGTGAGCGAGCAAAACATTTAACATATCTCAGCGACAGCCACTGAGGGTGCATTATCTAGGGTTTTAGTATCATTATCAAAATACATGGTAAGATATGTACATAAAGTTACAGTTACCACCTCGCTGCGTGAATAAAAGATAATTGTTCGAATTTCAGACGTTTCAAAATTTCCTGGGGAGGGGGCTGAGGCTGAAGCCTGCCTCACAGGCATGCGTGCAGACTCTTTATCAATTTATCTCCCATCATTTTCTCTTTCTGTTCTTCTCTCCGTCCATTACTCTCTCTCATCTCACTTCGCCAAACATAGGTGTAGCCGGGGGCGAACTTTTTTTCTCCACGAACTTTTGTCACTAGCGTCCTAGACGCATTTGCAACTTTGAAATAGCCCTACAATGCTTGGAGTTGGATGGGATTTCAAAGTTTCATCCTACTTTTGGTAAAAAGAAAAATACAAGACGTTATTTTTGTAATGTCCAAACTGAGAGTCGAACCCACATACCTCAGGTTAAATGTCCGAGGGCTAACGCATCTCGCCACAGCAAGACGCTGGGAGCAACAGTCATTAATATTATCGCTTACGGAATAAACCCTATGATTGCGAAATTGATTTAAATCGGAGAGGATCAGGTGCGCATGCGCCAGGGAGGACAGGGACAAAAAGTTCGTGGGAAAAAAAAATTAGCAGCCGGGGGATGGGGTTCACCTGTTCATCCGCTAAATAAGGCCATCCACGAAAGTTAGGGGTTAAGACCTTATGCCTAGTCTACCCCTACCTCAGTGTCCCCCCCATGTTCAGCACGTCTGGCTACGCCAGTGCCACCCTAAAAACATCACAAAGACTTTCAAGAAATTAACTCAAGGGCAATTTCAATAGCTTATTGCATACATCACTGAAATCATGTTCGGATTACGTAATGCGTCGTTAATGTTTGTGCATTTCAATAGGTGATGGATATACTGAAATGGCCTTAGGATGATTTTTCGTACGCCTTTCAATGTTTTCCATGGTCATTTGAGATACATAAATGACAAGAGAAAATCTTTCAATGTGTATATTTTATTGCATAGATTTCATTTCGATACAAACCGTTTTGTTTTTTAGCGCAACAAACCTTAGGCTACTCTTACAGAAATTTTAAAGAAAGGAATTCAAACACACTCCAGTAACTAACCATGAAAAATAAAGTAAGGGCTCCAGGCACTTCTCAATAGAGTTAGAGTTATAAAAATACAAATACATTCATCTTCTACGTGTACAGAAAACAAAAAAAAACTCTGATGAAACTTTTATATTTCAGAAGTACAAAAAGTACAAATGCAATTTACGTCGTATCTTTAGAAAAAATAGTACGTATACTAACGACACTTCAGTATACGCAATACAAATAAATAAACCTTAAACCGTATTTATATAAAAATAAATTTCAACGATTGTCTAATTATACACGTTGTGCTAGATGTAGAACACTGTTTTATAACTACATACACTACGTGTACCATATTGGCTATATCCTGAATGAAAATAGTCATCAAATCTAAAAATTAAGTGCTAAAAACTTTTTTTTTTTTCATCGTTCATGATATTTTGAAAATTAACTATGATGGCGTTCAAGGGAACAAATATGTTGAGATATAAAACCAAATAAAACATGTCCTGATATAACACCCTCACTTCTAAGTTGTAACATTTTTATTAAGATTATGTAAAAAAAAGACAGCATGTAGAAATGTATTTTGCCCATCTCGATAACAATGACCGTGTTCAAATTCATGTAAATGCTGCTATGGAAATCATGTAAAATAAAACAAATCTTCTAGTCAAACAATATTTGTAAACTTTCAGGACATGATCATAATACGAATATGCGAATGGTAATATGCTTCATATCATTAAAACACTTTTTTAGGTAAGGATTTCTCTATTAAATCCATCCAATGTGTAGGTTTATCACTATCATATATATTTGATTAAGTTGATGCAATAAGAAAATCCCCGAAATGAGATGTTATGCATATCTTTCCTCATACAAATTAAATAGCACCACGATCATATTCCTTTTTAATACGTAAGCCTACACAGGACAGCAACTAAATAATGTACAAGTAACACCAATACGAGTTAAACCATAATACCAATACCTACATACTTTATAAACACATAAACACCTTTACATAAGAAGTAGCAATATATGATGAATATACATACAAGTATATCTGTGTTAGATATAAAAGAACTGTATATGTCTTTACATATATATATATATATATATATATATAAAAAATTATATATCCAGAATGATCACCCATATGCAAATAACGTTCAGTTACACATGTGATAGCTGGAATTACTTGGTTATGATCATTCATATTAGTGAGTATTATTGAAGCGGCAGTTTTCAAAGTCAATGTGAATATTACTGAAATTGTAGAGCTGTCAAATTAAGAGTGAAAATTACTGCAGCTGCAGAATTTTCAAAGTAATGTGAATATTACTGAAATTAAAGCATTGTCAAATTCAATGGTTTCATCTACAATTAAGACATGATATGCTCTTATTGTAATTGCAGCATTGTTTTAAGTACTGTAATGAAAATGGCTTAAGTTTGACATTAAGTCATGGTTGATAGAACTGTCAAATAAGTCAGACTTGCTTGATCTATTCGATGAACTCTGTATCGTTTTGCATCATACACCACTAGCCATTAAGAAATGCTACTACATGCACCCTCTTTATCAATAAATATGACACAATCTTTACAATATAAAAATATAAATAATTATAATATGTTTTTTTTACCCAGGGTAGCCATCAGTACTGAAGGGTGTAGTTTTCATGCAGTTATCCTTTGATAAACCCAAGAATATTTGGGCTTCACCATATCTTTCCGTATCTATGAATACCTATTTATTTGACAGTTATATCAACCATGATTGGCACGTGTAGTATTCGTTTATAATTAATTTGTGAAAGTTATTGTATACATTTCTGTAATATTGCTTATAAAAGCGCTGTGGTACATTTAATGTAAGCACACTATGCAACAATGTCAATAATAGTTGTAAAACCTGTAAGCACGTGTTTTATGATCCTTTTAGAAAGGTAAATTAATTACAAAGTCTATCACACATTATAAACATGTGTATGTATTGGAATAAGAAGAAAATAAAAGACAGAGGTCATCATTAGCAGTACAGAATGTAATATTTATACTACATTTCCCTTGAAAGACATATGTTGGAAACCATTTTTTTGTCTCGAGATTATACTCATCTGCAATCCCTATAGTTGCTTTTGAAATATATTTAATTTGTAAAATCAGCACTGATTTTCTTATTTACTATATAAATCTATATACCTACCTATTATGCCTGTAGTCTTGACTACGGGACCCCTTCGAGAATTATCACACATGTGTCACAATATTGTGCGCACCCCCCGTAATCCTATTGTCCCCTTCGCCACTCACGCGCGTCAATACGCTACGGCCATCTTCCTCTTTTGCGAGCAACCCCAAGAAGAAACATGTTGCTTGCAAGGAGCGGGGAAGGAGGGAGGGTCATAGGTAGGTATATAGATTTATATAGTAAATAAGAAAATCAGTGCTGATTTTACAAATTTACTGCAATAAATCATATATACCTACCTATTATGCCAGACCAGCGCCAACTCAAAGACCGGGAGGCATGTTTCGAGCGGAAGGAAATAGGATTACACCAAAGACTACAAAGAAGACACAGCGGCCTTCAAGGTGGCTGACGCAAACAAAGCTTCACCTGCGGGAATATCCCTAAGGTAGCAAGAAATGAAGGAATTGGGCGAACGCCAATAAGCAGCCTTCAAAATATCAACAAGCGCCACACCTTGAAACAGAGCCCAAGAAGTGCTGACACTACGAGTATCATGAGCACGAGGCTTACTGTCGGATAAAAGAGCCTCTGTGCCAGCGGCCCTAATAGCTTCAACGATCCATCTAGAAATGGAATCAAGAGAGGCAGGAGAAAAGGGCTCTCTAGTGATCAGGAACAACTGATCATCCTTACGATAAGACTTAGTCTTATCAATATACCATTTGAGAGCCCTAACAGGACACCAAACTTTGTCCTCACGCACCGAAGAAAAGTCAGAAAGCGGACAAAGAAAAATCTCAACAGGACCGGAGGTAGCTGTCTGATTCTTGGCAACGAAAGAAGCCCTAGGAATCAACCTAACACCTTTTCTCTCCCAGCGAACATGACCAGGAGTAAGACAGAGAGCATGAAGAGTACTGCGCCTCTGCCCAGAGGCAATAGCTACCAAAAAGAGCGTCTTAACCGTAAGATGATGAAGCGAAGCTTCACCTAACGGTTCAAAAGGAGGTTTCGCCAAGGCCTCCAGGACCTTAGGCAGACTCCAAGACGGCACTAACTTAGAAAACGAAGGTCGTTTCAGAAAGAACGAACGAATCAAACCACTTAGCAGCGGGGAATTGGAAATCCCCGAACCATCCGAAAAACCCGAATGAATGGCCCCGATCGCCGAACGGTAGCCTCGGATAGTAGAAATAGATCTCCCTTTGTCAAATAACGAGATTAAGAAATCCGCAATTGAACCAATAGGAGCCTTAGAAGGGGTTTGATTTCTCTCTTTGCACCAAAGGAAAAAGACAGAGAGACGGGAATTGTAAATTTCCCTAGTAGAAACCCTACGACTGGACATTAAAAAGTCCGCGGCTCTATCAGAGAGACCCGACTGTCTTGCAGATTCCCTGACAGGGGCCAAGCAGTCAAATGAAGAGACTCCGGATTGTGGTGAAGAATCCCCGATAGGGGCTGTAACACCAGATCCGCTCTTAACGGGAGAACTAACGGTTGAGCCCTTAGAAGGCTCATAAGTTCCGGAAACCAATTCCTCCTGGGCCAAAAGGGAACTATTACAAGCACCCTCGCCCGATCTTCCCTGATTTTCCGCAAGACACGCGGAATCAGTTGGAAGGGAGGAAAGGCGAATCCCTGAAGGTTCTCCCAGCTGAGGGAGAAAGCATCGAGAGCCCATGCTCCCTGATCGCGAACACGGGAGCAATACTTCGGCAGCTGGTGATTTAGCACCGACGCAAATAGATCCACTTCCAGTGGACCTAGGCAACTGCGAATGCGGCAAAATACCTCCGGATGGAGCATCCATTCCGATGGAAGATACCTGCCCCGGGACAGAAAATCCGCAATGAGGTTTTCCCGACCGGGGATGAAAGAGGCCACGGGTGTGATTGCCATGCGACGACACCACCTCCACAGCTGAGCTGCTAGGGCATTCAAGGCAACCGAACGAGTGCCTCCCTGCCGATTGATATATGCCGCCACAGTAACGTTGTCCGTGAGAATCAGAACCGAACGACTGAGAAGTCGACTTCTGAAATGGAGCAAGGTCAACAGAACTGCCATAAACTCCAGGACATTGATATGAGGAAGAGTCCCAAGATGAGACCAATCCCCCGCAACCGTGCTGCCGTTGCAGTGTCCTCCCCACCCCAACCGAGAGGCGTCCGTCGAAACCGATATCGACGGAAGAGGGACAGAGAAGGACCTGCCTCGCGCGAGAAACACCTCGCTCGTCCAACAAGCGAGAAGAGACTTGATCTTTACTGGTACTGGAATCCAGACCAAAAGAGAGTCTTTTCCCGGCTTGAAGAACCTGAGGAGATGTCTCTGAAAGGGTCTCATGAGGAGCCGGCAGTCCTCTAAAACATCGACTAGACTGGCTAGATAACCTAGAAACTGAAGCCACTGTCTGGCCGAGACTCTTCTGGCCAGCAAAAGCTTGCGAGCCGCAGAGACAATGGTGAGAATCCTGTCTCGACTGGGCCGAGCTAACTGATTCCTTATGTCTAACACCGCCCCCAGAAAAACTGGGCTGCGAGTGGGGACTAACTCTGACTTTTCCCAATTTATTAGGAAACCTAAGTCTTGAGTAAGAGAGACGAGCAAACGAGTCTCGTCCAACAAACGATCGCGCGACTCCGCAAGGAGAAGCCAATCGTCCAGGTAACAAAACAACCGCAGGCCGCGACGCCTCAGAAAGGCCGCTAGCACCGCTACAACTTGAGTAAAAACCCGAGGGGCCGGGCGCAGCCCGAAGGGAAGAGCCCGAAAACGATAAGTCTCCGAGAGGAAGGAGAACCCCAGAAGATCGCGAGATGCGCGATGAATGGGAATGTGAAAGTACGCGTCCTTGAGATCTATCGAGACCGCGTAGTCTTCCCTTTTGATCAACGGAAGAATGGAGGCAAGAGTCTCCATCCGAAAATGAACCGGAGGAATAAATTTGTTTATCCTCTTTAGGTTCAGTATCAAACGAAGTTTTCCCGAGCGCTTGGGAATAACAAATATTGGAGAAAGGGAAAGAGACGGCCTGTCTCTTACCCTTTCTATAGCCCTCTTTTCCAAAAGAGACTCGATCTCCTTCGAAGCATGAGACCGAGACAGGGCAGACATGGGAGGTGACCGAATTCTTATAGCCCCTCCGGGGAGCGAGGCGCAAAGATCTATGAAGAATCCGTCTCGCACGACGGAGAGAACAAACACGTCCCCGGAGATGGCCTCCCAAGCGGGGAGAAACGCATGAAGTCGGCCACCTACCACATTCGGTCGAACAAGCGCTCGGGGAAAAACATCAAAATCCAGGCTTGGCCTTCTGCGAAGCCATCGCCTTACCACGAGAACCTCTCGAAAAGCCCCTGCCACGACTCCCTCTCCCACGAGACGGAGCTGGCTGAGGCTCAGGAGGCGGGACCCTAGACACGCGACTGCGTTGACCCGAAACGGGACCAGCAGGTCTACGCCGAACAGGGGCCCGCGTTGGCTTAGAGCTAGTGTGAAACTGCTTAGTCATATCCGAGATCTGCTTTCGCGCATCGATCTCTCTTTGAAACACCGTAGCGAATTTACCACCAAAAAGCGAAGGACCCCGAGACGGAACATCTCGGAGAAGTTGAGCAATGCCCGACTCTCTAACACCCAGTGCTGAGAGAGCCGAGGTCCTGCGACGGAACGTAGCCGAAGCAGCTGCTGTGGAAAGCTGGACCACTGCAGACAAAAAAGAGTATGCAGCAAGTCGTCAATAATCAGCTTGTCACCATCGGTAACATTCAACTCCTCCGCCCTGGACCTAAGGTCGGAGAGAAGCCCTTGAAAAGCCGCCAAACGCATCCCTGACCTAATGTGGTTTTCAATATTAGACCAAATCTTATCCTCCGCCCTGAACGCAGCGGAGGTAAGCGGATTAGTCGCCCGCAAGCGACGACCAACCTCTAAAATCTCAGGAGAAAGAATCTTAGCCTTGAAAAAGCTGTCTTGGTCCTGAGAACAAAAGGCAAAGGCCTTACCCATGACCGCATTAGATCGCTTAACCAACAGCGCGGCCTCAATGCGGTCATACTCCAGCTTGAAAACCTCCTCAAGAGCAATACCCTCAGAGGAGACCTGCTGCTTGAAATTCCAACGCGAAGTCGAACCCTGCGCGCGGGTTGACTGAACTTCAGGGAGATATTTGGACAACGGAGCAATCGCTTCCACTCCACAGAGATTGAGCGATTGAGACTCCGCCTGCACAGGCGATTCGGGAACCGAAGCTTGAGAGGACGCATCCAAATCTGGTTCCACCCGAGTGGAATGAGACAAAGGAACGCTAACAAAGGCCTCCGCAGGCGGGTCCCCGCATGGTTCACCAAAAGTCTCCTCACCCGGCGGAGCCCCGAGGGCCGCGGGAATAGGAGGCACATGCGAATCAGTCTCAGACAAAGAGGAATCAATCACAAAAGGCTGATTAGACTCAAAGCGAGATCCCTGAATAGGGACAGAAGTCAGGGTTGAAGAAGCCGGTACAAAGGACCAACCCTGATTCTGAGCAAAAGCCCGCATCATACTGAACATGTCAGCTTGAGAGGAGCTAGCCGGGTCAGCCAGGCCAGACGGGCAAGAGGCCGGCAAAGCCTTGCCGCTTTTCGCCTTCTTCTTGGCCTTTTTCTTGGCTGGCTCGACAAGAGTCGTAGCCGAAACCCTTTTCTTAGAACGCTTAATCGGATTCGTTCGGATCCCCGAAGCCTCTTCGGAAACACGAACCGATCCCTCCGCGGAGGGACGTTCGCTTCCCATAAAGGGATTGGAGCGCTCATGGCGTAAGCCTAGAGAATCGCCCAAATCACCCATATTGGCCAGGCAAGAAGATGTCATAGCCATGGGTTGGGAGCTAAAAGCTCCCAGTGCGTGGGCAGACCGAGATGACTCGGTATGTGCCCGATGACTACTAAAGGCATGTGAACCCACTATTGGACCGCTCGAAAGCAGCAATAGGGGAGCACTAGTAGTCACGCACTCAGGTGAAAACACCTGTTGCTCCGAAGAGCGTCCATAATTGTTAGCTCGAGCATTCCCATCAGCTGGCAACTGAGACAGCCCAGAAAGTACTCGTTCCCCCATATGGCGTTTGCCGGGGGCTAGGGTTTGAGAACCCAGACCAACATGGACTAAGCCCGTGGGTTGCCCTGCAGTAGTGGGGCGCGTCTCCCCTAACGGATCAGAGCGAGTGAACGCTACCGTACGGGAAACAACAGCCCCCCCCTCTGGTCTCAGCGACCGGGGGATTGGATTCGAGATATCCAAACCACTAGAATCTGACGCCACCCACCCCGAAACCACAGGCTTCGGAGTTGACAATCCCGATTCAGTTAACGCCACCCGTCCCGAAGCCGCAAGCTCCGAAACTGGCAAACTCTGCAAGGGAACACCACTAGGCAACTTACCTTTAGCCCTCCTCCCTCCCCCGCGTACCGCTGTACTCGGGGGAGTTCTGGAAGGCCGAGTCGTCTTGCTAGACAAATCTTTGGAAGAAGCAGGTCTCCTTGACCCAGCTGCTTCTTCTTCCGAATTCATACCACTGCAATAAAACAGACAATAAAGTATACTTTTCAAATTAAGAAATACTTCAACTGAATGCAGTAAATAAAACTAAAGTTTATTTGGGAGATACGCACTAAAGAAATTTTCACAGCCTAAAAACCGTAAGAACAAACACCGAACCCGAAGGCTCGGTGACAAACGGAAACACCCGCAAACACGGAAATATCTACGTGGGGCTGACCGTGAAAGAGAAAAATAAATGCCAAGAAAGGGAATCAAAAATCCCTTGCAATCGGCAAGAGTGACTAATAAAACACAAAGTACTATAATCTAAACGAATATAGGTACCTAAAAGTGCTTTAACTATGTGAAAAAGCGCACCAAAAAGATACTATACGACCTGATTTCAGGAGCGCTGTGACTATACGTCCTAACTCGTCGGGGGCGAGCAAGAAAGAGGAAGATGGCCGTAGCGTATTGACGCGCGTGAGTGGCGAAGGGGACAATAGGATTACGGGGGGTGCGCACAATATTGTGACACATGTGTGATAATTCTCGAAGGGGTCCCGTAGTCAAGACTACAGGCATAATAGGTAGGTATATATGATTTATTGCAGTAAATAAGTATCAACATCATCTAACATTACTGTAAATTGGTGCATGTTTGGTCTAAGAATGTACATAAAAATAAAACTAAATGCATATATATTTCACTATTCTCTTTAATACAATAAATGAATATTATCAATTACATTTTTGAAAGACAGAGATCACTATTTACAGATGAAAAATATGTTTGGTACATTTATCTTACAAAACATTTACATGATGAAATAAATATATTCCTTTAAAATGGAAGACAACAGTGTTGCAGTGCCTTGATGCTCGGCCTTGGGCTTAAGGCGCTTTAATGCCATTTTTTCAATGCCTTGGCCTTGGAATTGGATGCCTTAGCTTTGGCCTTGAGGGCTACAAGCCATAATCCCTTGAATGAAACATCATTTTCGTTATCTTGGCAAGAGGCCTAAAATTGTGAATCGGGCCTAACAGGAAAATCAACAGGAAAAGGGACATTGTGGGTTTGAGAGCAGTGACATATCTCCTGTTAAAATCATAATAAACTACAGTGCCTTGCATGACTTATTAACCAAATGCAAGTTCCCAATCAAGCACTGCCTAAGATAGAGTCCTGATGCAAGAGCAATATAATCAAGTGAAGTCCCTCTTTATCAGTTAGCTCACTTTGCTTGCTCACAATTACCAGCTATATATGTCCAGGAAGATAACAATACATGAACAGACAGTAGGTCATGAAAAGGGGGTTATGAGAATTAATATACTGTATATATATTTTCCACCAGGTCTTTGTAGGTGCACCCCCTTTCCCCCTTTGAAAAAAAGTTCAGCCACCCCTGCTGTCATTATAAAGGGCACTGTCTACTTTCTATTTTTAGTGTGAGCCTCCATCTTTGTATGTTTCATTTTCTCTCCTTTCTTTATTTAATGCCTCGGCCTTAGCCTTGGTCTTGGTCTTGAGGGCCAAGGTATTGGCGTTGCTAGTCAATGCCTTGGCCTTGAGGGTTCGGGCCTTGACTACAACACATTATTCCCATATTCGTTTACTTCTCAAACTCAATTATTTATTTCAGATAACACTTCAACCAAATCAACTCCATGGCAGTTTCATTACCGTACTACTGCTACTGTATCACTTAATAGTAATCATATTTCTGAACATAAGAGGCCAACATAACTTAGTACACTCTAACTGTCAATGCACGAAGCTAGTATTATTACTGACAACAGCATACTTGAAAAGCATTTCAATATGCTTCATAACAAAGTTTCTGAACTAACATGTATTCACTATGTTATAAAATAGATATATGAATGTACTACTTGTTTCAGTTCTGATGAGGGCTATCTTGTAGAGCTAGTTTTTTAAGTGAGTTATCTTAATTGGTAATTGATCTGATTTTTGATCCTCTTAATCCAACAATCTGACCCAATGAGATAATATTGAAGTGAATGAATCTTAATTTTCAGCAAAGTTATATCGGGTCAATTTAAGAAAAAACAACATGAATCAGAACGGCAGAATCCCTGATGAATTATTACTGAATATATTAATGAGAGACCTACAATGCATTACAACATGTTTTACCCCACCTTTAACAGTATTCCTTTTAAAAAAATCCCGGCTTATTTGATGAGAGCATTTTCCAAATTTCAAATCATGTTAATTAAAGAACCTACAATATATTAGGTACATTTTACATATAACTGATTTACACACATATTGTTTATGATAATACATGTATTGATAGTTTGTACATGTATCATTTTCGAGTCTAAATCTAAAGCTACGTTCTGACAGTCTTGGCTTATATATATATATATATGGGAAATGAAATATTTCAGGAAATGTAGGCCTGTAAATATTCATGAAACATGTTGACAGTCTGTTCCCACAAGTGAAACATGTATAAATGTACAATTTATACAAAACAGGATATCATTACAATAACAAAATCATGAATATGAATTCACAATCATCATTAAATTCATAGCCTTGGGAGACTTTGTAAATGAAAGACTGTGTTTGTAGTAAATTCAATGTAAATATATTTACAAAGTTGCACTTTTCCAATCTTTCATAGTGGCAAGCTATTGTAGACATTCACAGCTCAAAATGAATTCATAGAGCTGTTACTATGTACATAAGGGCAGAAATGTTCATGAAACATGTATTTTGTGACTTTTATCTAGACAAACATAATTCCAAAAGCAAAGCATGCTAAATTAAATAAAAATGCGTCAGTTCAAGTTGAAGTCTTTACATGTATGCACAGCAAATTCACTCCCCCCCCCCAAAAAAATGAAAATAAATAGTGTCAACACTCCTGGAAATCTTGCATGTAAAATTATTACAATTTATTGTGTCAGCAAAGTTCTTCGCCTTTTTGTGCATTTCTCAAAATCTTTATGCTGATGTACCAAATGCAGTTTGACTTCCCATATTTCCCAAAATATCATTTTTGAAGACAAAATCAAATAGTGATGTATGTTAAGAAATATTTGTATGTCTTTCCATGTAAGTAGATCTACTCCATTATACAGACTGAGAAAAGTCAACTTTCAAACTCATTTTCCATGTAGAATCATCATATATAATCATAACCAAATTATCTGTCAAATAGAGGTACATGTACTTTACATCATGGGTGATATCAATAGCGATCTCAAATTTCAAACTAAACTTGTAATTCTTTGTCCGAGTTATCTCAAACCTTTAAAAATCTGTTTCTCTGATTTTTGTACTTTTACCCTGATCAAGCGGGATTAATTCCTGATAAGATACTTTAAACCTGTCTTTTAGATGGGATACATAGAGAAATGAAGATACCATTTTCTATGGAAAAAAATGACACGTGGTTGAATGTCTCATGTTTCTGTACGATATGTTGTATTATTAGGGATGCAGTAACGAAGATACCAACAACAGTATTCATGCACTCTCATATCGATATCAGATTCAATTGATTTAAGTGACCATTTCGTCATTTAGACTATTTAGCAAACACGTCACCATTGCAATACTACATCTACTTCATGTACCGCTACAATATATATACATATCTATATATCTATACATATATATACATGTATATATATGTATGTATGACATTATGTATGTATGTATATATATATATCACTGGAGTAATGTCACTAGTAATATGATCCACTGGCTTTGTTACTAGCTCACGTAGAACCAAACAAATCATCAGCAAGACGAATCTGTCTAGCGTCTCTTAGAGCATCCTTCAGGGCTTTATACTCTGTGTTCTTGGTTTGCTCCTTTCGCCAGTCTCTCAGCATTGACAAAGTCCCCTCACATGTTACTTCATGTCCCTTATTGTTTGTGGCAATATATACAGATATAGCTTCAGGATCAAACCCAAGTGCCTTCCCTAGATTATCAATCTCAATACCCTTTACAACCTTCTTAGCAACAATCTTCAGCATCTCATCAAAGTCATCCTGCCCAGCAGGCTTTGCCTGACCCAACTTGCTTTCCTTGTCTGAACTGAAAGTAAAAAGAGAAATGAGTAAAGAGTGAAAGCTTATTAATCCTTTACCCTCCCCCTCCTAAGCAAAACTAACAGTACAGTATAAGACTTTTTCTAAGACTTCTAAGTCTTGTTAATTCACTGCCTATAAAATTGGAGAAAAACTTTGCATTTCATTTTTTTGTGTAAAATCATTTTTCTTCTTTCATCTTGAATTTTTCTATATATTATATTAATATTGTTTTAGGTGTATAAAACCATACAACAGCAGTTTAATAAAAAAAACCCACACACAGCATAGAGACGAACAAAACATTTTGTAAAAAACTGTATCACATTTGACATTTTTCTTTCTGTGTAAATTTTATTGCTGAAAAGTAATGTTTACATCTTCATCTACAGAACAACAGATCTTCATAATGCACATCATTTCATATAACACGTTATAAAATAATGTATTATTTACCATCACCATATTTCTTCATTTTAAATATCATGGATATACTACATCTATGCAAATAAGTATCATTTAAAAAAGATTTACAGAAAGTAATGGGCCATCCTGTGGTGGTGTCGGGATACCAGGTCAGTTTCAAGATACCTCATGCACGTTAAAGTCAGAAGGTAGTACGACAAGATCCTCAAATTGTAAAATCAGCACTGATTTTCTTATTTACTATATAAATCTATATACCTACCTATTATGCCAGTAGTCTTGACTACGGGACCCCTTCGAGAATTTAACACAAATGAGTCACAATATTGTGCGCACCCCCCGTAATCCTATTGTCCCCTTCGCCACTCACACGCGTCAACACGCCACGGCCATCTTCCTCTTTTGCGAGCAACCCCAAGTAGAAACATGTTGCTTGCAAGGTGAGGGGAAGGAGGGAGGGTCATATAGGTAGGTATATAGATTTATATAGTAAATAAGAAAATCAGTGCTGATTTTACAAATTTACTGCAATAAATCATATATACCTACCTATTATGCCAGACCAGCGCCAACTCAAAGACTGGGAGGCATGTTTCAAGCAGAAGGGAATAGGATTACACCGAAGATTACAAAGAAGACACAGCGGCCTTCAAGGTGGCTGACGCAAACATAGCCTCACCTGCGGGAACATCCCTAAGGTAGCAAGAAATGAAGGAATTGGGCGAACGCCAATAAGCAGCCTTCAAAATATCATCAAGCGCCACACCTTGAAACAGAGCCCAAGAAGTGCTGACACTACGAGTGTCATGAGCATGAGGCTTACTGTCAGATAAAAGAGCCTCTGTGCCAGCAGCCCTAAAAGCCTCGACAATCCATCTAGAAATAGAATCAAGAGAAGCAGGAGAAAAAGACTCTTTAGTGAACAGGAACAACTGATCATCCTTACGATAAGACTTAGACTTATCAATATACCATTTGAGAGCCCTTACAGGACACCAAACTTTGTCCTCGCGCACTGACGAAAACCCAGAGAGCGGACAAAGAAAAAAACTCAACAGGGCCAGAGGCAGCTGTCTGATTCTTGGCAATAAAAGAAGCCTTAGGAATCAATCTAACGCCTTTTCCCTCCCAGCGAACATGACCAGGAGTAAGGCAGAGAGCATGAAGAGTACTGCGCCTCTGCCCAGAGGCAATAGCTACCAAAAAGAGCGTCTTAACCGTAAGATGATGAAGCGAAGCTTCACCTAACGGTTCGAAAGGAGGTTTCGCCAAGGCCTCCAGGACCTTAGGCAGACTCCAAGACGGCACTAACCTAGAACAAGGAGGTCGTTTCAGAAAGAACGACCGAATCAAACCACTTAACAGCTGGGAATTGGTAATCCCCGAACCATCTGAGAAACCCGAGTAAATGGCCCCGATCGCCGATCGGTAACCTCGGATAGTAGAGATGGATCTCCCTTTGTCAAATAGCGAGATTAGAAAATCCGCAATTGAACCAATAGGAGCCTTAGAAGGGGTTTGATTTCGCTCTTTACGCCACAGGAAAAAGACCGAAAGACGGGAATTATAAATTTCCCTAGTAGAAACTCTACGACTGGACATTAAAAATCCTGTGGCTCTATCACAGAGACCCGACTGTCTTGCAGATTCCCCGACAAGGGCCAAGCAGGCAAATGAAGGGACTCTGGATTGTGGTGAAGAATCCCCGAGAGGGGCTGCAACACCAGATCCGCTCTTAACGGAAGAAGGAACAGTTGAGCCGCCAGAAGGCTCATTAGCTCCGGAAACCAACTCCTCCTGGGCCAAAAGGGAGCTATCACAAGCACCCGAGCCCGATCTTCCCTGATCTTCCGCAAGACTCGCGGAATCAGCTGGAAGGGAGGAAAGGCAAATCCTCGAAGATTCTCCCAACTGAGAGAGAAAGCATCGAGAGCCCAAGCTCCCCGATCGCGCGCACAGGAGCAATATATCGGAAGTAGGTGGTTTAGAACCGACGCAAAAAGGTCCGCTTCCAGTGGATCCAGGTAACTGCGAATGCGGCGAAAGACCTCTGGATGGAGCATCCATTCTGATGGAAGACACCTGCCCGAGACAGAAATCCGCAAGAGGTTTTCCTGACCGGGGATGAAAGAGGCCACGGGTGTGATCGCCATGCGACGACACCACCTCCACAGCTGTGCTGCTAGGGCATTCAGGATAGCAGAACGAGTGCCTCCTTGCCGATTGACATAAGCCGCCACAGTGACATTGTCCGTGAGGATCAGAACTGAACGACTGAAAAGTCGACTTCTGAAATAAAGCAGGGTTAAAAGAACTGCCATAAACTCCAGGACATTGATATGGGGAAGAGTCCCAAGATGAGACCAATTCCCCCGCGACCGCGCTGCCATTGCAATGTCCTCCCCACCCCAACCGAGAGGCGTCCGTCGAAACCGAGATCAATGGAAGGGGGGTACGGAAGAACTTGCCTCGCGCAAGAACCTTTCTGGCCAGCATGAGCTTGCGAGCTGCCGAGACAATGGTGAGAATCCTGTCCCGACTGGGCCGAGCCAACTGATTCCAAATGTCCAACACAGCCCCCAGAAAAACTGGGCTGCGAGTAGGAACTAACTCTGACTTTTCCCA
Source organism: Heliocidaris erythrogramma (assembly GCA_025617745.1). Lineage (NCBI taxonomy): Eukaryota > Metazoa > Echinodermata > Echinoidea > Camarodonta > Echinometridae > Heliocidaris > Heliocidaris erythrogramma. The sequence continues at coordinate 23,164,856 of CM046854.1, read as the reverse complement.
AATTATTAGGAAACCCAAGTCTTGAGTAAGATTGACGAGCAAACGAGTCTCGTCCAACAAACGATCGCGCGACTCCGCTAGGAGAAGCCAATCGTCCAGGTAGCAAAAATAGCCGAAGGCCGCGTCGCCTCAGTGAGACTGCCAGCACGGCTACGACCTGAGCCCGAAGGGAAGAGCGCGAAAGGGAAAATTCTCTGAGAGGAAGGAAAAACCTTAGAAGATCGCGCAAAGCGCGATGAATGGGAATATGGAAATACGCATCTTTGAGATCTATCGAGATTGCGTAGTCCTTCCTCTTGATCAACGGGAGAATGGAGGCGAGAGTCTCCATCCGAAAATGTACCGAAGGAATGAATTTGTTTATTCTTTTCAAATTCAGTATCAACAAAGTTTTCCCTAGTGCTTGGGAATGACAAAGATTGAAGAAAGGGAAAGAGACGGCCGGTCTCTTACCCTCTCTATAGCCCTCTTTTGCAACAAAGACTCGATCTCTTTTGAAGTATGAGATCGAGCCAGGGCAGACATGGGAGGTGAACGAGTTCTTATAGCCCCTCCGGGGAGCGAAGCGGATAAATCTATGAAGAATCCGTCTCGCACGACGGAGAGCACAAAAGCGTCCCCGGAAAAGGCTTCCCAAACGGGGAGAAAGAAACGAAGTCGGCCACCTACCATGTCGGAAAGAACAAGCGCTCGGGGAAGACCATCAAAGCCTAGGCTTGGCCTTATGCGAAGCCGTCGCCTTGCCACGAGAACCTCTCGAAGAGCCTCTGCCACGTCCACCTCTCCCTCGAGAAGGAGCTGGCTGAGACTCAGTAGGCGGGACCCCAGAAACACGGCTGTGTTGACCCGAAGCAGGACCAGCAGGCCTCTGACGGACAGGGGCCCGCGTCGGCTTAGAGTGAGAAACTGCGTAGTCATGTCAGAGACCTGCTTACGCGCATCAAACTCTCTCTGAAAAACTGTAGCAAATTGACCACCAAAAAGCGAGGGACCCCGAGACGGAACATCCCGGAGAAGCTGCGCGATGTCCGACTCCTTAACCCCAAGGGCCGAAAGAGCCAAGACTCTGCGACGGTACATGACCGAGGCAGCTACAGTGGAAAACTGACCACTGCAAACCAAACATGACGCTTAAAAAGAAGCGCCACATCAATGCGCCCATACTCCAGCTTGAAATCCTCCGCAAGAGAAACACCCTCGGAGGAAACCCGCTGCCTGAACCCAAGCGAAGTCGAACCCTGCGCGCGGGCTGACTGCAAGTCAGGGAAAAATCAGAACAAAACAATCGCTTCCACCCCACAAAGGGAGAGCGACCGAGGCTCTGCCTGCCCCAGCGATTCGGAAACCGAAGCTTGAGAGGCCGCCTCTAAATCTGGTTCCGCCTGCATTGTTCGTGACAAAGGATCACGAACAAAGGCCGAAACAGTCGGATTCACCCATGGACCACCGTAAGACTCCTCACCCGACGGAGCCCCGAGGCTGCGAGAATAGGAGGCGCATGTGATCCCGTCACAGACAAAGAAGAATAAACCATAAAAGGATAATTAGTCTCAATGTCCGACCCCAACAAAGGGACAAAAGCAGGGGATGTGGTGCCTGGTACAAGGGACCAACCCTGAGTCTTGGCAAAGCCCGCCTCTTTAGAGCGTTTATTCGGTTTCGTTCGGATCCCCGAAGCCCTTCGGGAACACGAACCGAACCCTCCGCTGAGGGACGCTCACCTCCCTTTATGGGAGAAGTGCGCTGAGGGTATTGAACCCAAAGACGCGCACCAATTACCCATAACGGCTGAGCAAGAAGATGCAACAGCCATGGGCCGGGCGCTAAGGCACCCAATGCAAGGGCAGACCGGGAAGACCCGGCATTTGCCCACCGACTACTAAAGGCATGTGAACTCGCTATTGAACCACTAGAGAGCGGCGATAGGAGAGCACTAGCAGTCACACACACAGGTCAGCACACCTGTTGCTCCGTAGAGCGCCCATTAAATGGGCTCAAGTATACCCATCAGCTGGCAAAGCAACAGCCCGGGTAGCACTCGTTCCCCCATATGGCGTCAGCCAGGGGCTATTCAATAACCAGGTGCGAGGGCAGACTGGGACAAGATCCCCCAGTATACGCCCACCGACTACTAATAGTATGTGAACCCTTTATTGTTCCGCCCGTGGGCAACAATAGGAGAGCACTAGTAATCGTGACCTCAGGTCAGACCGGAAGTAATCACTCGCTCCGGTGACCGCACTTATGGGTATTGAACCCAAAGTCTGAGCCGGGTGCTGAAAGCACCCAGTGCGAGGGCAGACCGAGATGACTCGGTATGTGCCCATAGACTACTAAAGGCATGTGAACTCGCTATTGAACCACTAGAGAGCGGCGATAGGAGAGCACTAGCAGTCACACACACAGGTCAGCACACCTGTTGCTCCGTAGAGCGCCCATTAAATGGGCTCAAGTATACCCATCAGCTGGCAAAGCAACAGCCCGGGTAGCACTCGTTCCCCCATATGGCGTCAGCCAGGGGCTATTCAATAACCAGGTGCGAGGGCAGACTGGGACAAGATCCCCCAGTATACGCCCACCGACTACTAATAGTATGTGAACCCTTTATTGTTCCGCCCGTGGGCAACAATAGGAGAGCACTAGTAATCGTGACCTCAGGTCAGACCGGAAGTAATCACTCGCTCCGGTGACCGCACTTATGGGTATTGAACCCAAAGTCTGAGCCGGGTGCTGAAAGCACCCAGTGCGAGGGCAGACCGAGATGACTCGGTATGTGCCCATAGACTACTAAAGGCATGTGAACTCGCTATTGAACCACTAGAGAGCGGCAATAGGAGAGCACTAGTAGTCTCGCACTCGGTGCAAGGGCGAACCGAGATGACTCGGTATTTGCCCATCGACTACTAAGTAGTCACACACTGTAATAATTGTTAGCTCGAGCATTCCCATCAGCTGGCAATATAGACAGCCCGGGAAGTACTCGTTCCCCCATTGGCATCGGCCGGGGGCTAGGGTTTGAGAACCCAGACCAACATGGGCTGAGCCCGTGAGCTGCCCTGCAGTAGTGGGACGCATCTCCCCTAACGGGTTTAAACGAACGAACGCTACCGTACGGGAAACACATCTCCCCCTCTGGTCTAAACGAACGAACGCTACCGTACGGGAAACACATCTCCCCCTCTGGTCTTAATGACCGGGGGATTGGATTCGAGATATCCAAACCACTAGTGGGACGCGTCTCCCCTAACGGATTTAAGCGAGTGAACGCTACCGTGCGGGAAAAACACATCTCCCCCTCTGGTCTTAACGACCGGGGGATTGGATTCGAGATATTCGAACCACTAGTGGGACGCGTCTCCGCTAACGGATTTAAGCGAGAGTGAACGCTACCGTGCGGGAAAAACACCACTAGAACCTGACGCCACCCACCCCGAAGCCACGGGCATCGGAGTTGACGTCCCAAGCTCAGTTTACGCCACCCGCCCCGAAGCCGCGAGCTCCGAGACTGGCAAACTCTGCAGGGAAACACCACTAGGCAACTTACCTGCAGCCTTCCATCCTCCCCCATGTACCGAAGTACTCGGGAGAGTTCTGGAGGGCCGAGCCGTCTTGCTAGACGACTCTTCGGAAGAAGCAGGTCTCCGCGACCTAGCTGCTTCTTCTTCCGAACTCATAACACTGCAATAAAACAGACAAATATACCAAAATACTTTGACTGAGTGCAGGTAATAATAATAATAAATTTGGAGATACGCACAACAAATTTCACAGCAAAAAACAACACCGAACCCAAAGGCTCGGTGCCAAACGGAAACACCCATAAACACACAGATATAACTACGTGGGGCTAACCGTAAAAGTAAAAAATTGCCAAGAAAAAGGAATCAAAATCCCTTTCAATCGGCAAAAGTGACTAACAAAACACAAGAGTACTATAATCTAGACGAATATAAGTACCGAAAAGTGCTTTTACGATGCGAAAAAGCGCGCTGAAAAGATACAAAAAGACCTGATTTCAGGAGCTCCGTAACTCAACATCCTAACTCGTCGGGGGCGAGCAAGAAAGAGGAAGATGGCCGTGGCGTGTTGACGCGCGTGAGTGGCGAAGGGGACAATAGGATTACGGGGGGTGCGCACAATATTGTGACTCATTTGTGTTAAATTCTCGAAGGGGTCCCGTAGTCAAGACTACTGGCATAATAGGTAGGTATATATGATTTATTGCAGTAAATTACTGGCGGCATTCGATACTTATTCCTGGTCCCAAGATTACAAATTAAGCTATTTGGATATTGAAGAGATATTCAACGGAAAACGCACTACGGCTTAATCTTGCTCTTTACATGAATCACCTACCGTACTCTGGAGTGTTCGTGTGGAGTGTCGAATGTAGTCGACAGGAGCGAGTCCGCGCTGGTGGACAGGACAGGAGTCGACAGTAGAGGGAAAACAGTTAAGAGATATAAATGTGGTATGAATTTGGTGATGCTATCTCAAATCCATAGAAAGTTATTGTGATTACAGCGCTTTTTGCAGAAAGTTCATTGACCTTTGACCTTGGCCAGATTCAACTAATTTTATAACTGGACCTGTGCCTTTTTAATATAAGAGATGTAACTGTGGTATGAATTTGGTGATTATATTTCAATTCCATGGAAAGTTATTGTGATTACAGCATGATTGTTGACGACGTCAAAGACCACGCCATTAATAATGCTATATTTGATTTGTAGCAAACTTTATTCCTTTCATTACCTTTTCTGTTCCTTTACTTTCTTGTATGGTGTAAACTCAATGTAGAAGCGAAGTTTAGTCTCGTCGTCATCTTGTGCAACTTTTAACAAAACTGCCACTCTGTCTGGCTGGTTTCTCAGATCAAGTTCAAAAGCCATGCAGTTGTGATTCAATTTGCATATCTTTTTGTAGCTGAGAATCTGAAATTACAGAGTTTGACAAAATTACAATACCAAAAACTTTTTGTCAAAATATGTGTCTGATCAAATGTGTATTACTTTCTATAAAACAACAACTAATAATATAATTATTTTACAAAGCATAATGCAATTCAAGTTAGGCCATCATTTGCTGGTGTACTGAGTGAAACATATCCAGAAGAATATCACCTGGACATACTCGCCCTGAATACCTATATCCCACCACACAAAAGAACACCTGCCACACAGGGAATTATAATGTTTTGTGGGTTACAAGGAAGGTATCATCCCTAAAGCAATAAGCCATGGTTGCTTTCAAGCATATTCTCTTATGTAAAGTTGTCCTGGGGTAGTTCTCTGGACCTAGTTGCAACATGGTACTCATAGTTTTCATAGAATTTTTAGGGGCTAGTTCTCAGTGGGATATAAGTCCTTGAGTGGAATGGGGGGGGGGGGGCCTTTTCAAGGGATGATGATGGCTCTAGAATCAATTCAAACACAGAATTGTTTGAAATAGTTTATGATCGATGTATTACATGCTGTATTACCCAATAATGCTGAAGAAAAGTGATTCACTTTCAAAGTATTAGGTGCAATAGGTCATGGGTAGCCTTAAGGCACAGGGCTGCTTGGTGCAAAATCAATCACTTGCACTTGCTCTGCACCTACTCATGACCTCTTTTCTCAATTTCTTTTTTTTTAAGTTCTATTTCACTTTTTTACTTTGAGGCCGCCATCGCTCATGATGACGGTCTCCTGCGTTCACAAATCCTGTTAATTATAAAATGTTAATTTCCCATATTGTATACATATTTTCTTTGTATTCAAGAAGTAAATTCTTAATGTCTGACAATATGTTTATATATTTTTTTTCTGTAATACATGTCTTACTATATTTGTATCATGCTATTGAACGCAGAAATAAAATCAATTAATCAATCAATGGGTGATTTCACGCTCGGTGTTGGTGTTTGGTGTTGGTGTTTAGAGCGAAAATTATCCTAAAATCGAGCTCAAACACCGCTATTCAGATTAAGGAGCCGATACCGATATCCTAACAAAGCGCATCGATAGCTTAACACTGGTAATGGCGTCAACACCGTTTTTAACGAAGGGAAAACAATTGTTTAAAACTATTTAATTATTAGTCTAGAATATCCTTAAATTACACGAGTAGTCCGGCAATTCTAAAATAAATAATTATTTGATCTAGAGTGTGGTAAGAAACTTCACAGAAATGGATGGTCTTGACAGGAACAGTAAGTTTAGATATGATTTCTCTTGAATTTCTCACTTGCAGCAGAAAATGCTGCGGTAGCTAATGCAGCTAGACGCCGGATCGGACGGCGTAGCGCGTACAGGGCAAACAGCCAAATTTCAGGCCTTGGCACAGATTAGCCGTGAAGATTCATGGCTTTTGTATTGTAAATGTTGATTTAGATCTCATCCTGATAAATGATATGGATTCTCTGGGTCTTTAACTACGGAATATCTAACATCATTTTTATTAAATCTATCTTAAAAAGAAAATTAGGTCGGAATTTTTATTCACTCCTTCAAACCCATTAAAAAGCAAAAGTAGTTCCTTTCTGTGTGCTCTAGATCGAACGTTAGACCAAATGCTGGCCTAGATCTAATATCAGGCCTATATGAACATAATACCTCTTAACGCCTATGAAATTACACTTCGAATAGCGCCTACTGTCTTTATTTCTCATGACTAATCAGCAAAATTTCCCATAGCTAGAAACACCAACACCAACACCGACCGTGAAATCGGTATTTCTTAATCCCTAGGGGTATAGTGTTAGTGAATGGGAATTTGTACATGAAATTAAACACCGACGGCCGAGCTCGGTTCAGTAGACGATTATTAACAAAAAACAAACACCGGCAACCGGAACTACGTCAAAAAAATCAGAGGTCAACACCTAACACCGACTGATTTTTTTTTCATTTCATAGTCGGTGTTAGATCACGATTTCGGGCAAAATAGACACTAACACCAAACACCAACACCGAGCGTGAAATCACCCAGTCAAGTTCTGTTATGAATGCATGCGTGCATTTTTTTCCCCATAATGGAGTCAGTCTTGTTTTTGCCAGAACACCCTCACAAAGAGATCTTTTGAAGACAGGTCAGAAGTATAAAACTAGATGAATTCTCGACTGCGCGCAGTTGAAATTTATGCCTCCGCCCCTGCCAGATCAGAAATACATCGCACATTCACGTTGTTTTGACCTACATACCCCAAAATCTAATCAAGGCCCTCTTGCATATAAAGTTGCGATTAAACACAACTCAAAAAATTAAACGCAACTTCATTTACAACCAATCAGGATTGCGTATTTTGGACTTGCATGCGTTTATTTTTTTGAGTTGCATTTCATCGCAACTTTTTATGCAAGAAGGCCCAGATTATCTTCCTATGGTGATACATACTAGCACCAAGTTTAAAGTTCATACCTCAAATGGTTCTTGAGTTATCGCAAAACGAGTCTAACACCTGAAATTTCAGGAATTAGCCTCTGTGACCGTGACCTTGACCTTTGACCTACGTACCCCAAAATCTAATCAGATCGTCTTCCTATGGTGATACATACTCGAACCAAGTTTGAAGTTCATACTTCAAGTGGTTCTTGAGTTATTTCTAGAACGAGAAAGCGGGACAGACGGACGACAACCCAAAACATAATGCCTCCGGCACCAACTTCGGTGGACGGAGGCATAATAACCCCAAAGAGAATTTTGAATTGGTTGCCAGGATTGTTTTCATCCAATGCAGTACAATATATGCATGTACATGTATGTCCATGTTTTAATGTGAGAAAATGCCAACTTGAGGTTTTCTGTCTTAATTGCTCTGAGGAGGGTATACATAAGTGCTACAATGACTCCAAGAAAAATGTAAGTGGATACAATCTTACATCATTAATTCCATCTTTAATGAATATGTGATCCGTGTGCTCTGGGCTTTATTCCTTCAAAGATATAAAGTCAGTGCTTTGATTTGGTTTTACTTTATTGTTGAGGGTTGTTGGGTCCTAGGATGGAGTTAAGAATTTGACTTCGCCACCCTCAAGCAATTGTCCTTGTGGCAAACATACAAAAGATTGAATCAAACACATTAGTTAATACTTTGCTCAACCGGAAGATCATGTTAGATTCTTCTTTGGCTAAAGCATCAATATCAACCTCAATATCAACATCAATCTTCTTGGATATTGAGAATAAGGATTCTTGTAGATAAAAGTTGTAGCTATGCCATGTTGTCATCGATATATCTACCATTAGCAAATTCATAATTTTTTAATGACTTGCTCCTTTTGGGGAGAGCTTTTAATGAAGCAAGTATCATAAACTAAATAATTATAAATGTACCTCCTTTTCAGGTGTCCCCTTGTTTACAGAACACACCACTGTCAGGTCAACTTCTGATGGTTCAATGAGAATCTGTGCTTCTGAATGAACTTTCTCATAACCAAGCTTCAGTTCCTGCAATATGAATGTCAGTACAAGTTCATGAATTCTTTCTTTACAAGATAATTATATTCATGTTAAGAACTATTCACCTCAACACATTCAGTTGTCCATAAAACTAGCTTCATGCCCATAAAACTTGGTGATGTGCTTTATTCCACACATATGAAAAAAAACTTTATCCTCCATGGAATGTTCGTTTACTATCCATGGAATGTGTTTGGAATATCCTACCAAACATTAGAGAACTACTGGATAATACATTTCATGCTCGCTCTGTATATTATCTTAAAGAACATATGAAACTAAATGAAATTCTGAGTACAACAGAAAAGACCATTCATTCAAACACTTTAATTTTCGATACTTTTTCCACTCATCAATTATACATGTTATTTTGGTAATTTTTAGTTTGTGTTTGTTACTTTCCTTATTCATATGCATGGACGTATGAGTATACTTTCACCGGGATAGTCACGGTCTTTCCAATGAAGTAATACATGTATACAGTTCCTTTGAGCTATGTCCATAAAGTTAGGACAAACCATGATTAAAATTCAATGAGAGCTTTGCTTTAATACAGAGACAATTTTTTTTCCAGAAGATCAATATTTTAAATACGTTGTAAAGTGAACAATTTTATACACTGCCTATGATATCATGGGTAATTTCTCATAGTATTCCCGTACATTTCATTTTGTTGTACTTTATATTTAAGCCCAGAAATTAGCTTAAAATAATGTTCCATCTCGGAATCACAAATAGAAAATACTGAAAATTATACAAACTTATGTAGTTAAATATAACATACCAAAATATATCTGTTACTCATAGTTTGTTACATATGTGTCACATAAATTATAATAATTTTTAATGTAACACCAGCCTTAATGTTTAATGTTACAGCCTCGTATATAATAATAATAATAATAATAATAATAATAATACCTGGCATCTATAAAGCGCCTTTCCCAAACTGGCTCAAAGCGCTGGATATATATTATTACCACGGTCATTGGATTCTGGCACGCCCGCACACAATGCATGCACATTATCCACTCCCTGGGGATCATTCCAGCCAGTCGCCTGTTTCCAAGCGCGCACATGCTAAGCAAAGGACATTAACTTTCGCCATCCTACCGGGTACCCATTTAACACCTGGGTGGAGAGTGGCAAAATGTAGATTAATGTCTTGCCAAAGGACGTTAGTGCTGCGGTGGGATCCAAAACCCGGACCTCGTGGTTCACAGTCCGGGGACTTATCCACTGATCCACAACACCTCTACAAATGCCTTTATTGCAATGTTCTGCAACCTCTGCAACCTCTCTTGCATTACTGTAAAGACTTTTTTCATTATATGAAAATCAACTGTGTACCGTAGCAGCTCTTCCCACAAAGTGCCAACTTTTATCAAATACTGTATCCATATCATTTTATCTGCATCAAATTTGTAGTAAAAAAAAAATAATAAAGCAAAGATGAACCAAACTTACATCTTCAAGCCAGGATTCCTTTGATGAGAAGAACTCTTTAATCCAACGTTGTATTGCATACTAGAGAATGAAGAATAGACAGTTTGTGTACGATGTGACATAGAGGATTCATATTTTCATTTAATTCAGTATTAGTATTAGCATTGAACAACATTATGGCACAGGTATATACTCCGAAAACGGCGTATAGAACAAGATGAATATAGAGCCCTCATCGTTCAGTTTGACACAGTGTGTACAAAAGGCATGGGGAAAATCTTGCAAAGTCAACCTGCCAACGATATATTATTCTAAAAAATACTGCTGCGTGTCAATTATCTTCAAAATCCTTGAATGATTCGTCATATGAAGTGAATTTCATATGACAAACATTTGAAATAAATATATCCGCAGCATTATTTTTGAAAAATATATTATCAACAGCAGGTCGACACTGCACGATTTCCCCCATGCCTTTTGTACACACTGCCTCGCACTGAACGATGAGGGCTCTATATGCATCTCGTTCTATACGCCGTTTTCGGAGTATATACCTGTGCTCGGTATTACGGAGTTGGGTCTGACTGATTGGGATCATCTTGATTCAAATATAAAGCAAGCTTCCTCTAAATCTTTTAGAAGAAATCTTGAACATTATCAAATTAGCTCTTACAGTATAAGTTCATAACAATTGTATTTGCTTTTCTGCCTGTGTCTAAACATAACAAAAACAAAACCCTTCCTTCAAGACATCTTTTTGATACTTACACATATGATGTGTATCTGGATTTTCTACTAATAAACCCACTAGGCTGACATTAACTGCTAATATATAAAGCTTATTTATTTTTTATGTTTCAGTGATGTTTACGTGTGTTTATTTCTTTCCTTTTTCTTATCTCGTCTCTTTACTGCCATATCTACGGAGCCCGGGAAGGGACATAGTGAAATATTTTTAAATCTCATTTTAACAACATATATCTCGTTAAAACAAGATAATTATCTCATTTTAATGACATAGTATCTCGTTAAAACGAGATAATTATCTCATTTTAATGACATATATCTCGTTAAAACGAGATAATTATCTCGATTTAATGACATATATCTCGTTAAAACAAGATAATTATCTCATTTTAACGAGATACTATGTCATTAAAATGAGATAATTATCTCGTTTTAACGACATATTATGTCATTAAAATGAGATAATATTTCCAGGTACGCACGCGCAGCAGCGGTATACGTATGCACCCGGATCTGGACCATGTACCGGTACGGTATACATGCGCCAGATTGGGCTACTTTTAGCGACCAATAAGACCTCCTGTGTCTGCTTATGCGGAAAACAATAGGATTTGGCGGTATGGTGTCTTCAAAAGTTCCAATCGAAAATGAAAGTGTAACATGGGTGACAGGGATGATAGACTTGAAATAAAAAATATTACTCTGATGTGAAGGTAAACTGTGTCGTATTATAGCAGAAAACATTTCCTTTAAGGTGATAGAATTAAAAAGCTGAAAACTTTCGATTTCAATATTTAAGATTGTTTTTTGGATTCATACATCCCAAATGCACGCAAATTGTTTTAAATTTTGAAGGCTTTAAAACTGTCGTACGACATTTTAACTAAATCATGACCTATTTGAGATAAAAGCTGAATAGTTTCTCTTTACTCTCTAGTAGGTGAAATGCCAAAATTTTTTGTCTGGGTCTTACTGTTTTAAAGTGAAATCAGGGCTCAAAACGGCATACGGGAGGTCTTATCCGCACAGTACACACGGAAATGGATGAAATGTGTTTTTAACTTTCAGGGCTATTAAGATTATCGTATGACATTTTAACTAAATAATGACCTATATGAGATGAAAGCTGAATAGTTGCTCTCTACTCTCATGTAGGTTACATGCCGAAACTTTTTGTGTGGAATGCATCATTACATTCAGTTTTGTAAAAAGTTAATCAACCCACCAACATGCGTAGCCAGGATTTTTCAAAAGGGGGGCCACAGGGGTGTCGATCCGTGTTCATGATACTAGGGATTATGGCACCCAGGGCAAAAAATGAAGCCCCCCCCCCCTCCCGTGTGCCCAAACTTATCTTCGTCAGCGAAGGAGCAAAGTGACGAGCGGAAAATTTTTCAATTTTTAACCCTAAAACATTTTGTTCTTTTCTTGTGCATTTTATCCAGGAAATTTTGCAATAGTTGACCGCCGCAATTGAGCGGTAGAGAAACTCGAATTTTATACATTGATTTTTCTATTCACTCACTTCTACAAGCGGGAGCAAAACTAACGAAAAACCATGAAAGGCTTGAGAAAGAGTCGAGAAATTCAGCAAGGCTATACCTGAAGTTGAACCTTTGCAAATGCTCTTTTATATACTTTATTCTACATGTATATACATCGGGGGCGCAATATTTATCAGGAGTCATATGAAACTTATATGATATAGCGAGCAAAGCAATTACATCGTTATTTTTTCCATTGTTGAACCCTTTAAGCTATTTAAGAACTATACAGGCCTACTGGGGGCGCGAAACTACGAGATCCTGAAAGATAATAATTATGCGAGGGAGCAAAGCGACCGAGCTTTTGAAAATGTTCACATAATGTTAGTGGCGCGCATTTGGGTGTCCGAAAGTTGACACACACGCTTCAACACACGAATAGCACCACAAAATGTACCTAAGTTTGCAAAGAATTGGACGTATATTCATAACTGGTGAATGAATCACTCTGGGGTGATCGGTTTATGAAAATTCATTTCAATAGCTTTCATTTGATGTATATATTGTCAACTTTGCTTCAGTATCCAGTGATCATTATTTCTTGAAAGTTAGTAATGTTCAATATTTTGTCTATGGCAATCCATCCAAAACCCACATAAATTATAGGCACTGCCACCATTATTCTTGGACTGAAAAAATTCCAAGGGTCAGTGATGTCAAGGGTGATTGGTTTCAGAAGCTTGGATAAATTACCTATATCCTGATATAAGACATGATGTGATTGGTCCAAAATCCAGTGATCATTTTTTTGGCAAAGTTTTAGATCAATCAAGCAGAATGTTGCAAAAATTTCTAGTCAAGAGTCACGTGACCAGCGTTCGCCTTCCGCGCCAAACTACAAAACGAGCTTTTCTTGCGGGAGATGGTGAGATTAAAACAAATTTTGAAGTGCGTTGTATCGCCTGAAATCTTTTGAATGTGACGACATTACTTCTTGATAATTATTCGTGCCAGTGTTAAGGTTCATAATAAATAAAATATCTGATTTAGGTAATTGTAGATGTCTTTTTGAAGGAGTGCATTCTGCTGGCGTATATGATATCATTCGAATCATCCGTTTGGGACCTACCACTATCATTATAGGTGCGTACATAATGTGATGTGAATAAGCAACTAACAATGACAATGAACGTGTGATAGAGAGAGAGAGAGAGAGAATGCGAGATGAGTGAATGTTTACATAAAGGGTCAATTATTGCGGAATGTAGAAAGTACCGACAACAAACATAACCTTTGTGCACACAAAAGAATAAGGAGTGATCTGCGAAAATGTGAGAGTAGGATGTCAGAGGAGAGAAAGGCGTGAAATAACACTAGCCCTGATCCCTCTGTGCATGATTTCCCCCGCTCACTTGAAATGTTTTAGCCCGCACCGATCTCTCACACAAGCGACGTGATGTTCGCTCATGCGTTTCGCTATACACACAGAGAAGGCAAATGATCGTTTCCCCAAAAATGACCATTATGATTTCAAACCTTCAAAAACTAGATTTCTAGTGCATTAACCCTGCAGATTTTGGGGTGCGTAATCCGTATAAAGATTATTTTTCTTTCTGCCCCCTCCCCTAGATACGCCACAGAGCGAGGCGACCGAGCGGGGGAGGGGGGTGTGGGAGGGGGTATCCCCCTCCCACCAGTGACTTTTTCGAAAATCTGTCTATAAAACTTCCATTTTAGAGCATCCCAAAATGTTTTTTTAATGATTAAAAGGAATGCAAGGATCTACGCCAACGGACGGAACCCTCAATTTTTCGAAAATCTGTCTATAAAACTTCCATTTTAGAGCATCCCAAAATGTTTTTTTAATGATTAAAAGGAATGCAAGGATCTACGCCAACGGACGGAACCCCTCAATTGGGAATGACAATGCGAGCGAACGAATTTTCTTCCATATTTTCGCATTGAAATTATGGCATTTTCTTATTTCCTTACTTATAATAATCAAAGAATGTGATAGTAGTTCATGGTCAAATATAATGAGTTTGGATAATTATTAGTTTTAAGTTATATTGGGGGATGATAATACAGGCCACCCCACCCCCGGGATCGACACCCATGGGGGCCAGACGTGAAGGATCCAACCGCATAGCCAAGATTTCATTTTAGGGGACGGGTTGTAAGCAGGCGAAGAGTGCGAAATTGGTTTTCCCCCATTCGCGCGGAAGTTCTGACATTTTAGCAACTTTGAAAGAAAACGGCTTGTAGCAAACAAACTTTCAGGCGGAAAGTTAGTTCGCCCTTGCTGCTTTTCAGTTATTTGAACGCAATACTGCACTGTATGTAACAGGTGTGGGTGTAGGAAGGGGGGAGTTTCCCCTCTGACGTTTTAGCAATTTGAGAGAAAGATAAACGGCTCGTAGCAAACATTTTTTTAGGCGGAAAGTTATTGTTCGACGTGACTGCTTTCAGTTATTTAGATCATATCTTGATACAAAGATTACATTTCTGAAGGTATTTAATTAAGTCACAACTCAGACTTCATATTGTCTGTATGGTAGTGTATCTTCAAAGTGCAAATAGTAAAGCAATATAGCTCATATATTACATCCCTTTGTTTTAAAGAAAAGGGGTACAATCCTTTTCTCAGCCATCATTTTTATCATGGGCAATGCATAACTAAAAATATCAGCTGACTGCAACACTATTGTTACTATGGTACATGTATCTAA